>JAJEJO010001874.1:713840-776390 GCA_020662805.1 Glaucomys volans
CTGAGCCACATCCCCAGCCCTATTTTGTATTTTATTTAGAGACAGGGTCTCACTGAGTTGCTTAGGGCCTCGCTAAGTTGCTGAGGCTGACTTTGAACTCGGGATCCTCCTGACTCAGCCTCCTAAGTCGCTTGGATTACAGGCGTGCGCCACCACGCCCGGCTGGTGGTGATTTTTCTTCATGAAGAATCTGACATATTTTCTTGCCATCTCTTCCTGACATGGAATGCTTTTAATAGCAGTGGGTGGGTTCTGGAGAGGTCTTACTGCTTTTAACGCAGCTGTTCCATGTTGTCTGAATAGTTGTCAGAGAAGGCTTACTGCAAGCAGACCACAGAAACCCTTAGTAGCCACTTTCCTGGCAGCTGCTGAGGCAAGACCCAGAGGATGTCTTGGGGGCACAAGGTCCCCAGGTCTTACAGTGTAGAGTTCATCCATCTTACGTGGCTTTCCCTAGTGGTGACCCAGGAAGGGCAAGAACCAGCCAACCCTGGGCTTAGAAATCTGTTTACCTAGCTGGGCACGATGGCTCATGCCTGTAATCCAAGCGACTTGGGAGGCTGAGTCAGTAGGATCGTGAGTTCAAAGCCAGCCTCAGCAACTTAGCGAGGCCCTAAGCAACTCAGCGAGACTCTGTTTCTAAATAAAATACAAATAGGGCTGGGGATGTGGCTCAGTGGTGGAGTGCCCCTGGGTTCAATCCCCAGTACCAAAAAAAAAAAAAGAATCTGTTTACCTGTGGTTTTAATGCCTTTTTTCTTCCCAGTTGGACAGCACATCGGTGAAATACACAGCTTTATCCCTTGTTTCAGTCATTTTGAAAAGAGCTTTAAAAACCATTGACCACTGCCTGAATAAAGAGTTACGGCAAGAATCAGGTGTGTACACAGCCGTGATGATGGAAGAGTTTGTGCAACTCTTCAGAGAAGCCCTGAGCAAGGTAGGCACAGGCCCAGGTTTGGCCTTTCCTTACAGACCTTGCCACTGGGCAGGGCAGGGAAAAGGGGCTGTGCTGGAAGTGCAGAGGTGGGAACCAAGTGACATCCTTGAGCCAGTGACATCCTCAGCCAGTGCTGAGGATTAGCTGATAAAACTGCCACATGTGTGTCACAGTTAGCACAGTTCGTAAGTGCTTGATGAAATAAGAATTCAGACAGAGTACTTGGTCTCCCACAGAAATGGTAGCGGGGTTCTGGTTCTGGTGGGACCTCACATCTCATAAGGTTCCATTGTCATATCCCTTCCTTTCTCACTGGCCCACTGATGCACACACATGCTGGTTGTACTGTTACCCATGAGGGAAGGGGCTCGGTAACGGGGGAAGCCTCCACCAAGACTGGTTCTGCTAATAAGGAAGGCCAGACTCGGGCAAACTGGTCAGCTACTCTGAGAGCCACCGGGTTGTACGGGCCAGGTGCCCTGGAGCTGGTCCTCAGGGACCATCTCTCAGGCCCACGGTCTAGCCAGCTGAATGAAGCTCAGGGGCTTGTGCTCATCATCAGCTTTCTTGTTTCCACCAAGGCCTATGTACGGTTACCGAAATTATACCACAGACCAGAGCTTCAAAGAATGTGGGCCTGCTCTCTCCACCCTTTCACCTTTTTCTTACATACTAAGCCTCTTGTACTAACATTCACACTCATGCATGCATGCCCTTCCTCCTCTATTTTGCTTCCTGTTAGTATGCTCAGTTCATTCATTTCTCTTCATTGTTTAGTGTGACTGATTTTTTTGCTTTTTCCCATTTAGATTTTGCCAGACCTGAACACTATCGTGTGGGTCTGGCAATCACTTAAAAAGCAAGAGACAAAACAGGATGATGTGAAAGGGAAGAAAAGAGGTAACAGGACTCCAGCACCCCATGCGACTCACCAGAGTGGTAAGGGCTCTTTTGAGGGATGGAGGGGCCTCTTGTTTGCTCAGGACAGAGCTGACAGTAGCCTGGGGTGACTCCTACCTAGAGGATCCCATCTGGTGGCGAATGTATCTCCTGTCCTTTTTAGCTTATGGGGAAGGATAAGAATGAAATTGTAGGTTGGGGCTGGGTGACTCAGTGGTAGAGCACACATGTGAGGCACTGGGTCCAATTCTCAGCACTATGTATAAATAAATGAATAAAAAAAAGAAAACTTCACATTCAAAAAAATTTAAAAAAACAATTGTAGGTTGAGTTTTGATATCCATTAGAAACGTGTCCTGGCTTTATGCAACTGCTGCCTCTCTCTGAAGACCTGAATGCTGTGTGCCACATACTCTAGCCTTTCAGTGAGTGGGTGTGTGGATTAGGGGGCTCTTTTGCTCCATAGATGGAGGTGGGCTACATGGTCCCCTTCATATTAAAATATATTAATTCGACCTTGTTGACGAGGTAGTGTACTCTGTGTCTTCTGTCTAGATCCTACTGAACCCTTACAGGAGCCCCATAAGGGTGGGCCCCACGATATATCCCCAGTGCTCAGATGAGAACACAAAAGCGCAGAGAGAAGGAGCAGCCTTAACTTGCCCAAGGCTCCAGTAGCCACATGGGTCTTAAACTCAGGCCCTTCGAACAGTCTTAGCCTTTTCCCTGTGTTGATGCCTTCCTTACATTTATCAGTCATGGGAACATGTTAGCACCTCAGTGTTGAGCTTGCAGTGGACCACTTCCCACTCAAGATCAAAGAACAAGGACATTTTCAGATCCAGGCTATTTTCTTTTGGTGCAGATGATGCGGAAACCATTCTTTTGAAAGCTGTTTTGCTCCAGGTCATATGCCTCTACCAGAAGGTGGTCCCCCACATGGTCATGCAGTACAACTTTGACTTCAGCAAGCTCCTGAAAGGTGGGTATCAGGGATTGCAGAAAAGCTGCATGGGTGTGAGGTAGGCACTGATAGACCTGAGCAGAGCCTCAGACTGAGGGTCAGGAAGGTTGGTGAGCAGTTTACCGGTGTGCATAAACCACTAGCCTGATTGTTTATCTGGACCAATGTATTTTAAATAGCTGGAGTTCCTTAAGTAAATATTAAGTGAACATTTAGTATAGGCATTGAGGGTGAGAGGGGAGAAGCCAGCTGAGTCCACAGCCCAGATCAGGTGACATTTACTGTAAAGCTGCCTTTCAAGGGAGCTAGCATGCTGCAGAAAAAGAGCCCATGGAAGGAACATCCCACACCGTTGGTGCAGAGACACTTGGAAGTAGTTACCTCATATTTGTACCTCAGTGAGTCAGGTTCAAACCACATCTCATAAAAATAACATTATGCTTGTCTGGTCATGGCTCCCTGATGGTCAGGTTTGCCTAATAAAGTCAACTTTGCTATTGGGCCTACAGAGGAAGACTTGCAAAAATACCATTCTTGGAATTTATATAAGCTATTGAAATAGTCCTTTTCAGGAGCTGTAATTAGCTTTTTAAATCATTTAAAGGTGAAAGGTTCTCTTTGCCTTGAGAATATGTAATTTACAAGAGTGTGGCCATTTAGGATGTAGTAATTGTGTCCTTCCCAAGCAAAGGAGAAACCCAAAGACCAGGCTGAAGGATAAGGGCCCTGTCTCAGGCTCAGGGGCTACAGTACAGTCTCTGGCCACAAAACACCTCCCTGTGGGCAGTAAGGCTTGTGCCCCACGCAAGGAATGACATCAGTGAGGGCCCACACTTGGAGGGCGTGTGGTGTGGTGATTCCAGCCATAGGCCAAGGCCAGTGTCGGCTGAGTGGTAGGGAAGGGCTGTTTTGGGCAAGGAGAATTTGAGCCTTTTATTGAAGGATTTGGATAGACCTGGTCCTGAGGCATGGCAGGGAGGTGTTTCTCACATATCCTGTGTGAGGGAGCACAGGACATGGGGACAGACCCACATCCTTTTTTCTTTCTAGATATGGGGTTCCTCACCTGGTCCTTTTGGCCAGGGGAGCAGTTGCCAGGCACCCACACCTGCGTGACTTTTTGTCTGTGTTCTTCACTGCCATCCACAGGCATCATCTCCGAGCAGGGCCTGCGAGAGGAGGTGCCGCCCATCCTGCAGCACCACATGCTGAAGGTGGCCCTGGAGCTGCCTGCCAACAAGTTCCTGTGGTTGAAGGCCCAGGTGGGAAGCGGAGATCTCCTCTCCTGTGCCTTAGCTAACCTGCTGGGCTTATCAGCTTTTATCTCAATGCTTATGCTTTTCTTTAATTTTAAAACATTTTTTGTAAATGAAATACACTCCTCTCCTTTGTCCTCATTCTAGAAGAAATTAAGACAGAGATGGGAATAGACACCAAGCAAAGGACTGAGGGAAGGTCAGCAAACACTGCCTGCAGCACTGTGTATCTCAGTGACATCTAGGAGCTTTTGGAGGGCGTGATGTTGACTCATGGAGGGAAGCTCAGGATGCAGCAGGTGTTTTTCTGTGTCTTTAAGCTCAGGATGCTCAGCTGGGCACAGGGACACACACTAGCTATTTGGGAGACTAAGGCAGGAGGATCCAAGTTCAAGGCCAGCCTGGGCAACTTAGTAAGACCCTGTCTCAAAATTTTAAAACTAAGAAGATCTGGGGATGTGGCTCAGTAGTGGAGCACCATGAGGTTCAATTCCCAGTACTGAAGAAAAAAACAAAAACCAACCCTGGTGTTGTTAAAGTGCAACCAGTACAGCCTCAGACAAGGTCAGACGGCCTGCATTCCCTCCTCACCACCCACCAAGTGTACTGCATCTACACAGGGCTCCCTGGGCTTGGTTCCCAGGAAACAGCCAGTCACCTTCTGGTGAAAGATAGGGTAGCAGCTACACCACCACCTCCTGGGTTGGAGAAGGGGTTGAGTCAGTGGACATTAAGAGCCTGGAACTGTGCCAGCACATGGAGAGCTACCTGTGCTTACTGTTTTACTCGCTGTTACTTAGGTGCTATTTGGGGGTTTCAATAAGTTACCTAAGTTCAGAGGTTCCTTATGTGTAGAATCACAGTAACCTTGCTGAGTGGTAGTTAAAATGAGGTAAGTGGAGGGACCTGGCAGTAGACATGTTGTTGCCTGTTTGCTCAGCAGGTAATGGCCCTTGTTATTTTTACGTTATGTAATTATATACTAAAATTTAATATATATGTGTGTATGTGTATATATAAAATTACATATATTGAAAGTATATTATTCAATCTCTAGGAAGGCCCAGATACAGAAATTATTGGAGGAGAACGATCAGTGTTTTACTTATTGATGAAAATGTTTGTGACCAGTAGCCATTTACAGCTCAAGTCATCAACCAAACTTCTGATCATGAAGGTGAGCATCTTCTGCCAGTTTTTAATTCTGGAAAGCATTTGAATAGAGCTTCCTTATGGTAGGTGCTTAGTGAACAGTTGTTGAGTTCAGCATGTATGGGAACTGTTACAGATTTTAAGATAGGGGGTTTTAGGGTAGTTTTAATTTAGTGTGTCTTAAACTTAGCTGCATTCCTGAGAGCAGCATGGCGACAGGAGGTGGAATGTGGGCTTTGAAGTTTGATTTCTGGATTTGAATCCTGGTTCTACATCTTCCTGTGTTGCCTGGACAAACTAGTTAATTTCTCTGAACTGTTTTCCCATGGTGAATGGAGATAATAAAACCATAGGGTGGCAGAGAAGATTAAATGTAATAAAGTAGTAGCCTAGCACATTGTATACTCAACAAATGCCACATGCTGCCCTCTCGGAACAGTTTCATAGCCAGTGCCTGTTCCCTCATCTCTAGACTCTGCCTTCTCTGAGGTTTTCAGCCTTTTTGATCTTGTCTGTCACCCTCAGCACAGGTGTCCCCAGAGTCAGTGGGAGAGAATACTTCTCTTTCTCATGTGGTTCTTGTTTTCCACGACTGCCTTCAGTCTTGCTGTAGCAGCAGGGAATCTACTGCCTCATTTCTGTTCTGCAGTAAATATCTTGGGGGTGCTACAAAAACCACATCCACTATTTTTAGGGTACAGAGATGTGACCTTTCACCTTTATTTGAAGGGTTGGTCATCTCACTTTCCCCATCTCACCTGAGCTGCCTGAAGACCATGCTGGGTCTTTGCCTGCAGGTTGCCCTTTCCATCCAGGTAGCGCCAGTGTGAACCTGAGGGCAGGCACATTTCATTATCTCTAGTGGCAGATGGGTGACATCGACATTGGGGGGTTTTGGCACACACTGTTACAGGGCTCTGTGCCATGTAGCCATTTAATTCCTTGATTCTCAGTCATTTATTCAGCCCCACAGATTCAGATCCTGCCTGGTACCAAATTCTGTTTTGAGGGTCGTGGTGCTTCTTGCCCAGGTCTGGATCTTGAGGTTCCATATTGAAAGGTTGTGGTGTGCCTGCCTGGCTCTGGCCTTGAGAGTTTCCTATAGGTCAAGGGTTGAGTTGCTTTGAGGGGCAAGTCCTCTGTGCTTACCTAGGTGTTTGTGAAAATCAGATGGAATACTAGCTCCTAAGTGGCAGTCGACTCTTTCCCCTTGCTGCAAGTTCAGGAAGTGAGGGAAAGGAGTAAGCAGCAGTGAGAGGGGAATTGCACTGTCTTGGATAGAGCACGGAATGATCCCTTTTCCTAGTTTCCTTCCACAGATGGGATATTATTTTGAAGGAAGCTTTTAGACCAAACCTTTGGATGACACGTTCATGGTCCCTTCGTGCTCCCCTGTTTCCAGTTAATGCTAGGGAGGCATGAGACCACCATGGCGCCCCCAGAAGGTGGGTCCTGTTCTGACCCATGCTGTGGCATCTGCTTGCTCACAGATCCTGCGGGACACAGGTGTGTTCGAGCACACGTGGAAGGAGCTGGAGCTCTGGCTGGAGCACCTGGATAGCACCTCGGAGGAGAGCAGGGAAACTGTGATCCAGTTTCTGGAAAGGGTAAGCCCAGCTCCTCACAGGAGGGGCATGCTCTGGCAGATGTATGCCTTTGTCTCAGCACCCTCAGGGTTTGTGATGTGCCAGCACCAGAAGGGTCCTTACCTCAGCTGGCTTCTTAATCCTTCTGAGACCTCAGAATCCACTCAGTTGTAGGATCTGTGAAAAAGGAATATGTTACTGCATGCTGTTTCATTTCTTTTTAGGAATTTATTTTTGCACAGGGGAAAAGAAATAGACTAAATGCAATATTAGAAGAATAGTATACAGAGTTTGGGTTTTGTTTTTTTTTAACTAACAAAAAGTTGAAAAACAAAAACTTTACAATAAAACTACTCACTAAGGCCAGTTAACATTTTTAGTCCTTGATTTCGACCATTGGCTTTTGACTTTTTGTTTGTTTGTTTGTTTTGTTTTTTTAAACTTGTGACCATCTAAATGTTTTCCACTTGACTCTTCACTTCCCAGGTTTTACTGACATTGGTGGCGAACCCTTATTCATACACGGACAAAGCATCTGACTTTGTCCAGGAGGCCAGTACACTGCAGGCCACTATGACAAAGCAAGATGCCGACGACACCAGCATCCCTGTGTCCCACATTGATGGTAGGTACTGAGGTACCTCTCCCTCCTGTGCTGGGCAGCTTGTGTTCTGAAGATCAAGCCTTGGTGGCGTGTTAGCCACAGAGAATAGGGCTGCACTAATGCCTCAGGCAAAGTGCTGATGTCCCGTTTCTTGGGACAAACTCCAGAAGTTTGTCGCATTTGTTTATGTAATGAGCAGTTTGTGCAAAGTTTACTTGCTGGATTGTTTACTCTGTGCCAGGTGCTTTTGCAAGCTTTTTACAAATCTTAATCATGTAAACCTCTTAAGTAACTTTTGGGTAAGACCACAGTGCTATCTTCACTCGGGTAGCCCTTACCTAAAGGGAAGGTATCCTTTTAAAGGTGAAGCATCTGAGGCGCAGAGAGTTAAGTAACTTGTTCAAGCTCATGCAACTACTACGGAGCAAAGTCAGGATTTAAACCCAGACTCTTTGGTTCTGGTCTGTGCTTTAACCCTCAGACTCTTGCATCTCAAATTTTGGCTATTTTCCCAGGTGAAAATTCCTGGGCTTCTCATGATACTTGAGAAAAGTTTAGCCTGTTGTCAGCTTGGCTGAATATTCTGCATTTTGCCAGACAGAGACTATTAAGACTTCATAGGCAATGTCTTTGTTTAGGATCTGACTGTATTAAGTGTTTTCTCCCGAGAGAAGTTGAGATTTGTTTCTCTCCTCATGCTTCTCCCTTCTCATGGGGCTATTTGCACTGGGGACTTTGGTGGCTTTTCCCTCATTTGGACTCCCCTCTTCTCTTTTTTGTCTCAGATGTGCTGGACATGGTAGACATCCTGGTAGAGGGCAACGAAGGCTTGGACGAGGAAGTTGGATTGTTGTTAAATGAAGACATGATCCTGCTCACGTTCCCATTCAGTGCTGTGGTCCCTGCAGCTCTGGAAGCCAGGAATAAGTTGCTCCTTGGGACAGAAAATGAAGCAGGTACCTGTACCTGTGTACAGTCAACTGTCCTGGTGGCATTGGGTCAGCTGGGTCTTGGGGAAGAGGATTGCACTGGCTCAGTCACTAAGAACCCCGGGCAACAAGAGTTCAGACCCACCAGAATAACAACTGCCTATTATATGCCTGGCAGCTCAGAGGGCAGCATACAGATCTTGAGGCTGGCTGGGCTGTGGGGCAAGTGGTCATGTAAGGAATGAATCTGAAGTAATGTATCTACATGGCTGCGTAGACAACAGCTATCATAGTGTTCTTGATTTCTTTTTGTTGTTGGTACTGAGGATTGAACCCAGGGGTGCTTTATCACTGGGCTACATTCTCAGCCCTTTTTTTATTTTGAGAGAGGATCTTGTTAAGTTGCTGAGGATCTTACTAAGTTGCTGAGGCTGGCCTTGAACTTGTGATCTTCCTGCCTCAACCCTCTGAGTTGCTGGGACTCAGGCGTGTGCCTCTGTGCCTAGCTTACTGTTCTTGGTATCCTGATGATGAGGCTAAGTCCTTTATACTTGCTGGGTTTTTCAAGCAACTCAGACCCAAGGAAGCCCCCACAGGTCACATTGGTGTAATTAGACAAGACAACTTTGCTGCAGTGATGGATCAGACCCTACAGGGCAATGGTTAATGTTATAATCTAGTATAGGCTATTCCCAGTGGTTGTCTTCCCATAGGTGATGTAGGAATCCAGGCTGCTTTTGATTTAGAGCTGTGCCATCTCAACATGTGGCTTTCAGGAAGGGAAGAGAGTGGATGATTAAACCAGAGATGTTGTGGCCTGGAAGGGACAAACCCTTCCAGTCCCATTCTGCCCACAAGAGAGGCTTGTGTGCTGAGGCAGAGGAAGGGCCTGGTGAACAATAGCAAGTCCTAGGTCTGGGTGGCAGGCCACTTCCTTGCCTCAGGACCTGAGATCTGACCATGTGCTCTCTGTTTAATAAAGTGGCACCCACGGCAGTCTGTGCTATAACACCTACCTCCCTATGTGGGCATGTGAGCCCTGGTAGAATTGCTTGAATTTTTCTGGGTCTTACCTATTAGTGGGAGAAGGTAGTGGTGGTGCACCTCAGAAGGGCACTTAGGACAGGCCTTTTCCCACACGCATCTTGTTCCTTTGCAGGGGAAAGCATCGTGACGTATCTGACCGCAGTGCTGACCAACCTCCTCCACACCCAGAGGGACCCCCTGGCTCTGTGTCTTCTCCTCCAGGCTTATGACAAGTTTGAGCCTCCAGGCCCACCTTGCTACTCTCAGCTCTCCAGGTTTTGCAGATACTACAGCCTCTGGATTCCGGAGCAAGCCCGAGAGCCCTGGGTGAGCTGTGTCTGTGATCTCTGCTCTGGCAGAGAGCTTCTCTCTGTGAGCTCCACCTGCCTGTGCCACTGCTGCGCAGCTCACAGGGAGAAACTGCTGGCAGTCAGGTTTCCCCTGCGCAAGAGGAAGCTGAGTGGTATCCTTGCTGCTCAGCTGATGTGACTGAAACCCAGAGGACTCAGTGACCAGCGAGATTAGATTTCCTACTGGTTCCATAGTGATGGCAGTTGGCTGATCACTGTTTCAGCTTAGGACAGGAGGTTGTCTTTCTTTTTTTGCTTACTGAATGGTTTGTGACACTTGTTGTTTCTCTCTCCTGGGAACCTTAGCATATCCTATGCCTGCTAGCAGACCTGCTCCCTCCAGGTCCCCAGCAAGCTCCATTCTGCTAAAACTGGGATTTTCTTTTGGTGGGGGCTGCATTCTTGGAATGAGATTCTAGCTCCAGGGCAGAGTATTTATAAAAGCTGTCTGGAGCCAAAGTTAGCTTTGCTGTGTGCATTTTTTGTGGGTTCATTAAATTTCACTGTACTTGAGAAAGCAGACTTTAGAAGAAGGAGACCCTCTTCTTCTGAATGGTAGCATGTTTTGCTTGTTGGTGCATGCCCAGCCCCCTACTAAGAGTACCACATGTATCTTAAGCCCTTTAATCCTAACCACAACTCTGAGAAGTAGGTCAAGACTCCCAGCACCTCTTATACCCATGGGGAAACTGAGACACAGTGAGTCCTCCACCAGCCAGTGGTAGAGTCAGGATCTGGTCCAGGCAGTCTGGCCCCAGGGCCCATGCCTGTAACAGCTCCTGCTAGGTTCGTTCCCCTGCAGTGTGGAGCTGCTGAAGCTCAGTGCTGCCCCTCCTGGGCACTCCTGTCAGCTCTCTGCTCTGTTGCCTAGATTTAGATTAGATTTCCCACTGGTTCCATAGTGATGGCAGTTGGCTGATCACTGTTTCAGCTTAGGACAGGAGGTTGTCCTAACAGCAGTGGCTTTCACCCTTCAGGGTGCATTGGAATTCCCTGGGGCTTGTTCAGACTTGACTGGCACCCACAGCATGACCCAGCAGGTCCCTGGGGGAGCCTGAGAATCAGTGCTTCTCAGCCTGTCCTGGTGCTGCTGCTGTGCTGATCTGGGAACTGCATGAGGGAACACTGAGTTTGGGAGCACGCACAGCATTGGGTTTATTAGCCTGCAGAGGTTGAGTGTTTGGAGTTATAATAACACCAGCGCATGGGGTGAATAGAGAGGGCAGTAGGCAGTTTTGTCAGAAGAAATTAACAGCTACTCTTTGAGGCACAATGGTTCCCGAAGTTTTTCTTTGTTCTGTTTATTTTTCTGTCCTGACAAAATGCAATTCCCTAGGCTCCTGGGGAGGCAAGTAGCTCAAAGGGCCCCTCCACAGACTGTGCTTTTCTGTTTCCAGGGATCATCCCATCCTGTGATTAAACTGTGTGGCACAGGGCTCTGCCCTGCAGGGGCTCTTCGTACCTTCCTCTACATGCCATGTTCTGTCAGCAGGAACACACGCTAGGAAAATATGTGGGACTGGCAGTGTTGGAATTGAGTCCACTTGAGCAAAATGCCACATGTTTTCAGTCTTTAGCATGATTAGCGTGAGGTGCCCTTTGTTACACATGTGACCTTGAGTTTATCACCGTTGTGTGCCATGTTACATCATGGTGATTTGCCTTTTGTCCTTCTGTCTCTTGCTTCTCCCCAGCTGCTGCAGGCCTCAAGCAACCCTGTACCCCAGGCACCTCCAGAGGCCTCCTGCTTCTCCGTCCTGCTGCAGACAGCCTATGAGAGCCAGACACTTCAGGATGGGTGCATCCAGACAGAGCTGCAGGCTGCCATCCCACACCTTGCCCAGCACCAGGTGCTGCGCTCAGCCAAGCAGGTGCTGCTCTACCTCAGGACCACTGTGGAGAACTTTGGCCAGGTCAGTGCTGTCTTTCCAGCCCTGGTGCTCCCAATGTTCTACCTATGCTCTACCTGCAGGGAATGTGGCCTTGGAGCTGGTCCACACTGCAGGGCAGGATTTCTGATGGCCCAGGGCCACAGAGCAAGCCTGGGACTCAGGAACCTGGACTCCCAGCTCTGTGCCTCCCCCATACTGGTCACTTCTCCCTGGAGCAAATGTGTAGAGGCAGCAGGATGTCCCTTGGCAGCAGATGACATGGCCAGATGTGGCCACAGTGTGTCATGGGGTGGCACTGCCCCTCTTGGAGTAGAATGGATCAGTGGCATGGCCAGGTCCCTTCCTTTCCTGAGTTGATTAACTCAATGGCTCACTGGTGAGCTTTTCCCTGAGAGCTCAGGTTAGGTTGAGGTTGAATTGTTCCTGTCTTTGCCAAAATTGATCTTTGTATTTCACCCAGGCAGGAAGAGAGGTCTCTCATTTGAGAGATAACTCAGGATGATTGTTCATAAACACAAACACTGTGTGTAAAGGCTTTGGCATCTCAGCCTGCCCCCTTGAGTCTCCTTTCCTTCCCTCATTACCTAGGGACCTGGCAGTCACTGCTCAGGTGACCGTCAGCCCTCCCCTCTCTGAAACTTATGCAGTTTTCATCCTCACAGCTGGGCAGAAGCGCAGGGCCCCACATCCTGCAGCTCTTCCTGGATCTCCTCAGGCACTTGGTTGTCCACTGTGAGCAACTGGATGCCCAGAACCGACGGAAGTGTGAAGCTGCCCAGGCTGAGTCTGACCTTTTTCTGGACATGGAGTCTGTGGCCTCACTGGAGTTGGCTGATGACCAGGTACTGCCATCTCTTTCATAGGCAGCCTGTTACCCTTTTCCCTACAGTCACAGAGAGTGAGATATAGTGGCTTTCTTTGTACTTCTGATTGCAAATATGTGTTTACTGAGTAAAAATAGTGAAATGCAGAAACCTGTAGGAGAGCTGTTGACGCCGTAACCCTCACGCAGGGTAAGCACAGCTTACCTTTCCACTTAGTCTTCTGCACAGTCACACCCACCCTCTGCAGGCACCCCCTCACACCACAAGCCCTGAGCCTCTTGGGAAGGCCAGTATGATCACTTTCCTCTTGAGTAGTTCAGCCTATGCTGACCAGGATGGACAGTGGGAGCCCTTCCTTCCACAGCACGTGAGCTCTCTGTCTCTAGTCTTGTGTAGCAGCCTGTTCAGTTGGTCAGGCATGTATTCTACAGAGCGTGCCATGTAACTGTCCTGCTGGGTTCAGAAGGCAAGCATGTTCCTCATCCAGAGTCTTGTTGAAGTTAAAATAGATGACTTTCTTCCTTTAATCTCTATCTTGACTTCCTGGGAGGTTTGTCTTCCCTGTTTCCAACTGGCAGAGCTCTGTTGGGAAGGTGGTGGCTCCTCCCTTAAGAAAAATGAGGTAAGAAAATGCATTCATGTTCCTGGAGACTGGGGGAGTTCCTGGCCAGGAGTCAGGTTCATCAGGCTACACAGGACAGCTGAACCAAGTCATTCTCCAACCAGCCACGGCTGTCAGCTGCCTTCTGGGCAGTGATTTGAACTTAGTTGGGCCAGAACTAGTTTATCAGAGTCCCTTGAGACCCAGTGTCCAGAGGTGGAGGCAGGATTAACTTTAGTCAGGACACCTTCCCAAGACACATGGTCTAAGCTGTGACCACTTGATCCCAGTTTTTAGGAAACACCACATCCCTCTACCAGATTTATGCAGGAGACCAAGGCTTCTGGGATATCAGAAGGTGGCTGATCTTAATCACATTTAGCATTTGTGTGTGGCCCACCCCATGCATTGAGTGACCAGGGAGAGCAGTTTTGCCATACAGAAAGTCCATCTGGCTGGCTTCATCAGACATGCTCGTGAACCCGGGTGGGCGCTGACCACTCCTAGCCTTCCAGGGAGGAGATGCGCAGTCTGGCTCCTGCCCAGTGTTGTGGGTTAGCAGTGGGGCTGCACTGCTGCCTTCTCACTGTCTCATGGCAGCGAGTGCTCCCCGGCAGCTTCACTCCTCCTTGACCCAGTGCCTCATGGAAGTGTGTTACTGTTTCTGTCTTTCAGACACTGGAGGAGGTGCTGATGGCCATCCTCAGACACCCCACGCTGGAGGGCTGGTTTCTGGCCCTAGAGCAGCAGGTGCTGCCCCCACACACGCTCAGTCCCATCCTCGTGAAGCTCCTGGCGGCCCACTTCAGTGCAGGGACTCTTCAGCTGCTGGTGGCGAGTGCCCCAATCCTTCGTAACATGGGTCGGCTGGGCCTCCTGGCCAAGTACTCAGAGGCCATCACCCAAAGTGTGTTGAGGGAGTTGCGAGCCAGGAGGGCAGGCCCAGCCACATCACTACCCAAGGCCCTCCCACAACTGCAGGCCCTGCAGGAACTGCATCCATTCATGGAAGGTGCCCAGCTCCGTGAGGTCACCCTGGCATTGCTGGGCCTACCTGAGGCCCACCTGCTGGCCCAGCGACCCCCAAAGTCCCCTGGGAAGGAGAGACAGCTGAGTGCTCTTGGAAAGACCCTGGTGCAGCTGTTGACGGGCAGCCCTCAGGACCAGCTGCAGAGCTGTGAGTTCCTCTGGTCTTCTGAATATGTGAGAGGCCTGGGGACTCTGCTCCCAACCCTGGCTGTGGATGAACTGGACACTGTGTTCCTGCACACTCTGCAGAGAGACCCTGTGCTGGCCTCTGCGGTGGCTGCTGACCTGCTTGACTACTGCCTGGCCCGGCGGACACAGGTGGCCCTTGGCATTGCTGCCCTGCTCCTTCAGCAGAGCTGCACCCACCTGCTGAGGTTTGAGCTGTGGTGTGGGCAGGCCAGCACGGGGCTCAGCCTGCAGGAGGATCTGGACAGCTTCCTTCCCCTCATCCATGTGTACCTCCAGTGCAGGACGCACGGCCACTTCATGCGCCCAGCAAGAGGTATGGAGAAGGCTGGCTTCGGGCACCAGGAATGTTTATAGGTCAGGGGGGTTAAGGAGGAGAATCACATGTCCATTTAAAAACCATGCAACATCATGGTCTGTTTTAGTTCTCTTTGCTCTTCCAGCATCTGACCAGCTCTGAAGATTGAGGAAGTTTGAGAAACTTCCAATACCCTTCCACCCCTCCATGGTCTCCTGACCTAATGAATTAAGGTGTAGCCCTGGTGCCCCCTGGTTACCTGTGTAAAGGGACAGGGGTGGGCAGTGGTCGGGATCATCTGGGGCTGTCTTGCTAAGTTGAGGACTCATGCAGGACTAGGCACTCTCCCCACCTTCAAGGGAGAGGGTGAGTTGGTGTCATGTGGGGCAGTGTGGGTCCAGCATTCTCTTTCTTTGCCTACTGGGTTTCAGTTCTGATGCACTTTCTGATCACCTTGAATTCAGTTAATTTCTTTTTGTTGAATGCGGAATGCTTTTCTCTTGCTGCTTTGCCTGTTTTGTATAACTTTGCATTGGAGGTGAGAGATGCTTTGAAAACTAAGATAGCCCCTCAGGCAGGAGCCTTCTACTAGTGGTTCTTGACTCACCTGTCCTTAGGCACCCTCTCTGCTCCTGCGCCTTGGAGATTGGGTCCCGGGGGAGTTCAGAACTTCAGTGCACATGGTCTTATGAACGTAGATCTGGGGCATACAGGGCACACTGGGCTCAAGAGCATTTGTCACGAATCTCAACTGAGGAGGTGGAAACATTTAACAGCTGGCCCTGGGAGGAGGCGAATGTGTAGCATTTGCTAGTTTCCTAATGAATTGAGGTGTCAGTACTATTCTGTGGCCTATTTAAGGCTATCACAGTAACATCACAGGATCAGGATATCTAACAGCAGCCAGCTCATGTCCAGGCTGGCTCAGTTGAGCATTGTATGGGGACCTCTGCTTGGTTTCTGCCCTAGTGTCCTCTGCTGTTGTTCCCGTCTTGAGGAAGGCCCTGTGGAAGCAGCTGCAGGACAGGCTGCTCAGCACTAGTGGGCCCCCAGAGTCTGGACTGCTCCAGGAAACTCTGGCCCAGCTGGTCCCATTTGCAAGAGCCAAAGGTCTCCGAGTGCTCATGGATCGTTTGCCCAGCTTGCTCCAGACTCCAAACAGTCACAAGAGGTATGAGGCATAGGTCACTAGATGGCTGGTTTCCTCAGCTTCACTTTTCTCTTTAGTATTTATAAAGTCAGTTAGTGACAAACAGCTGCTCTTCTGTTGTGCTGGTCAGTGAGACGGCTGTCCTGCTTGTCCATGCTGGAGCAGGCGCCTCCCGGAGCTTCTGAACTGGTGGAGGTTCCCCCGAGGGGTTGGTTGGCAGTGTCTGACATTGCTTATTGTCACAGCTGGGGTGAGGGGTGTGGCATCCAGCGGTTAGAGGGGGCCAGGATTCTGTGAAATGTGCTGTAGTGCACAGGGCAGCCCTTCATAAGAAAGAATTATCCAGCCCTAATGTCTTGAGAGACTTGAAGAGACCCGGATCTAGATGAAGTCTCCACACACATATCCTTTCCCTCTGTGCCAACACTGTTGGTGGTGAACATCATGGTGCATCTTTGATGTTTAAGAACTGGCGTTCTGGAGTGGGCAGTGTGTGGAACAGGCATGGGGGCATCATTCCCACATAGGTGTTTTCAGGGTTGGATTGAATCCTCTAACTCTGCAACTCTGCTCTCCTGCTGCAGTTGGCTCGTGGCAGACGCGATCTCCGCAGCCCTGGAGGGGTCCTCAGGAGAGCTGAATGCCTGGAGGAAGACCCTGCTGGAGTCCTGCATGCAGTGGCTGCTGGCATCCTTCAGTGGTAGCCAGCTAGGTGATGCCAGTACCCAGGAGCAGGAGAGGCAGATGCTGCTCAGATTAAGAGAGTTGTTGGTAGGTGTCTTCTTATATCCAGTTCACATCTTTAAGGGGTGGTAAGCTAGACAAACCAAGCTTTGCAGATACATTTCCAGCTGTGTGGCACAGTAGGAAGTGAGAGGGGCCATGTCTGGGCACAGTGGCCAGTGGGGCAGTCCTTGAACTGATGAGCTGTCTTTCTTCAGGAGCAAACGCTATATATTGTCAAGTGCCTGTTTGCATCTACTGAGATGTTTAGTAAGGTCTTGGTTTTAGTTTTCCTGTTAATAAGGTAAATTATATTAATTGGGTATTGAATGTTAAACCAACCTGGCATTCTGAGATGAACATACTTGATCATAATGTATTATCTTTTTATATATATATGATTTGATTTGCTAATATTTTGTATATTATATAAAGAATTTTTGCTTCTGTGTACATGAGGGATGTTAGTTTGTAATTTTACTTTTCATCCTGTTGTATCTGTTTTCCTCTGATTTTCCCCCAGTGTTGGGGATTGAACCTAGGGCCTCATGCATGCTAGTCGGGTGCTCTACCTCTGAGCTACACTCACAACCCTCTAGGATTTTTTGTTTTCTTGAAATGTGGATAAAGCAATTTTATTATAATGCATCTTAGTGCAGTTTTCTTCAAGTTTCTTGTGCTTAGGGTTCAGTATACTACTTGGTCTTTGGGTTAATAGTTTTCATAAAAATAGGAAATATTTGGTCATTTTTCCCTTCTATTAAAATGTCCTTTCTGAAAAATGTTATATTTTGCACAAAAATAATTAACATCCCAAAGGTTAGCATAAATATGTGTTATTCTCAATGCATGGTATCAAAATGCATAAATAATCCTAGACTCATGATTAAACTCTGAACCCAAGATATAAAAGTAATTGTAGGAAAATAACTTCAGGTAGAAATGAACAGGTGTGTGGTAAATACAATTTTTAGGTCATAGACCAAGCTGTGCACTTATTTAGTTGCTTTAAGAAACAAACCATAACCTGTACTTTCAGGCTTAATTTTTATGTCACATGTTTGTGAATTTAAGGAACCCAGACATGGCAGAACTCAGTAGGAGTGTGCCTGAGACCCAGAGAGAGCTGAGCCGGGGAGGCCAGAAGTGCCGGCTGACCATGGAGCCACAGGGAGTGCTGCCCAACTTCCCAGGCCTCCCTCTACCCAGCCGCAGGACAGGCAATGGGCTTAGGGGTTGGTTCTTCCTTCCCTCTCGTTTGGTGGGCATGATTTACATGTCGTGAAATACAGACCTGTTAAGTATACTTCATATACTGTGTACCCCACACTCCTGTCCAAGAGTTTCATCTCAGACATTCCTGTGCTTCTTCCCCAAACTTGCTTCTCTCTGAAGCCATCACTCTTTTCTTCCCCCAGTACTGGGGATTGAACCCAGAGGTGCTCTACCACTGAGCTACACCCTTAAACCTTTGTATTATTTGTTTTTATTTTGAGACAGAATCTCTCTAAGTTGCTCAGGCTGGGCTTGAACTTGTGATCCTCTTGCCGTGTCCTCCTGAGTAGCTGGGATTACAGGCATGCACCACTGTGTCTGGTGGAAGCATCCACTCTTGATTTCTGTCACCATTAGATTATTCCGCCTATTTTAGACCTTCATAACTTTGAAATCATATAGTGTAGTCATATGAGCCTTTTGTGTGTCTGGCTTCTTTCAGGTAAATGATGCCTTCTGGGTCATCTGTTGAGGGAATGAGTTGTCTATTATGTTTTGTTGCTGAGTACTTCTCCACTGTATGCCTGCCTCCCCTTCCCCACTTCCATGAAAATTTGGAATTACTGGTTTTACGATTATAAAACTAAAAGACATACTCATTACAAATAGTAAGCATTGCAACACATACAGAGAAGAAAATCATCAGTCTCCCATTACCTGGAGGTCATCCTACTATAGGTTAGGCGTACATTCTTCCAGAGATCTTGCTATTATGTCTATGTGTGTGTACATGCACACGTGCATGTACTCAAGAGAAAACTTGTCTGTTTTAATGGAATCATATTGTGCATGCTGTGTGCAGCCTGGTATTTTAGCTGTTTGTTTGGTCTGGTTTTTTAACGTAATACCATATTTTGAAATTTGTTTCCCATGCCAGTGACCAAGCATTGCCTTTGACCTTAGTTGTGGTACAGTGTAGATGAACAGCAACACGTATTGCTGCACCTGTGAGTGACTTTTCAGTTTTTGCTGTTAGGGAGAGTACAGTATGTTATTATAAAGCATGTGTGATGAATCTTGCATGGTTCATCTTTGCACATTTGATTGGTTTTCTCCGGGTAAATACCTGAAAGAGGAATGGGATGAGTAGGATGGCTTCTTTCAGTTAAATGATGCTTTCTGGACTCATCTGTTGTAGGAATGAGTAGTCTATTGTGTATGGGGTAGTAGTTGGCTAAGTGGTCCGACTGCCCCTGGGATTTCCTTCTCAGTCTCTGGTGCTGTGGTCCCCACTGCATGGGCAGTTTGATGGAGGGAGGCAGCGGCCTAAGCATGCACTGTTGTTGACTGGTCTCTCGGGATCCAGCATCCATCCCTCAGTTCCATGTGTCCAGCATGTACCCGGTCACACAAATGATTCTCATTGGCTATTTAATTACAAGCTAACTGCGAATCTGTTGGTGGTGTTTGAAATGTTGGACAAAGGAAAATTTTTAAAAAATATCAGAACTACTAGCAGAAATAACCAGTTTTTTGTTTGTTTGTTTGTTTGTTTGTTTGTTTTTTAAAGTTAAAAAACACGCCACTAGGCACCAGAAACCTGAGTGCCTTTTTTTATTTTATTTTATTTTTTTTGGAACGGGGGATTGAACTCAGGGCACTCAGCCACTGAGCCACATCCCCACCCCTATTTTGTATTTTACTTAGAGACAGGGTCTCACTGAGTTGCTTAGCACCTTGCCCTTGCTGAGGCTGGCTTTGAACTCGTGATCCTCCTGCCTCAGCCTCCCAAGGCCCTAGAATTATAGGCGTGCGCCACCACATCCAGCCTGTGTGCTTTTTGGGGTTATTTGGATAGCTGTGTTTCATACTGACTGGGAAACCCTAACTCTAATCCACAGTCTACATTTTAGGTTCTCCTCTCTGCCCTCCCAAGCTTGAGCTAGCACATGCCGGTCAAGAGTGGCCTCAGGTGGCGAGAACAGGTGTTGCTGGGAAGGATCAGATACCTAGAGCAGGAAGGGCGGTTGGGGCTCCTTTTTTAGCTTTTGGGTCAGATATTTTACAGAAGGGGACTCAGACCCAGAGAGGCAGCTGCCTTCCTGAGATTTGTACAGCTGGAACCTCTTAGTCTCTTTTAAACACATTGGTGTTTCACGTGTATTTCTTGCTTGCTTTATTCATAGCATGCACTTAAGGAAGTTGATCCTGGTGCTTGGCAGAAATTTGTGAAAACGGGACTCAAGTAAGTTAATTTTATTTACTTTGTCATTTATAAAGGTGTGAATGTTGTTAATCATGAAAAACCTCTTACATAGCTTGTTATAATACAAGTGGCAGAGCAGGAGTGGCCTCATTTTTAGAGCTAGAAGGTGAGGATTGTTGGGGAGATGAAATGATTTTCCTATTGATATACAGGGTGATTCTAACAATGGGAAAAGAAGCAACATTTTGAAAAACAAATATTTTTAAAATACAGAAATGTGCGAAGAGTCATAGCACCCCAATTTGCTCCATGATGACAGTTTTTTAAGTTTGACTAAATCTGTCCTAATTCATTTTCGTCCCCCACTCTTCTGGGCTGTGCTTTGTCTTGTTCATGTATATTTTATATTTCCACATTTTTTGTGTCAGTATGTCAGTATGTGTTTCATCAATAATGGTTTTTTTTTTTTTTTTTTTTTTTTTTTGGTACTGGGGATTGAACCCAGGGGCACTCGGCCACTGAGCCACATCCCCAGCCCTATTTTGTATTTTATTTAGAGACAGGGTCTCACTGAGTTGTTTAGGGCCTCACTAAGTTGCTGAGGCTGACTTTGAACTCGGGATCCTCCTGCCTCAGCCTCCCAAGTGCTGGGATTACAGGCGTGCACCACCGTGCCTGGCTCATCAGTGATGTTTAATGTGTTTAATATCTTACACAGATGTGTCTTTCTTTATGTCCTTTCTTTCACCCAAGTGTTTCTCATTTATTGACTCTGATGCATGTAGATCCTAGTCATTCATTTTTACTGCTATGTAGTGTATTGCCTTTAGATGCTGCACTCACGTAGCCCATCCTCCACTGATGGACTTTAGGCTGTTTCCCCAAGTCTCCTCCCGTAGAGTCCTGGCTGGACTAGCACAGCTGGCTGTGTGGTGTGGGTGGGGGGACCCCTGGCTATTAATGTAGACACACCAGCAGTGTCCCTGGGTGTGCAGCCTGCTCTCCACAGTGGAGTGAATTTGCACCCTAAGTAGGGTGGGTGTAAATTCATTTTCCCTCATGTCCTTGCTGACTCTTGACATAGGCAGACTCCTTAGTTTTTGGCAGTCACACAGTGGTGCTATGCTGTACCTGTGATTTTCATTTCCCTGATCATTCGTGAACTTTAGTCAGAGAAAACTCTCTCACAAGAGGAAAGAAAGAAGTGAAGAGGGTCTCAGGTTAATGACAGCTATAGATGACCATTATGTTATGAAGGCATTTCTCTCTTTCTTTGGTTAATTTATGTGTCTAGAGTGCCTACTTTAGCTTTGTTGATTCTTTTGGGATTTTTTGTTTGTTTGTTTGTTTGTTTGTTTGTGTTTGGTACTTGAGAGTGAACCCAGGGCATTTAACCACTGAGCCACATCCACAGTCCTTTTTATTTTTTTATTTTGAGACAGGGTCTCGCTAAGTTACTTAGGGCCTCGCTTACTTATTGCTGAGGCTGGAACTTGGAGTCTTCCTCTTCAGCCTCCCAAGCCACTGGGAGTGCAGGCGTATGCCAGCACGCCCAGCAGTGTTGATTCTTAACATAATTCATGTAGAACTAAAAAGATTTTCTAGATCAGGGTTCTTTTGTCCCCATAGTGGTTCTGAAGGATTTAAGACATAGCTTCCAGGCCATTTAATGAAGGAAGGTAGGCAGGTGAGAGCCTGGCTGGCAGGGTGGGCTGGGAGGCTCTCAGTGTCTCTACTCAGGCCCAGCTCTTCCACTGCCTCCTGGTATTTCACCTAAACAGGAAGTTTGTTTGGTGTTTGTGTCATAAAGAAAATTGGGTCGTGTGCCACATAAGACGTTTTGGTCACTGAGGGACCCCATATATGATGGCGTTCGTGTGAGATTGTTTCTCTAAGCGATGTGGTAGCTGTCTTAGCAAGCACACTCTGCAGTGTTTGTGCAGTGACAAAGCTGTCCAGTGGTAATGGTTCTCAGAATGTGTCCTCGTTGTCAGTGGTGCAGATTGCAAGTGCACTGCGTCCTACCTTTTCACAAGTGTCTCTGGTGGTGGACAGAAACAGGGTCACCAAGGGTGACACCATGTTAGATGTAGAATCCAGGTGATGGGCATATGGATGTCCACTGTAACATTCCTAACTTTGTGCTGTGTTTGAAAATCTTAATAAAATTTTGAGAAAAAAAAGTTTCCTATAGAATAAACTTCCCTGTCATGGAGCTCTTTCCCTTTGACCCACGCCTCCCAGGTTTCGCTATCAGGACCACACCTTCCTACACACCCTCTGTGCTGCCACACAGCTCCTGTATGGCCCCGAGAGCTCCGTGCACTCCGAGCTCATCCAGCTCCCGGTGGTCCACATGATGCTTACCCAGCATTCTCTGTTTTTGCCAACTCTGCTCACGTCTGAGGAAGAAGGAAACCCAGACAGTCAAATAAAAGGTGACTCACGCTGCCCTCCCAGTTCACGTGCAGCTTTTATTTCCTCTTTCATCACAACTTCTCTCCCACTTGTTTTCAAAGCTAAACAAGTATTACCAAAATGGCACTAGAGTGTCTTATTTCTGTCAGATCCAGGGAAAAGAAATACTCCTGCTACAAGTCAGACAACAGTGAGACCTGTTTTGAAGGCCTCATCTGGCTTAAGGGATTGTGTGCTCTATCATGCTCTAGTGTTAGCCTCTGGGAGTTAGGGGAAGTGAGGGGTATGGGTATCTAACCTGAGAGGAATTGATTAGGCGTGTGAATTTTCTTAATGGGAAGATTGAAACTCACCGAGGGAAGGGGTAGAACCTGCTCACTGGCAGTTCACTGCTATGGAGCTCTCCTAGAGTGAGCCAGGCTCAGGCTTCCCCCTAATTCACCAAACAGCTACTTTATGCCCAGAGTCCTGAGTGTGGTTTAGGCTGTGGAGGATGTCCAAGAAGATGCCTGAAAGTCCCTGCCCCCTCAAAGCCATATTGAATAGTTAGAGAAGCAAAATCAATACCTCAGACCACTGGAAATCTCCACAGGGTCAGTCACTAATGAACTGCTGGGTGGAAGATAATCATCACCCAAATGATAGGTAATAGATAAATTAAAAAGGGCTGTGCCCCCTATTCAAGCAGGAATAGAAATAATATAGATTTTGGTAGCATAATTGTGTTAGCCTTTCATCGCCGTGACAAAAATACCCAACTTAGAGGAGGAAACGTTTATTTTGGCTCATGGCATTGGAGATTGATTTCATGCTGGGCTGACTCCATTGTTTTGAGCCCAAGGTGAGGCAGCACATCATGGAGGAATGTGTGGAGAAAAGAACTGCTCATTCCTGGAAGCCAAGAAGTAGAAAGAGAAGGGAAGGGAAGGTCCATAGGGAAAATACACCTTTCTAGGGCACCGCTATGACCCTGCTCCAGCTCTAGTGCCCCACCTGTGTACAGTTATCACTCAGCCAGTTCATTCAGACATGGAGGGACTGATTGGGTCATAGCTCCCATGATATTCCTGCATTAACAGGAGCTCTTGGGAGATACCTCATAGCCAGACCATAACAAGAGCCATAGGGGAAAATGCTTGGATTTAAAAATCTTGGGTGGCTTAAATTTTGCAGGGGGCATGAGCAGAGACTGTCAAAGACAGCCTTGTCAAAGACCTAGGGATACCACAACTATGAAGATATGCCTGTTTTACAAAATGGGGAAGGGACTAGACGGTGGCCCAAAGCCCAGAGTCATTCAGAGGATATTTAGGGCATTTCAGTGTTCCCTGGAATATGCCCTCCCTCCTCTTATCTTGAATGTGTGTCCCTACAGGACTGAGCATTTTGGTGTTTCCCCTCCAGAAGCGCTGGTGGACCTGATGGTGACCGTGGTGAGGATGTGCCCGTCTGTCTGTGAGAACAGCCACTTTGCCGTGCTTCTTGGGGCCTACAGCGCCACCCTCAGCATCCTGGGTAAGGGCTTAGAACTGGTGGGGTGTATCCCGTGGTGTGTTTAAGGAGCTCAGCTTCCTAAAGGGGCCCTCATTGACTTCCAGATCAGAAGATTTTACTTCTCCTCCGGGCATACGAACAGAACAAGCTCAGCCTCATTAGTTTCAGGTGAGTGCTGGAGCCGCGTGCACTGGGACCCGCAGGTAACAAGGACATTGGCCGAGGCGCAGCAACTGCCTCTCCACACAGCAAACCCCAGGCTTGCAAGTGTTCTCATTGGTTTTAATTCTCAGGTCAGGGTGACAGGGACAGAGCTCCTCTAGCTCATGCACAGCTCCAGCGTGGGCTGCTTAGGCAAGGCTTGGCCTCAAGCCAGAAGGATGGGTCTGTTGGGGGGCCGCCTCTGCTGCCTGATGGTGCCTGTTGGTGGAGGACCTGCCCTAGACACACTCCTGGTTGAGAGGTCTCACGTGGTTAATTTTTCTGGAGACCTTTCTCTTCACGGTTCACTTTAAGTAGAGTGACGTGTGATGGGGTTTTGGGGTTTGGGGGAGAAGAGTGAAGAGGGCTGATTGAACATTATGTCCACTCTCCTGTCTGCCCATTCATGTGAGTGTCTCTCTCTGCCCCGCCACCCCGTCTGTTGCTCTTCCTCTGTCTATTCTAGGCTCCCAGGAGCTGCTTCACTTTGCTTAGAGTTGAAAACTATATTAGCTCAGAAGCTGCCACCACCCCAAAAAAGGGAAAAGAAAGAGGATCGTTCTGTCAAGAATACCCAGGTCTTGTGTAGACATTCCCATTCTTTCCCCTCATGCAGTGACACCTCTCTCTCTCTCTCTCTCTCTCTCTCTCTCTCTCTCTCTCTCTCTCACTCACACACACACACACACACACACACACACCCACACCCCTTGGGGTTGGTGCCCTGTCATTTGTACCTCTCCTGGAACAGAAGTCCCTGTGTACATGAGTGAGAAAGGAGAGCAAATCAGGCATGAGTCTCATCACCATGAAGAAAGAGCCCTTCCAACTGTCTTTTTTGCCTCAGATCACCCAGAGAGCAAAGGCCAGGGGAGGCTGCCCAGCCCGTAATAGCTGGCTTAGGTTGTGAGAGCCTCCCTTCAGCTCCCAGGAGGAGAGTGTGAAGGAAGGAAGTGAGCTCATGGGGCTCCCGGTAGCTGAGGAAGGCAGAAGCTCTTCCAGGTCCCCAAATAACCATCTCCATCCAGGAGATGGCAGAAAGCTGATTGACATTTCAGAGCAGGGAAGTGGCCCTCCTCAGAGCTGGCTTTGGGGAGCATCCTGGCTGTAGTGGGGAGATAAGTAGGGTAAGAAGGAAAATGGGGTAGGGTGGGGAAAGGAGGTCTGTCATTTTCTAGGCAGAAGGCCAGGGGGGCTTCTGGGCAGTCGCGCGGGTGGTTTGTGGCATGCACGGTGTATGTGGCATGTCTGTGATGGATGCTCCAGGTGGGGCAGGCTGAAGGGCTCGTGCAGGCAGACCTGGTTCACTCGTGGACTGTGGGCAGGGGGTGGTCAGGATTCTGCCACTGGTGTAACCTGGACTCTGCAGTCAAGCTCCCAAGTTTAGATGCTGGTGCTGCCACCTACCAGCTGGGCAGGTTCCAGCCAAGCATCTTTCCTCATCTTTATGTCTTTCCCCATTTTCCTAAGGGGATAATAACACTGCCTTCCATGAGGGTATCATCAGATTAAGTGAATTAATATACATTAAGTGCTTAGGATGGTGCCAGGCATGTCCTTAGTGCTGTGTGGGTGCTGCCTTCTGTCACCATCACCAACACTGTCACTGCCCCAGCATCTTCCTAAATGGTGGTGGAGAATAGGTGACCACACATGGAGCACACCCAGAACAGCACCTGCATGAACCAGCAGCTTCACAAGTGCCTGTCATCATCATCAGTGCTGCTCCTGCTGCGTCCCTGTGACCAGTCTGCCCTCCCCTCTCTGGCTCTAGGGTGCTGCTATGGGGCCCAGCAGCCGTGGAACATCACAAGACGTGCCGGAGCCTGGGCAAGTCACTGTGGCAGCAGCCCAGCGTCGGGGACATCCTCCGCCTCCTGGATCGGGACCGGATGATGCAGACCATTCTGCACTTCCCCCTGAACCGAAGGCTGCTGCCTCCTGAGGTGCGGCTGCTGTTTCTGCCCCTTCCTCTCCCAGGGCTCCATCTACACCCAGCTTTGTCTTTCTTGTTAACTTTTTATTAAGTAAAAGCCCAACTATGTATAGACCAGACTGGACCCCAGGTACCCATCACCCAGACTGGCTACCGTGAATCATTTATTCCCCTCCCCCAAAAGCTTATTTGAAGCAAATCCCAAAGATCATGTTGTTTCATAGGTAAGCATTGGTTTTTATAGAATCTCTTCTGCGTATGCTCTTAAATATTCAAAATAATTTGAGTTTTGGTAACAGTGTAACATTGGCATGCTGATACATTTGTGAGGTCGAATAGTGCATTTTTATTGGTTTTGGTTATTTCAGGACTCACAGGAACCTATCTTTAAAGACAAGAGCGTGAAGGTGGATCTCAATGGCCTTTATGACCCCTGCTTTCTCCTTCATCTCTTCAGTGAACTCACCAGGCCAGGTAAATGCAGCCTCCCTCCTGGGTTCCTGGCTGCTACGTAGGCTTCTGGGGTCAGATGACAATGACAATTGTTGCCTTAATTCCAGGTTTAGGGTCTGACTCTTGAAAATCATTCTTTCACGGTCTTCCATTGTCTTCTCACCTTTTCTTTCCAGTGATTTTCAGCAAAGTCACTGTTATAGTCAGCTTTTCATTGCTGTAACCAAAAGACCTGACAAAATAACTTAGAGGAGTAATATTTTATTTGGCTCATAATTTCAGAGGTCTCAGTCCATGGTTGGCCAACCCCATAGCTCTGGGCCCAAGGTGGGGCAGAACATCATGGTGGGAGGGCATGGTGGAGGAAATCAGCTCAGGACATGGCAACCAGGAAGCAAAGAGAGAGCTCTGCTTGTTAGGAGCAAAATGTAAACCCCAAAGGCAGGCACCCCAGTAACCTCCTTCCTCTAGCCACACCCTACCTGCCTACAGTTACCTAGTGACCTCCTAGTTAATGTATATCAGTGGATCAGTCCACTGATTATAATTCTCATGATCTAATCATTTCACCTGAAAATTGCACTCTTACACATGCATTTTTGGAGTGACACTTCATGTCTAAACCTTAACAGTCACAGTACTCATGTTTTGAATATTTATCTCAATATCTCTTTGTCCTTGATGTTTTCCTAATTCCTAATGATGAACATTTTCTGAACTTTTACTAGATAATGGTCAAATGCCAACAGAAACTAGAGTTTTTGTACTTGAGTCAGAGTCTGCTGAGGTTGACTTGCTTTTGTTTTCAGTCTATTTTGAGAGTTGCGTTTTGTGCCTAGTTGCCTGAAGGGGTAGTCTATGGATGATGGGAGTGAAAACATGTACGTGTATAGTAGTCTCCCCTCACCTGGGGAGGTGTCTCCCAAGACCCCCAGTGGATGCCTGAAACCACAGGTAGTTCCAAACCTTATATATTCTGTTATTTCCTGAGCGTACAGTAAGTTTATAATAAATCACTCACAGTAAGCAATTAACAAGAGCTTACCATAGATTTTAGCAACCTCAGCAGAGAGTTTGTTTTCTTGCCTTAAGTTGAGAACTTTGCCACTTTATGGCCTCTGACATGTCTGAATTGCCAGCATCACTCCTGTTGTACTTTGGGGTCATTATTAAGTAAAATAAAGGTTACTTGAAAAAAGCACCACAGTGCAATGAGTCTGATAATAGAAATGATTACGAGGTGACCTGCAGGAGGCATGATCCAAGGGATGATTCACTTCCTGGGCCTGACATGAGTATGATTTCATTGTGGTGCTTAGAGCAGCCTGCAATCTAAGACTTGTGAATTGCTTATTTCTGGAATTTTCCATTTAGTATTTCCAGGCGATGGTCGACCACACATAACTGAATCTGTGGATAGCTTGGGAATGCTGCACACCTGTTAGCAATGACGAATTGAACTTCCCAAGTTAAAGACCAAGAGTTCCTCTTTGAAATGTGACCCCATTTCTTCTGTCCATTTTCTAATGTTACTGTTTGTTGGTTGAGTTCTGAGGTTTATTTATGTATTTCAGATGTAGTGTTAGTCCACAGAAGGACATGTGGTTCACATGTCTAACCATTCACTCATCTCTTCATCCTCTAAATGGTCTTTCACAGAGCAAAAGTTTTTACTAAATTAGATAGATTTACTCTTTTTAAGTCCAGGTCTGTTTGAGTTCATATTTGCATGAGACATGAAGTTGAGGTCCAGGTTTGATTATTTGCCGCTGATGTCCAGTTGTTCAGCCCCCGTTTGTTAAAGTCCACCTTTCTCCATTTCCTGCTGTGGGAGTGGGAGCCCCACCACCCCCGAGGCCTCCTGGGAGCTGTCCTGGGAGGCAGGGTAGAAGTAGTGGTTACCAACGCCAGGCAAGGGACCTTGTCAGAACTGGGCAGTGGTAGAAGTCCTCGCTCTCTCTCCACTGGGCTTCCTATGACACTCCAGTAGGGATGAGAGGCCTTCTGGGATGCTGTCTCACCAGGGAAATTGGGGCTCCTCCTCACAACCTGGCAGGGCTGAATTCTGGCCACTCGACTTCGCCTTGGTTGGCATGTTCAGGGGACCACAGTGAGGTGTTGGCTGGAAGTCGAGTCCTTTACTGTCTGAGTTTTCTGTCTCTAAGCTGCCCATTTTCTAGTCTTAGCTCCAGAGGGTAGGCTTTTGTGGTCATTGCCTATTATGCCTGTTGGCACTTCTGGTTGCTGCTTGTTCAGTTCTACTCCTGGAATGTAGGAGACTGAAGGACAGCTCAGGGACCCTCAGCACCTGGCAGGTGTGGTGGGGCTTTGGGGATGTGTGTTTAGCTTCTGTGGTCCTTGTCATGGCCTGCTAGTGTGGGAAGGGGCTCCCTTGGATGGGACCTTATAGCTGTGTACATTGGGGTGGACTAGGGAGACCACAGCCCACTATTCGTCTTGTTTTCCCCTTTTTTAAACTTGAAATGTTCTTTTTATACACAAATGCTCCTATCTATCTGTGAACAGATGTGCTAACCTTCTACCATTGTACTTTATAACCCTTTTAAAGGGATCAAAGGCTGGCTTTTCACTGAGAATTCCCCATCAATCACCCTTGGTGCTGGCACTAGCTCCCCCTTAAGAACACAGTTCTGTTGCTGAAGCTGGATTTTATTTGCAAGAGAACAGGGGGCATTTTGTACAAATGTCAGAAAAGGTAATAGTAGATGGGTGTCCTGATCACCCTGGTAGCCACAGGCAGCAGGCTAACCCAGGCAGATCCACTCATCTCTCCGTGCCCTGATGGTGCCAGCCAAGTCTATTCTTCATCAAACATGGGAGTAAATTTTCCATAGTCTAAAAATATGAGTTTGTTGGCCATTGTTACTGGAGCAAATTAGAACAAATCATTTGGTCTCTTCCTCTGTCTCACAATAGAACTCTTAAGAGAATATTTAACTCTTAGGAAATCAGGTAGGTATTTTTCCCTAAGTCTTGAATACTTACTTCCCTTGTACATGGTAGGTGGCAGATCCTGGGAGCCTGGGAGCCTTTTTGAGGGAAATGTATAGGTCACCAATCTCCTTACTTTAAATCGCCCAATAGAGACTATTTGAAGTCTCTCTGGTATAATATGGGTTTTAAAAACTGCAAAGCACATCAGTCCTCATCTTGAAAAGGATTATCAGTAACTCAAAATACTGGTGGTATTAAAATTTAGTTTGAAGTAGAACATTTCAAAAAGCATAGAGGTGGAAAGGAAATAGATACAACAAAAACCAAAATACTCTGCAAAAGGTGGGTTTTGTTAGGTGTTGCTTTGGGCTTCTTTTCCTCAGTGAAAAATGGATACCTGGTGGTTTAAACAGATTTTGTTGACTGCTAATAAAAAATCCCAAACAAACAACAACAAAAAACCACCAGTTCATTGGGAGAGGAAAATTCCCAGCACTAAAATGAGTTAAACTGTGACACATAGATAGTGCGTGAATTATGTTGCACAGGTTGAGTTTTGGTGAAGCCACCAGCTGGATCAAGCAATAAAGCATAGTGAGTAGCTCCTCAAGCCCCTTCTTGCCCATTTTTGGACTTTACATAAATGGCACCATTCACAGTGCATCCTGGGTGTCAGGCTTTCTTTTTCTAACCACATTACGTCCATGAGATTCACCACGCTGTGGGATTAGAAGGCCCCAGCAGTGTGTTTGCACTTCCCACTTGCCCAAGGATTGCCAAACTTCTTGTAGTCCCAATGTGGGTGCATGGCTGGTCTCTATGTGTGACTGTCAGTCTTCAGAGAAACCACAGCTCACAGCTCCATTGTCACCCCTTTGCTGCAAGTGGAAACCTATTTTCATAACTTTACTGCTTCTTTTCTTTAAGTCTTTGACCAAGAAATGGAGCCAGTCAAGGCTGTTAGCAATGGCAGTGACAAACACTTTTTCCACAGCAAAGTCTTTTCCTCAACAGAACAGATCTGAAATCTTTAGCTCATAGTTCACCTAAGCCACTAAGCAGCCAGCACAGGAAGCCTCACTTGTTCTCAGCCTCGTCCCCAGATGACCAGCAGACTCTCCTTGTTGTGCTGAGTTCTACCCCACTGTGCACATGGCAGGGAGTCGTGTAAGAAGCAGCTCGCGGGAGACTTCCTGATGCTCCTGAGCACAGGGTCACTGACCCAGGGGTCATTCCAAATTTAATCCAGGATAACAGTCCCAATTAAGCTATTCTCTGAAGGTCTGTTGATCTGAAGGCCAAATTGCTATTCATGAGGTTCTTCAAACAGAGTGACATTTATAACTGTTTTTAAATAGCCTATTATATTTTCAGCATCCCAAGGGCAGCCCTTTTCCATAAGTGTTACAAAGCCAAGGCTTCCATAGAATAGCAGAGACAACTGTGAAACATGAAATTGATTTTTCCTTATGAACACGTGGAAAATTCATTTGTCTCATAATGTCAGCAATTACTAAAAATATCCCAGCCAGCTGAGTACCAGCTCTTTTTAGTGAGTGTAACATTAAATGTTTAGACTACTGTCTCTTCCAGATATATTCTATGTACAGTATTTGTTATGTAGGTGTCTCTTAAACACAGCTCTTCTTTTCCAAAACAATTTTAATTCTATCCAGTTTGATGCTTTTAAAGCTTTTTGGTTTTCCTTCCCCATCAAAAATAATCACTTGTTAGAAATCAGAAAATTGAGTCCATAAGCTGTTGGAACCCACAAGTCATATGATTGTTCTTTTTCCATTTATTCAGTTTTTATCTGTGTCTTTATATTAAAAGTGGGCTTCTGGTAGGCAGTGTGCACATGAGTTCTGCTTCTTTTCTAATCTGTCCATCTCTGCCTTTTAACTGGAATATATTCACCATTTATATTTAATGAGATTATGATCTGACTGTTTTATTTTCTTTGTTGAATTTTAGCTACGTGTGTATGTGGGTGGTGATTGTTTTAGGTTTCATATTACATGTCTCTAATTTATTGCCATTTACCCACAGTGGAGATGATTCCACCTGAGGCATAGAGTGAGATCCTTATAATGGTATGGGCCTATTATTCCCTTTCTGGCTTTCATGGTATTCTTGTAACACATTTTACTTCAAAATCTTTAAACCTCACAATAGGTTATTAATTTTGCCTCATTATTGTTTGATGAGATTTACTTGTTTATGCATATGGTCATCAGTTCTTTTATTAGTGAATATTAATTATACAGAATAATGGGTTTCATAATTGCATATTCACACATGTGTAGCCTGCTGCAGTCATCTTCCTGCCCTCCCTCCTCCCCTCCCCTTCCTCTTCTCTGATAGTCTCCCTTCCTGTAGGTGCCATTTTTGGTTCTCTGCAGTCCTTGATGTAGATCCACCTTTCTATCTGATATCATTCTACTAGTCTGAAGTACTTCAGTCAAGAATTTTTGTAGTTCAAGTCTGCTAGTGGTCAGTCTTTTAGGTTTTTTATATCTGAAAAAAAAACTTTGGAAAGATCTTCAAAGGGACTAGAATTCTAGTTTAACAGGCTTTTTGGTACCGTGCTTGAAAGATGTTGTTCCAGTGATTTCTGGGTCACTCAGTGTTGCTAACAACAATCATCTGCCATTTTTCTTCCCTTTGTTCTGTTATGTATCTGCTTTTAAGATCTTTTTTCATCACTGGTCTCAAGCAATTTGATTATGATGTGCTTGGATATGATTTTTTTGTTTCTTGTGCTTGGGGTTCCTTGAACCTCTTGGCTCTGTGTGGTTATGGGTTTTGTCAAATTTGGAAGTTTGGGCTGCTTACATTGCCCACAGATGTTCTCTTCATGGTTTTTAAAATGCTGTTCTTTCTGCAATTTAGTTTGGATAGTTCTATTACTGTCTTCTGATTCACAAACCTTTTTTTTCCCATAGTATCTAATTCGATGGATCCATCCAGTTCATTTTCATCCCAAACATTGTAGTTTACATCCCTAGAAACTTGGGTTTGTGTTTTTATATCCTCTGCCTCTCTATTTAATGTGCTCCATCTGTCCTGTAACTTTTTAAAAATGCTATTGATGTTGTATTTTCTGTTGGTAGTATATTATAAGATTACCCATTTAAAACTGTCTTTTATTTGGCTTGAATTTATTTCCTAACTAGGCCACTGGTTACTCACTGTAAAGCACATCATAACATCATTATGGATAATTATCATGGCCAGATTAATGTGGGGGGTGGTGGCACTGGCATTTGGACCCAGGGTCTCAAGCATGCTACGCAAGTGCTATACCTCTGAGCTACATCCCCAGCCCTTTTAATTTTATTTATCTTGAGACAGGTTCTCTGGGGCTGCAGAACCCCAGTCACGGCCCCAGCTCTTGACTGAGCACTCAGCCCTGGGTTTCACTGTTCCTCTGTTCTTTTCTGGACATCATTGGAGTTTGTGGGAAGCAGTGAAATGACCCCAGTGAGGATTTGCCAGCATCTTAGAAACTGAAGACGTGGTGGTTATTGCTACAAAAGGGAAAATATTTTTTGTCCAACTCTACAGCAGTTAGGGAGCCAGAGAAAGACTTGTTTTCTTATATCCAGCACATGTAGCTGAGATTGGTAAGATGCAGAAAAGAAATTGACTTTTCCAGGTTGCACAGGAGTCATGAAACCCTGTCAAATGTTTAGTGCAGTATTTTGTTTTCCTGTAGAATTTGTGGTGGATTGTCGAAAATTTTTGGATTCAAATGCTCTGGGCCTAACTGTGGCGGCCCTCAGTAGCTATGACCCCCAGATGCGAGCTGCGGCCTACTCTGTCCTGGCGGCCTACTACTCACACCTGGAGGGTGCTCGGTTCCGGGAGCAGTCCCAGGTGAGCAGGAAGTGGGGACAAGCCTGTGGGGGAGCGGGGAGGGTGGGTGGGCCGGTTGAATGTCAGAGAGCTAGCTGGCTGTCCGCTGGGTCTGGTCAGAGGATTTACCGTGCTAGTGTGTTGCTGGGAGATCTACTGAGGAAGTGGTCTGTTGCCTCTGGGGGGTGATGCAGGAGGCTGCCTTTGAGACTCATCCCCTGGGGAGTAAGAGCAAGGTTTCCCCTTACAAAGGCTCCTCCTGTGGGTAGACAGACGCTTGATTTTTGTTGAGCGTTTCTTTAATCCAAACTTAGCGGTGAAGATTTCTGACCCTCAGAAATCTGTGCCCTTTGCTGAGAAGGGAACTGGAGCCGACTGGCCTTTCAGGGTACAGCATCTGGCTACTCTCCGCCATTGGGCATGGGCCTACCTCCTGAAAGAAAGTGAAAAGTGTCCATAAAATGGGGATGAGCTGGTGTCCTGTGCTGTGAGCTGCATCCTTCGTGTCCCTGGGGTGGGAAGAGCAGGAACAGTGGTGGTACAGCTACAGCGTCACAGTGCTGAAAGTGCTCCTCTCCCCGCCCCCCACCCCTTTTTCCAGCTACTCTACCTGTTGGATGTGGTCCGGAATGGTATTCGAACCCCGAACGTGAGACTTACTTTTACCCTGGCTCTCTTCATTGCCAAGGCAGCTCTGCAGATTTTGAAACCAGGTACCCCTGATATAATCTGGTTGAAGAAAAACTGAAAATTTGACACTGAGCCAGTTGGCATCTGGGATTTATTCCACAGGTGTAATCGGTCACATGTGTGACAAATGACATGTTCAAGGTCATTCAGAGTCTGTAATAGTGAAGGACTGGGAGCCACCTTAATACCCATCAGTAGTCGACAAGATCCAGAAAAAACTAAACGAAAAAGCAAGATGCAGAATGGTGTGTGTGATGGGGACCAGGAACATAAGCTCATGTTTGCACATTGTATAAAACTCAGGCCTGTGGCAGTGTCCCTGGGTGTGACCACATCAGGGACCGAGCTGGGGGCTGAGAGCTTGGACTTCAGCCAGGATACCTTGGGCTCCTCCCTGGCTCGGTGCCTTCACTCTGAGGCGGGGATGGTAGTAGCACCACTGTGGTGCCTCCAGGATCATTGTGCAGGTGACATGTGTTACACACCCCAGAACCTCACAGGCTTCCTGGCACAGTGACTGCCATCAGGCTGTCCTGCTGCCTATGTGCATGCAGGCTGATTCACTCATGGACGCATGGATCCCTGCGTAGGAGACGGCAGCGTGGCTCTTGGGTGCCTTGCTGGAAAGCATGGAGTCACTGTGCAGGTGTCACTGGGTTGCTGGGACACAGCTCCAGCATGGTACCCACAGGGAAGCGGGGCACCTCCACTGAGGTGGTGTAAGTAGGAAGCCTTGATTCATCATGTCCCTGTTTTGCCATTACTGAGAGAAAAACGGTGGAACTTTGGTATGATCAGGAACCAGGGTTCAGTTAGTGTAGGTGGTTGTATCTCAGATGAGGATACAGCCCCCAGCCGATGCCCCCAGCCCTCACACCAGCTGAGGCCCCTAAGGTTAAACGGTATGTCCAAGACTCACAGTTAGCTTGTTGTCAGGCTGCTCTTAGAATTCAGATCTGATTTTCATCTGCTCCTGTATAATTTTTATGACATGGTTTTTCCCTGCCTTACAAATTTGAGGAGGAAGGAAAATAATTTAAAATAATTTGTAGACTCTAAAGATAAGATGCTGTTTTGAGAAAATACAGCAGAGACCACGATGTCTCTAAACCTCACCTCCCATCCAGTGTGTGGCACCCAGGTGTAGTTGTCCCACATCAACACTTGTGTTGCGGTGGGACACACGCGGGCAGCAGGTGCTACTGGCTCAGGCTGCAGTGGGAGGAAGGTTTCACCTCCCTCTGTTTGTGTTCTTGAGCTGAGGCTCCCAGGAGTTGCCTGAGCCTCCCTCCCTGGGACAGTTCTCCGTGGGAAGTGGAGGTGAGTGGGCTGATGGGTGGTGTCGGCCCTGGGCTGCTGTCTGTGTGGCCAGGTCCAGCAGTGGCTTCTAAACCACAAGAGAAAGCCATACACAGTGGCACATCAGGTGTCCAGCTGTGTTCTCATTTTCAAGAATCAGTGTTGTGGACAAGGGTGGAAAAGCTCCCTGGGGACAGGGCCTCATGAGGAATACTCAGAGCACCTGCCTCCCCTGCTCTGCTAGCCTTAGGGTGTCCTCTTGACCCTGCAGTCAGTGACTGTCTGCCTGTTCTCAGAGGAGCACATGTACTGGAAGATCAGCAAGTTCCTGCTGTCACACGAGTACCTGAACATGGACAAAGTGCCAGGCTTCTACCAGTTCTTCTACAGCTCCGACTTTGAGGTAATGCTGCCAAAGCCCCCAGGCACTCCTGCGCTGGATCCCTCCGTCACTTTCTCTTTCTGCTGTTTTCCCTGTTAGTACCATTTTCCACACAGCTGACATGATGGCACAAGCAGCGTCAAGCAAGGTCACGAAACGGAGCAGTTCACACAGGACTCCTGCCCCACGCGCTGATCTTCACATTGCTTCTCAAACCCTTAGCACTCTCTGTCAGTCCTGACTCTTAACTATGTTCTCATGGGATTTCCTTGGTGAATGCCTGTGTTGAATTAAAGTGTCCTTATGTAGAGCCCCTGCCTGACCTAAAACAGCCTGGTATTTAAAGTGACCTGGTCCTTGATTCCTGCCCTGAAGAAGTGGAATTGAGGATGAGACTGAGGATTTTAATAACAGAAACAGAGGCCAGGGCTGCTATGTCTGTCTTTGCCACCATTTGAAAATAGTGGTGTTTGAAGGGTCATCAGATAAAAGGGCTTTAATTTAGTTAACGATGCTTTCTGATTTGCCTGGCTTGTAGCAAAAAACCGAACAGGAATGGGTGTTTGGGATTCTGCAGCAGGGGATTCGCGACAAAAACTGCTATGAGCTTTGTGCCCGGCGAGGGGTCTTCCACATTATCCTGTCCTTCTTCAGCAGCCCGCTGTGTGACGAAGTGGCACAGGTGAGCTGATTATTTGTGACTGAAGGGTCTGCTCTGTCTCTTGGTTTTATCTGGAAGCCAAGTCCTTGTGAATTATAACCCCAACATGGACCTGACCACCCTGAGCTTGGCTTTTAAGTGAGGAAAATGAGGTTCCGTTGACACCCGTCCTGCTGCCTGCATACAGCACAGGCTGATTCACTCATGGACAGTGTTGTGACACCCACTATCATTTGTCCCCTGATGAAATGCTTTTCATTGCCTCCCTCTCACTGTGCCCTTGACTGGTAGGAATGCCTTTTATTTTGCTTCACAAGAAAGGGGCCAATCAGTAATCATGAGCCTGTGAAGCTGGCCAAGAGCTTAGGAGCAAATCACCCCACGTAAGTGACAGGCCACCAGGATTTCACTTAGTGCTCAGAAGCACCAAAACTTGGAAGGAAAGGAGAGTTGGGAGTCTCAACTGCCTGCCACCCTTAGCTAATTAGGAATCTGATCTTAGACTTCTGTAAGTGTTTTTTAAAAAATAGAAAAAGGCTTTGGTACTTCAATTAATTCCTAGCTAGTTGGCTTTTGATTCTAATATTTTGTAAAATATGGGGATAGGAGTGAATCAGGATTAAGAAGCACATTGGAATAAGCAGAATTTGAGTACAGTAGATTTTTATTTTTTTGGCATGTGAGAATTCTGAGCCACCAATGAGCCGTTCTGGGGCAGTCCCGTCTTAACAGCCTCCTTTTCCAGATGATGAAACAGGGGGGACAGGGCAGGCTGCTAGTGGCTCAGAACTGGGCTGGAGAGGGGCCCAGTTTCTCTCCCCCACTGGGCTGCTATGTATCTGGGCTGTGTGGCTTCTTTGATCCATCTTTACTTGTGGGTTCGTTCCTTATGATGGGTTCGTGGAAGTGGGCTCTCCCCAGCCTGCCAGTTGCTGGAATCCTGTCCTGGTGGCTGTCACTGGTGGGGAAGGATGCTTTCCTTCACAGCCATACTCCCACAGATTTAGCAAAGCAGTCTTCATTTGGGATAGCCACCTGTAATGATAGCATGCCATTGCATTTTTTAAATCATGCTTTGGATAAATAAGTGTGGTTTTCCCACCAAGGAGTATCATTTTGTTTTGGATATTCAGAATTGGATCCTGGAAATTCTACAGAACGCTGCCCAAGTTGCCAGATCTGCCTATGAAATCATTCGGGACTATAGCCTTTTGACGTGGATTTTACACATCCTCGAGAGCAAGTAAGTGCTTTTTGCATGAGAGGCACCAGGTCAGAGGCAGGTGCAGGGGAGACATAATATCTACTACCAGCTTTGCTGCCAGTTGGAGTGTCCAGTAGACGCCATGCTCTCTGAAGCAGTGTCTCTGTTGCCCAGCATGCCTGGCAGTCCCCTGGTAACACCCAAATGGCTTTCCCTCCTCCACCCTGAAGCTCCTCCTTTCAGGATAGATTATTGGAAGTCCCTGGGTGACAGTGATTTAGTGCTCCATTGCCAGTACAGGTCCAGATGCTCAGTGATGAGCCTGCACTGCTGCAGTGCAAGGGGCTGGAGTTGGAGATTCTCTGTGATCCCTGATGACCTTCAGAGCCCGAGGCCATCAGGAGAGCCGAAGACTGCTGCAGGCTAAGCTTGGCTGGAGGACTTTGTCTCTCAAAGAACTAACCACTGGCAGATGCCCAGGGGTTTCTAGGCTCTTTGTGCATTTTTTTTAAAAGTATCTCCCAAAATTCCATAGAAGAAAGTAATATTCTAAATCTTATGTCTTTGAACATTGATGTTAAGATGGCTTCAGATTTAGAAAAGGCATAAGTAACCAATTATGCCTGACTCCTGGCTAACACCTTGAGGTTTCTGACTTATACCTTAATTTAGAAATCAGGTTGTTATCATAAATGGGGTGGCATAGAGCAGCAGCTGCAGAACTTCTGGAGGGACTCAGGCAGTCCTCTGGTTAGAAAGGAGTGTGGGGGCCCTGGCTGGTATTGGAGCTGCATTTCATCTGGACCACCCTGCTTTTATTTAGAGGATGTACTTCTTGAGATGAGCAGATATGTATAATGGGGGGCTGTGGTGCCACCAGGCATTACTGCCACCAGCACCGTATCCTGTTTGGCAGTCCTGCCCTCCAACCCCCAGACTGAACTCACCGACAGGAGAGGATATGCAGGGCTGGACCACTACCATGCTTGTTTCAGGTTTCTGGAGACTCAGCTGCTCTCTAATGTGATCTCCTTGCTGCACACACTGTGGGTGACCAACCTAGGGGACAAAGGAGTGGAAGGGAACAGCCAGCCACCCTGCCAGCCCGGCTCCCACGAGCCCCGCAAGCTGCTCGCCCTGCACCTAGTCAACGAGTTCCTTTATGTCCTTGTTGCACTCATGAAGCACCTGAGGTGAGCCTCCCCACCAGGTGACCCCTCCCATGCCTTTTGAGGTTGCAGTGGCCAATGCCACTTACTACTCTTTCCTATTACCGAGGACGCCACAACATCACAGGTGGCTCTGGCCGTGTCCTAGTGTGAATCAGGCTAGGGTGCTGGTACCAGGCGTTGGTGGTGCCAGGACATCTGTTTTAGCTCTTTCCTTCTCTTTACTAACAAACTAGAGGATTGGTAGCACGCAGGTGATGTTCAGAATGAAGCATTGCTTGATACGGAGCAGAACATTCTGTTTCCTGTTTCAAATTCAATGACGTCTCTGCTAGACAACCACACTGCTCATTTTGGGGTCATCGGGAGATGTTGCTGAGGATGAATTGCTCTTCAAAATAACAGTTTTACTTTTAATATTGTGTGGGATAGATGTTTCTTTATTTTACATTTCTTGGAGTTCAGAGAGACATGTCTCCTGCCAGTGCCCATCAGTCAGGCGTTGGCCATGGGAGTGATGCTGTCCTGGGGCCTTCCTAGGCCTTCTTCCCTTGAGCCTGATAGTCCTGAGATGGAGAGGAATCAGCACAGTCCTGGTGTGGAGTTCTGTGCATCTCCTGGCACCTGACCCCAAGCTTTCTCTGCCTGCTACTCATTTAGCTGAGGTTTCCAAACAGATCTTTCTTCCTCTGGGGTAAGGATTAGACTCTGGGTCTTCTTTTCCCCTTCCCCGGAGAAGCTCACTTTTTCTGCATACTGGGGCCCATGCTAGGTATCTGTCATAAAGGGAGACCTGGTTCCTGAGTGGACCATATGACATTCACAGGCCACTCCAGCCCTGTGCTGTCCTCCCAGGAGAGGGAGACAGCTTCTGCTCAGTCTGTGATTTCGGCTCCCAAACAGGCCTACCTTGGCTTCCACCCAGCTGATCAGCTTCTTCAAGACACTTGACTCCGTGCTGAGGTACCGGGCCACCGTCCTGCAGGCCTTCAAGGACATGGGCCGATTCACTGTGAACGAGATGGTACTTTCCACCAAAGATGTCCTGGTCCTCTTGCACAAGTGGAGCCTCATCGAAAAAAACCCTAAGCTGCAGGAAGACCTGAGAGCAGCTATTGAGAAGTACCAAGTCAGGGACCTCCTGAGTAAGTGTCAGCACCCACACAGTTCCCAGGCAGCTTTGGGTCCACCAGAGTAGCAAGTGTCCCTCCCTTCCCAAGCAGCATTTCTAAAGCCTCAAGACCCAGAGGAGGGTGGAGACACTTGGGGTGAAGTTCTAGCCCTGCTTCTAAATAGCTTTTGCCTTTGAGTAAGTCACTTAACCTACCTAAATGTAGGAGGCAGCCAAGAGCTCCTTGCCCCACCTCACCCTGTAATGTGGGGTCCAGAGAACAAATAGGGGCTGGACCTCCTGGATCCAAGCTGTGATGCTGCCATGTACAGGTCTCTGTTTCCTCGTGTAGATTTCTTTTTCTTTTTTGAGGTGGGGTCTCACTGAGTTTCCCAGGCTAGCCTCAAACTCCAGTGATCCTCCTGCCTCATCAGCCTCCCAAGGAGCTGGGACCACAGGTGCACCACTGCACCTGGCTTTTCTAACACACTAACCACAGTGTTACCATTAGCAGCACTCACAGTGGATGTCATGTGGAGAGGTCCTCTAGAATGGTGCCAGGTGCTCAGGACCCTGAGCTGCCCCTCCCCTCCTCCTCAGAGGAGGAGCTGTGCGACAGGAGGGGCCCCAGCCTCACTGCCATTTTTCTCTTTGATTAATAGAAATGCTCAAGGATAAGAACAGGCCCATTGTGCCAGCCCGGACCAAAGGCCTGCGGGGCCGAAAGAGGAGGCCTGGAGAAGCAGAAGTGATGGCCAACTCTGAACTGACGGCATCGAGTTTGGAGATGTGCAAGGGTCTCCTGAGGTCCATACTCACCTACTGGGGACCTGTGGTACCTAGAACTGAACCCACTCAGGAGCCTGCAGACCGGACCACCCTGGAGAGTAAAGCACCAGGCCCTGTGTTTGCCACCGCCTCCCTGGTGGTCAGCTGGGTTCTGCAGTCAGTGGCTGAGTGCCCGCTCAGCAGAGCAGAGGCTGTGGGACTCCTTGGCTGGCTCAAGAACCACATTTTGCCACACGCAGAAGTGGTAGCTGACCTTCTTAGGGACAGTGCTGTGAGGAGCAGCCTTTTTAAGCTGTACAGCCGCCTTTGCAGTGCCGAGGAGCTGGGGGGGCCTGCCCAGGATGTGGCCCTCCTGTTCACCACGGTCATGTTACAGTTGGTGGCAGCCCAAGGCCACGTGCAGAGCCCCTTCCACCCAGCAGTGGAAGCCCTGTGGACATCGTCTCTGGATGAGAAGGACAAAGCCACACGAGGTAATACTGGCTCTTTGGTTGGAAGCTGAAAGAATGCACGAGTGGACTGGGCAGAAGCTTGTGCTCTTAGAGTCCGTTGGGTCTCAGCCAGGAACTAACTCAGTTTGAAGTATTTGGTGGCTCCTCCCACAGTTCCGGGGATTGCCTGTAGTTTCCCATTTGACCCTGATGTGAAGGGAGAGGAAGCCTTTGCCTTGGCTTCCAGGTGAAATACCAGCGACAGTCAGGTTGGGAGTGGAGAAGGCGGTCCTCAGAATCCGGGTTCTCCCACGCTGCAGAGCACAGGGTGGAGGATTGTGTTGCATGTCATAGCCGGGCTTGTACATGTGCATACACACACATGGACATCTGCTCAAGTGCACAAATGTTGTTTGTGCTTGCACTTAGCAGATGCCCACAATTTGGAAAGCAGGAGTGAGTGAAGGAATTGTGCAGCTTTAATGGCTGTAGGAGGACTTGAGGCAGGGGTGGCCTTCTCCATCTGGGAGGGCGCCACCTTTCACTGAGGGACATGGAGGGGAGCTGGAAGGGGAAGAGCCAGCTGGCCAGGCAGGTGAACTGACCTGGTAGTGGGCTGACCCTCTTGCTCTCATCTGGCTGCACCCAGGAAAGTGAGCCTTTCTGCCTGTAGACCATCTCTCCTTCAACCGCTCAGGCGGTTGAAGATGTGATGTGAGACAGTTCTGGGAAGTGCTTCCCAGACCTCACTGCTGGCTCTGGGCATGGGTGCTCAGAAGCAGAGGAGACTATGTTGTAGTAACTTCTTTTTTATGTTGTTTATATTATGAATATATTTTCATACTCATCAGAAGGAAGTACATTTTAAAGTTAAAGATTAACACAAAAATTAAGCCAATGTAAAAGTAGTTTTGCGTCCATGTGCCCACCAGGGCTGTGCCTGTGGCCGGCGCTGGCTTTCCCTGAGTGGGCACACATCCTCACAGCCTGTCCAACTCTTCTCTGCCTCCACAGCGTTCCTGGTGTCTCTGTATGTCAAGGACATCTGGCTGGGCACCCAGCAGCCAGACACCCTTCTGGCCCATGTTCAAATGGTCTGTGACGCTGCAGAGGACATGGCGGGTGGTGAAGAGGAGGCCATCGTTGTACTCTGCAAGGACACTGCTGCCTCAACCTTAGAAGCATGAACATTAGCTTTAGAAATTTGCTTGGGGCAAGTTTCACGGAAGCCATGGAACATTGACTCAGGTTTCTGAAAAATGTTGGAAGGACTTTATTTAACTGACCAATAAATAATAAGCTCAAGGGACCGTGTATCCCGCTGGGCAGAGCCGTGTGACTGCAGTGCATCAGGGCCACCAGGCTTATCAGCCCGGGTGGGCAGGTCCTTCCGCTGCTCTGGGAGTGCCTTGTGCTTCGCTGGAAATTGCTCAAGTCGAGGATACTGGTGACTGCGGAACAGATTCATGGATATTGAAGCTAAACTGTTGAAAAATCTGTCATGTTTTTTGTTGACCATAAAGAAAGATATTTAAAGTTTTCTATCTATAAGAAATCCTGACAAAATTTGGTATTCTCTAAATCAGTGAGTTCCTGCAGCGTTTGTTGATTGTCAAATTAAGTCAAAGGATGGTATGCTAAGTCCTTAAGAATGACAAGCCTGTGTTTTTAAAGTTATGTTTCAAAGAGGGAATTTTGAGTGTTGTAATCTCTTGATATTAAATGTCTATTTTTGTAATGTTTTTGTGTTTTGTTTTGATTGATTTTGATGATTTTATTCCAGAAACCTGCATTTTATAGGTCAGAATTTGACTTGAGGTTCACATGTTAGTGGTTATTGTAACTAACAAAAGTCAATATGAAATTTCATGGATTTCACAGCTAAAATACTAACCTGGTCCTTTCAGACCTTCCACACATGCTGGCCCCTGGGGGACTGTTATGTTACTTGGGAAGCAGCTATTTAATTTGTCCTGTACAATATACATAGCACTGAGAACAGCTTGGTTTTGCCTTAAGCATTTACACTTACCGATATTCTTTAGAATTTTTGTATATTTAAATGACCTAGTTTTAACTGAAGTAAGAATAATGCTTCTGTGTTTAGTCCCTTCACCACAAATAGGGTTCGTTATCTACAAAGCAAGGGCCATTTATCTCTCCTGTTCACTCCTCCCTCAAAAGAGCCCACAGCAGGATTCTTTGAGAACATTCTGAGGTTGAAATCCTGTTTGGATTCAAGTTAGACTCTGCAAGCACTGTTCCAGCAAAGGCCCCATTTTCTGCACCTTCTCTTCATGGTTGCCTCTGTACCTTTGTCTTACCTTTTGTCATGTGCTCATTGCGTTTCCTCTGACTCATATATGTCGGAGGGCATTGGCTGGAGGAGCAAGGTCTGTGGTGTGTCCCTGCAACCCGGGCCTCTAGGAGAGGCATGGAGCAGTGGCTCGCAGGGTGGATTTTCTTGGTCCCAGCACAGGCCCCATGATGGGTGGGATTTGATCTCTCAGCTTGGCTGGGGCAGGCTTGGGCTTGGCTCACCTGGTGACCCCTGCGGGTCTCTGACCTAAGCCTTGGGAAGGAGAGGTTACCAGGCAGCCCTGGGCTTTCCCGAATGCCCCATGCCAGCCAGTGACATGGCTCCCTTCCTTGTGCTTTCTGCAAGGAACTGTTGCCTGGATCTTTCCTTCTGTGGCTAATATGCAATGGAATAAGTGAAATAGACGCATTAGATGGTGACAGGGATTTCAGAGCTGGGTTCAGTTCTGTAAGTTGAAGACGCATTTTTAGCAAGTTGCCCCTTTCCACATCTCTGCAGCTCACCAGGCTTTTCTTCCCTTTCTGGCCCTCACCCCATAGAATCACTTTCCAGTCACTAGGGTGGAGGAGCGTCTCACCTTGTGGAGAATATAATGTGCATGGTCTTCACCAAGAATTACAACTCAAAACACTGAACTATAAGTACAGCCAGTTCTGAGGCAGGTTCCTCAGCTATGGATTCAACCGACCACAGATGGAAAATTCTCCGAGAATTGCATCCTTACTGACTTCCTGTCATTCTCTGAACAGCACCAACTCTCTCCTAAATCTGCACTGTTAGGCATGAGCACGGGAGGCTGAAAGTAGGTTACATGCAGAGACATTTTACAGAAGCGACCTGAGCCTCTGTGGACTTTGGCATCTTGAGGGGTTCCAGAACCAACCCCCATGGATTTCAGAGGACAGCTGTATTTCAAATGCTGCTGTGAAAAGGAAAGACTATTTAAAAAATAAAACCCACCAACTCCCTGCCTGAAAGTTCGGGGTGGTTGCATGACGCTGTTGCATGACGCTGCCTCTCCAGGCCAGCGCTGTTGGGTCCTAGAGGACTAGAAGCTCAGGGCTCCCAGATCCGTGGTCATAAAGTGGCATCTCTAGTGGGACTTCACCTGGCAGCCATGGAGTCTGCTTTGCTCCCCTTGGGCACAGGCGCTGCCTCCCTCCAGGGGAGACCCCATGGCTCTGTGTTGAAAAGCTGAGGAGGGGAAGGTGTGAACTGGCTAGCTAGCTGGCTAAGATGCCACCACATCTTAGTGAACAATGGAGGACACATGAGCACCCTGCCCACCTCCCCAGTGTCCTAACAAAGGTGCCGTGGACCAAGTGCACGCGGGCAGTATTCACAGGACTGGCACAGTGGTAGGGGTCAGTAAGTACCTTTAATTTGTATATATATTTCTTTCCTACTCTCTCAAAGCCAACGTAAGGAGTGAGTGAGCAGGTTAAGCATACTGCATAAACTCAGCCATGTCTGGAAGGAGTTCTCTATGCAAGAGGGGCCATTTGCAAGCCTTTAACACGTGCTTGGAACGTGCCACCTCATAGAGTTGCTGACCTGGTCACTTTCTGCTACATGTAAACAGGCTTTGAAGAAGCAACATGTATGTCCAGGTTGGTTCAGCTTTACCAGTTCACTCGGCCATGACTGGATAATTGAGAGGTTCTGTCCCAGGCTCACTGTGCTTATTCCTGATGTCATGGGGATCCCCATCCAGGTCCTGTTCCCAGAGGAGAACTGGGAATCTCGGGGGTGAAGCAGAGGGACTCTCATGCTGGAGCCTCTAGTCAGCCCCAGCTCTGCTTCCTGTCGTCTCTACTGCCCCCTGGGAGGCCCTCCTGAGGCAGGAGGGGAGGTTGAGGCTGTGGCTCCATGGGCACATTTGGTGATGCTGGGGACCGGTCCTGTGAACAGAGCAAATGGAGGCATCAAAGGAGCTGGCTCGAAAGCATTCCTCACCTATGCTGCTTTCCCATCACCCCTCCTGCCTTCCCAGGGCCATGGGGAAAGCCCAGGGAGCAGGGGAGGGTCTACCAGCTCGCTGAATCTATTCCAGATTTCTGAGAAGATAGGAAGTGCTTTGTCAGAAGGTAGGCCTCGGGTCTGCCCCTCAAGGTTACTTCCAGGGGCCTGGAGCAGATTCACCTCCATCCAGCCACTGGTCTGAATGAGCTTTGCTTGTATCCATACCCCAGCCAGCTTGTGTCTCAGCTAAGGAGTCCATCCTCCCCGTACTCTGCCCAGAGGCACTGAGAGCGGTGGACACGGCTGCCTGGCATGCACCCCAGCCATCTGTTCCCACCTGTCTTGGCTCTCATCCACAAAATGGGACAGTAGCTCCTCACAGGTATCATCAGGGTGAAGTGAAGCGTGTGAGGGCTGCTGTCTGAGCTGGTCAAGTTTCAAGGTGGTTATGTTAACTCGGATAAAGAACACAGGATAGGAGCCAGTGGAGGCTAAGGCCCCTCACTTCAGAAACCCCTAGCATAAGACAGCTTTTCATTTCTTCCTCTCTCCCTTCCTTTATTCCTTTCTTCCACATGGAAAGAGTGACTTCCTAAATCTCACTGGGTATTCCTTGAAGGCATTGTCTATATTGAACTGTGGGCCTAGTCAGGCTGAACAGCATCATAACTTTGCCTCTGTGAAACTATAGCCTGAAGACTGCTGCCCACTGGTGCTGGGCTCTGCAGAGGGGGATTTTCCACCAGGAGGCTTACAGCAGTCCTTGCCAAGTGTCCTAGGCATAGGGAGGGCTTGCTGCAGGACTCCTCAGAGGAGGAGAGAAGAAAGTGATTCCTTTAGTTTATCCCCAGGTGTCTCGAGGTAAAACATGCTTAAATGTAATATGAGTTCTAAAATCTGAAGGAAAAGAGGGATTTCTTCACTGTTCAAAAGCTGGTCTCTGCCTCCCACTGAAGGCAGCCAGAAATGACCTGGTGAGTGTAGGCTGGGTGAATTATAGACCAAACGCAGGTGGGAGGGAAAACGGGGGGGGGGGGGGGGTTTGCATCAGTCCCCAGGTTTCTCACAGGAGCTGACTCGGACCCCATCAGGTGTCAGGCTGCCCTCTGGTTTGTTTAGGGCCCTCCTTGCACCTCTCTGCTGACCAGCTTCCTGTAGTCTTGTGTGGCTCTGCTCCCCAAGGCTTCTATCCATATGGATGTCATGGTCCATGGAGGTGACAGCCCCAGTCGTCCTCCTGGACCACTCAGTGCAGCTCCATAGCTATCTAGTCCACCTCTTGGGTGCCCGAGTCCAAATTTCAAAGTGGGCATCAGAATGGCAGCTCTTCTGCCAGGCCACACAGCCATTGGCCAGCTTCTGGATAGCCTTGTCTGGGTCCATTGCCCACCCTGATCCCATCGAGCTCTGTCAGGATTTAGTCATTAGGGCAACATGCAGCTGGGATGGAAAGTGGGATTTGGCAGGAGAATTGACCAGCATGCGACAAGGTTCATAATGAGCTGGGTTCTAATAACTGGTTGAAGTTCCTGGATTTTGTCTCTGATACAACCAATATGGAGGCATGCAGATGGCATTCAATAGGAGATAGTGACCAGAGATATGTAATCCAAGGTTGCATTTTCCTGGTGAGCCGGCTGGCAACACTTACATGGCACATGGGGTCATTTTGTTACTTTCTTTAACTGTATTGAGACAAATTTTACAGGTTGTAAAGTTCACCCACTTAAAGTGTACAATTGATAGGTGTGCATTTATCACCATAATCTAATCTTAGAACAGTCGAAGAACACACTGTTACATGTGCACAACTGTCCATCATGTCATGGTGTCAATCACCCTTCATTCCTCTTCCACTGCGTCAATATTCTCTGCCATTGCTCTGAGTTCCCACAATGCCCTCCCCCTGCCACTTACCTCATCTGTGAGGACCCCGACCAGGACATGTAGAGCAGAATGAGGAAGAGGAGTACCACAAAAGCAGCCAGGCTCACCCAAAAGGCAATGACGATAGCATCTGTGAGAGGAACAGAAACTGTTCTCAGGGTCAGTTTGCCATCAACAAAAACCAATGGTGAGGGGAAATAAGGAATCCAGACCCTGCATGAGATTCCTGAGTGAATTGTTCTTTTCTTCTCGCCTCTCAGCCATTAGCCTGGGGAAGATTTTCCAATAAAGACTTTGGGAAAGAACAGTAAAGCAGGGAAGTAGCTTTCGCTCAGGGCAACTAGCCACTGGGTCATTGGCTGAGTGATGAAGGAAGACCCTACAGATCAGCTTTCTTGGCTACTGCTACTCAGAGGAGACGTCTTCAAGGATAGGTTTCACCTCCTTCCCTCTCTCCCTGGGAAGGGAGAAGGAGGGGTTGTGGGCAGTTCATGGCCTTTAGTGACCAGCCCCTTTGGGAGCAGTGTCAGAGGTGTGCACTGGGCTGCGGTGCCCATGGAGGGCCAAGGTCTCACTGTTCTGAGGTGGTCAACTGAGGTCTGCCCTGGCCAACCTGCTCAAATCAGGGACTAGGGAAGCAGTCTTCTCTATCAGGTGCAAAAGCTCCTCTCTGGGCTGTGTAGGGAGGAAGAAACCTTTTTGCAGCTAGTACTCTGACTGTATTTGTGGCTCCCGGTAGAAGGAAAGCAGGAAAAAGCTCTGCCTTCTTCCAGACCCTGCACAGGTGCCTGTCTCTGGAGCTCCAGGTCAAGAACATGGTGTAAGTTGCTGGGGAACTGTTTGTTACCAGTGGGGTGTTTTTTTTTGTTTTGTTTTGTTTTTTTTCCTGGATGATTATCTAATGGGTGAACAAATGAATGGGAGAAAGAGCAACCAACCAAATGAATGAATGGGGTGTTAGAGATTTGTTAGTCAGCCAGCAGACATGGTGGTGGAACTCTGGGTGTGAATGATGGGATCACCATTCCTTGAAGTTCAGGGGGGACTGGTTCCAGGACCCCTGTAGATACTAAAGTCCTCAGGTGCCCAAGTCGGATAAAGTAGCATAGTATTTGTATATAATTGACCATGTCCTCCTATATACTTTAAATCATCTCCAGATTACTTGTAATACCCGGTACAACATGAATGCTAAAATAGCATTTAGTAATTACATAGTAAATATAATATAATATATATTACTCTATAGTGAATTTATATAGTAAATAGTTGTATTGTGTAGGGAATAAGTGCAAGAGGAAAGTCTGCACATTTCTAATAGCGATGAGTTTTTTTTCAAACATCTTCAATCTATGATTGGTTAAATCTATGGGTGCAGAACCCACAGATAAAGAAAGAGAACTGGCCGTTCCTGGGTACAATCAGGTATCCTCCACAACTCAGAAGGTAGAGGGAGGAAAGGAGGACTTGGAATTATGAGTGATCTTGAACTCTAACCATTAACATCAAAAACAGTCTAATGGACGCACATCTATAATTCCAGTGGCTCAGGAGAATCCTGAGATCAAAGCCAGCCTCAGCAAAAGCGAGGCACTAAGCAACTTAGCGAGACCCTATCTCTAAATAAAATACAAAAAAGGACTGAGGATGTGGCTCAGTGGTTAAACGCCCATGGGTGTAATCCCCAGTACCAACAACAACAACAAAAACCAAAAGCCGGTCTCATGAAAAGGTGGCATACTTGCAAAAGGAATCAGAAGTGCCCGCTGGCTGGTGACGCACCAGCCACCTGGCATCTACACTCCAGGGAGGGGCAGATGGCAAAGACCCAGGCTGGCTCTCATGTCTCTCCTTTCTCTCCCTGAGCAGAGAAACCCGTGCTGGCACCCAAGAACATTAAGCTGCTCGGGGGATACCTGGACACCGTGTGTCCGGGCACAAGGACTTTTTTAAAAGACCCCTCTAACTTTCTCAGCATTCCTGCCAGCTCACTCTGCATTATTCTCCAGTCCCAGGCAGCCGCCATTTACTTCATGACTTTCCAAGTACAAAAGTTACAGATGCTTTCTGAACATTTGGCTAAAGATGTTATTCGGTTCAGGATCTTTTAGATTTCTGCAGACACTAATGCTTTTTTCCCCTCCATCAAAATTATGCCGGATTTGAGGTGGCTAACCCCCAGAAGAGTGGTGCCAGTACTTCTAGGAAAGAGCTTTCAAAGTGCACCCGCTGAGAGCTCCCTTCTCTCAGGCTCACTGTGCCTGCTTCGGGTCTTGTCAATCTCCCCAGATGCTGAGAGGAAAGGAGACTTCACCTTGCACACAGCACAGTGTGTTCTAATGAGTGCAATTTAAACTTCTGCCACACCGAAAGATGACCAGTCACCATCCGTTATTTCCAGTGCTCCATCGTCTTCTTTTGAAAAAAGGCAGCCAAGAAAATGTGATTCCTTTTCCTCTTCTGCTAAAGGTTCACTCCATGTACTGGGAGAGAACATTTCGTTCCAAGGGCAAGAACTGTCATTTCCCAATTTGGGAAATGCTGTAACATCCACGGGCTTGTTTTCATAAGGAGTCCCAGGCTGGGTTGACAGTGAAATTGGTCCATTTATGGAAAGCTTCCTCTCCCTCCTCCACTCCTGTCCTCTCCTCTTTCTGGTCCCCTCTTCTCCCCTCTCTCTCCTCTTTCTCTCTTCCTAATCCCTCTTCTCCTTTCCTCCCTCCTCTCTTCCCTTGTTTCTTCCACTCCTTGGTCTCCTGATAAACACTGGAATAAGAATCAGACATCAACAGTGGAGTGACAAGAAAGGCTCTGGGTGGCATGGCCTGTTTTCGGTTTGTTTCATCTTGAGGAATTTCTCGCCCTAAACTGGTGCTAACAAATTACCCCATCAGAGTGATCCCTACTCGGTGGGCACTTCAGTTTTGTTCAGTGAAAACCACTAGATCTCAGTTTTGGCATTCCTCCAAATGCTACTAACATTTGGGTCCCAGAGTCCTAATAGATCCACTCCAAGGTCTTTCTCTTGCTGGGGGATGACAATGTGTTCAAAGTCCAAACTTTGGAGATGTGTGACTTTGAGTTCCAGTTCTGCCTAGCTGTGTCATCTCAGGCAATCTGAGATTTTTACATCTCTAAATCCGTTTGCTTGTCTGTTTGCTTATGAGACAGGGATGGAGGTACCTATTATATTAGGTGTTAGGATGATAAACAGAATAATGGGTATGTATAATGTGCATGGCACAGTTTCTTGTTCACTGATTGTGAAATGACTTATAAATACAACTGAAATTATTGTTTCTGTTAGGAGGATTAGCTGCTTCCTTCAACCTCACTGAAGTGTAAGGTATGAGTCAACGTCATTACTGCATAGATTGCTAGCTGCTGGTCCTGCCATCTGCTCCTGTGTGCTGCCATTGTGACGCAGCCTTGCTTTGCTCTGGGCACCTGGCTGCCTGGGTGAGACTACATCTCGAGCCTCCTTTGCAGTTAGACTGGATCATTGACAAGGTTATGGCCAAGGAGATGGGAGAGGAACCATACAGGAGTCTTCCTCCAGAGACTGCTGGACTTCTGGTACCTTTCTTATTCCCCTGCACCATTTTGCTGCTTATCCATGGATGTGAGGGTAGGAGCTTGGGGCATGACAATGAGGAACATGCTTCGGATGGCAGAGTAATGAGCTGGGGAGAAGCTGGTTCCCAAGGATTTCATGGAGTCCATTCACCAGCCCAGTCTGGCAGACTTTTGCATGAGAGAGAAATCAAATTCTGTTTCATCAGCTACTCGGTTAGCCATCATCAATGTTCTTTACCAAGTCAGTTAGAGAAACTGACTTTCTCAGTGAGGATTCCAGGACTGAAAAGTGAAGGCTGACCTTCAAAATAGGCATCCCCCTCTGTCACAGAGACAGAAATTTTCCTAAAATTCATCTATTGATCAAGCATTTATTTATAGGACTCCCCTTTTGAGATTACTTTTGAGGGCTAGTTTGTAGATTACTGCACACACACACACACACACACACAATTTTGCTACATTATGAGATCTTATTTCATTTTGACTCCTAGAAACATCAATCAGCATAATTACCCATTTCTTTATCTGATTTATTTCTGAGCATATCTTAACTATTTCCAGGAAGCAAATCCACCCTCAAAAGATATACAAAACCACCGGGTGTGCCAGGAGCTGTAATCCCAGCAGCTTGGGAGACTGAGGCAGGAGGATCAAGAGTTCAAAACCAGCCTTGGCAACTTTGTGGGGCCCTCAGTGAGACCCTGTCTCTAAATAAAATACAAAATAGGGCTGGGGATGTGGCTCAGTGGTGGAGTGTCCCTGGGTTCAATCCCCAGTACCAAAATAAATAAATAAATAAATAAGTATATATAAATATACAAAATTTACCACCATACTTATTTTATGGAATGTGCTGTGGCCACTTGAAATTCCATAAAAAATGGTTATGAGAAAATTTTGAGCAATAGCAGAATCATTCAAGAGCAGCACCTCCTTCTAGAGACTACTTCAATACAAATTTATTCAGAGGTAAACTTTCTGTATCTCTTTAAGCCATTATGTCCCATTGCCCAATATATAGGATACCCAAAAATCTTAGACTGATCAACAAATATACCACTTGTGGTCCCTTTGAAATAAATATTATGCTTTTAGAGTTTTATTCTTTTGAGGAAAGTAATAGGTGAGTGATTATAGTGTTTGAAAATATGTATTTCTATATATATGAAAAGTTTATAAAGGATATAAAAGCTTTAGATTGATTTCCAACCTATTTTCGTGAACTTGTGTTAATCTCACTGAAATGTTTGCAGAACTAAAAACTTGGGTCTTACTGGATTGAAAATCACTACTGTGTCAGGCACATGGGATGCACCACTGACTGAAGAGATTGAACCCATGGTAAAACTGGGCCCAGAAACATTACTCTGAATGCAAGGAAAGGCATATGCAGTATTTGAAATCATTTGTACTGTGTTCAGAAGCAATTGATTGTTGGTGTAGTTTTCTTCTGCTGCTCCTAGCTCTTGGAGTAGCAGATGAGCAGACCACATTATTGAAGTTGCCAGAGGCAGCACATCAGCAGAACTTGATATGGACTATGACAAATTCTTCCTAACCCTTAATTAAAGAGAGGCAGCCATGTGGACCCAAGAGGTAGACAACACAGCATTACAGCCAGCACTCCTCAGGGGGAACCAATCCATCTTGCTGCTCTCTGAAAGGCAACTTTAGACCAGGAGCTGAAGACCCATCTTATTAGAATAATCTGTTTTGTCACTATAAGCCTGGAATGTGGGATTGGTTTTCCTTTAAACTTAGCCTCCAAAAAAATAAAAGGGGGACAGGCAGTCAAATATATAGTCAGTGCTGGGTGTGGTGGCGCACGCCTGTAATCCAAGCGACTTGGGAGGCTGAGTCAGGAGGATCTCGAGTTCAAAGCCAGCCTCAGCAACTTAGTGAGGCCCTAAGCAACTCAGTGAGACCCTGTCTCTAAATAAAACACAAAATAGGGCTGGGGATGTGGCTCAGTGGCCGAGTGCCCCTGAGTTCAGTCCCCGGTTCCCTCCCCCCCTCAAAAAAAATACATATATATATAGTCAGTCAATTCAATCAGGGCCTCAGAAATCAAATCTGCACACTCTACCTTGTTAACAGCTGAGGAGACAATTTTTCTCTCTGTGAAACCAACAGAAGCCATGTTGAGAATCACAAGGCTGAAAGTGTCTGTGAAGAGAATCACACCAGACTTTGAGCCTTCCCTGGGAAAGGGCAGCCCATGACCTTGGACTCAGTTCTGATTGACCCATATATGTTTTATATTTGTCCTAGATGTTTCCAAATACCAACCATGATGGAACATATTCCAGTGTATGGGCATGACCACAAAGATCTTAAATCCTTCCTGCTTGTTAGGTTAACTCATGAGCCCTGACTATTTTCCCTCTATTTTGTTTCCTTCTCTGTTCAGTGCAAGAGTCAAACCCAGCCTGGTCTGCCGTGTGTCAACCAGTTGACCCAGGTGGCCTCTCAGGGAGAAGATCTGAGCCAGAGCTTTGCCTCTTTGTCCCCACCTTGAAGCACTCCTGGGCCCACGACTCCTCTCCCAGCTTCTTCCTGTCTTTGATGCACAGGCTACAGACAAGCCTGCAGAACCGGGGTGTGGTGCTTTTGAGCTGTTTGTCTGGGGGAGGAGACCCAAGTGAGGGCAAGTCCAATTTATCAGCAAGAAAGCCAGTAAGAATGGTCACCTGCTGTCTATGATGTGACCTCTGTCCACCCTCCCTGGGTGCACCTGACCCCACCTCTGAAGCCGTGTAACAGGGATCAAGGAGACTGTGAATCCTGGTCCCTTCCTGAGACTGCCTGATATTGCTTTTCCTGATCATTTGAGAAAATAGAAGTGACGCAGGATAGAGGTGCCACAGAGGATGGATGAGAAAGATGTCCAGTTTTGTATTCTCAGCAAACTTATTGAAATTCAAACACCAAGAACAGAAGTTTATAGGACATCTCCACTGATACCCAACAATGGTAGAAGTTTTCCCTTCTCAAGGGTATTGTTCGTAATAGGAAAATCCTAAAAATACCCTGTATATCTGTAGGTGCAACCTTCTAGAATACCAAGAAACCATTTACACAGTTTTTGTGAGAGAATATTGAATTACTTGGAAAACATGATATTGGTAGGTTGTTATGGTTTGAATACAGGTAGTGTCTCCCAAAGGTCCACCCATTAAAATGTTGGGCACCAGGGTGGTACTTTTAGGAGGTGTTGTGGGCCTGTAGAGGTGGGCCTAGTGGGAGGTCCTTAGGTCATTGGAGTCAATACATCAAAGGGGACTGTGGGTTTCTGGGCCTTTCCTCTCTCTGTTTTCTGGTTCCTGGTCTGTAAGTGGTTGCCACACCATATCCTTGCTCTCTATCATTGCCATCCAATGCCCTCACCAGAGGACCAAACAATGGGGCCACCTGGTTTTGGATGGAACCATCCAAAATCATGAGCTCAATGAATTTTTTTCTCTTTATAAGCTATTTGCTTCGGGTATTTTGTTATAGTTACATGAAGATGACTGAGGAATAGGTCAAAAAAACAGAGTACAAAACACATATATAATGAGATTCTTTGTGAGATAGACATGGGAAGGCTTCAGACCTCTTCAGAGAAGGTGTAGGTTGCCACTAGATAGCAGAGATGTTGGTTAGCTTTGCCAGGCCTGAGCTGGTCTGGAGCTGGTCTGGAGCTGAGGGACCAACACCAGACAACCTTCTGGAAAGCCAGTGCAGGGGAAGCCTTCATCAACCACTGAAGAGGGTGTTCAGTCGGGTCTGACAGTGTATGACAGGCCACAGGTGGCTAGGTAGCATCCACACAGGGGCTGTGGTTTCCACATTGAGATGGGTATTGCCACACTGAGGCTGTAAGACCTCAGGAGTCTGCGGTCCAACCAGTGACAGGGCCGGTGTCACCAAATGTATGCACACCCACCCCTGCTGCCCCGCCCCAGCCCTGTCCTCTGTACTGCTCCTCCAGATCCCCATCTGTGAAACAGCACATTGTGTTTCCTTAAAGGAGAGGTGCTTAAAGGAATCCTTTCATTTGTCACCGGGCATGTTTTCTGTGTCAATGATCAATTTATTGCTCCTCAGCACTCAGAGCCGAGGAGCTGGGAGCAATAAATGGATGATTGACACAGACATTCATAATGAAAGTTAAGGCCATATAAAGGAGCTGCCTGTTTCACACGAGTTTCTAATCATCCATCCAATAAAGATTTAGTGCATGCTTTATATGTGTCAGGCATCACTCAAGATGTGGGCCAGGTTCCTCTTCCCTGGATCACATATTCTGGTAGGATTTGCCCACTCATCACTACAAGTGTCATGGGAAGAGTCCTGGAGGCTTTGGAACCTGGGCTTTAAGTTCCAGCTCTGTGAGTATCTGCTGAGCTTCTCTGGACCCTGGTACCCCTACGTTTACTTTCAATTCAGAGCACCATCGCATACTTACATAAGTTGTCCTCTGCTTCCTAGACTGTCAACTCCTAAGGACATGAATAGTATCAACTTTAAATGTCCAGCCCCAGTACATCACCTGCCCAGGTGTTGCCCATCATCAAACTTTATTTTCACCAGAGGAATACATGTAGCAAGAGAACTGGATCTTGGCCTTTCCCTGCCTATAGTGTCAGATGACACCTCGGGCTGATAGGAAGTCCTTTGAGGCTGGCCTGTGATGACCAGCCACAGCATGGTCTAAAATTCTCAACTTGTCACACAAAAAGAGCTCACATGTGTCCTCCTGGACACACCTACTTCGCCCATGGGAGAGAACAGTTCTCAACCCCGGGAAAGCCATTTATCTGTCAGGCACATCCTTACTGATCCTTTGGGACTCATCTTCTCTAGGAAGATAACTTTTGCCCCTGAGACCACCTCTCCCCAGACCTCTGACATCTCCCTGTAGACATACTTCTCTGTGCTCCCCAGGTAACCTTTACAAATCTCCAGTGCAACACCATTAATGGAATTGCAGCTTATTAACAGTGTCTCCCACCTGACTGCAACAATGAGGAGAAATACAAAATAGCCTTTTCAATACCTCCATCAAATCAGTAACCTCTATAAAAAAGGTCTCCTCTAGAATAAAAAAGACTTGAGGGATATAACAACCAAATGCAATTCGTCCATGTGGATTGGTCAAAAGTAGCTCATATAAGCACATTTGGGGAAAGTTGAATCTAGACTGATGTGTTAATAAGCTTCCCATTACTGTGACAAAATACCTGAGATAATCAACTGAAAAGGAGGGAAGGTTTGTATTAGCTGACAATTTCAGAAGCGTTAGTCTTTGGTTGCTTGGCCCTGTTGCTCTAGGCCTGAGAAAGCACAGTTCAGCGCCACAGAGGGAAGCAAAGATAGAGAAAGGAAAGGGCCAGGCTCCCAGTATCCCTCTCAAGGGCATGTCCCCAATAACCTAACTTTCTTCCACTAGGTCCCAATTCCTAACAATTCTACCACCTCCCACTATTGCCCCAGACTGGAAACCAAGCCTTCAACACACCGGCCTTTGGGTGACATTCAAGATCCAGACTGTAACAGCTGAGTAGTAAACGCCACTAAGAAATAATCACTGAAATGTTGCAGTGTACTAATATTATGTTCTATGGTTTTCTAATGAAGTGTTTGTTGGAGAAATGTCATGATGGTCTCCATGGAAATACGTAATCAAAAAGCAGGTAAAGGTAACACAATTTAGCTAATGAAAAACTCCAGGGCATGAATTTATTTTTCTCTTGTATCACCAGCTCCTGATGCAACGTCTAGCCAGATTTTTTTTAATTGTTGCATTAAACGTGAACGAAGGTAAGAAGGAGGAAAAACTACGGCGCGTTTTGGTATGTGGAGGAAGAGGGTTTCATTGGAAAGAATGGAAAACTAAATTTATAAGAGCAAGTTTCAGAGGGAATGCCAAAAAGAAGAGGGGAGCTGAGACTTGCTGGGTAAGGCAGAGACAGGCAAAAGGCCAGGGGGCACACAGTGACACTGAAGACTTAGGTCCTGCCAAGCTTGAGGGCCACCGGCTTGATGGATTGTGGTCAGCTGCGTGCCCAGGGAAAGGACATTTTTCTAACCTTCAAACTTTCTCTAAGATACAGGTTGGGGCAGCCCTGCTCATGCTTGTGCAGCTTGAAGAGGAAGAGGAGAATCAGGGAGAGAATTTCCAGGTGCCCAGGTAGCCCAGGAGGAGGAGCTTGCCCTGGTAAGACTGGAGCCGTCCAGAGTAAATGAGAGGGTCAGTCGGCTGGCTGGGGAAGTCTGTTTGGGCGGCGATGCCAAAATGCACAGACCGGGTGGCTGCTAGGGTTTGGATGTGAGGTGTCCCCCCTCAAGCTCAGGTATGAGACAATGCGGGAAGGGCTAGAGGTGACGTGATTGAGTTATGAGAGCCCTGACCCAGCCAGTGAATTACTTCCCTTCTGGAATTCGGTGAGTGATGACTGAGGGCCAGTGGGGAGTGGCTGGAGAAGGTGGGCTGTGGGGGTGTGCATGCCTATGGTGGAAGGGAGAATTCTGGGCTCTTGGTCTTTTCATCCCTTTGCACAGGCACCAAACCTGTGGATCTGGGGAGGACCCAAGCATTTGGGCTACAGCAATCACCCTGCCGAGAATGCACCCAGGAGAGATGATGGAGATGGACATGAAGGTGGGGAGTCACAGAGGCCAGGGTGGGGAGAAGGACACGACCGTGAGGGCTGCAGCTGAAGTGTTCTGAAGGGTCAGTTCCAGATGACAACAGTGCACAGCTGACTGCAGGGACCCAGAGGAGGGACAGTGGGGGAGGGGCAGGCGGCTGCTTACTCAAGGAGATTGGCCGCCCAGGGCGGGAGGGACTGGCCCATGGCCAAGAGGGCAATGGGGGTTGGAACCTGCACATTTTAGGTAACTGGGGAGAGGGAGAGACACGAGGAGGAGGCTCCACCCCGACTGAGCAGATGAACTGGGGGAGATGACAGTTTGACGGGAGGGCCAGGGACATCCCTCCCTGAGCTCCCGCGCCAGTTCATCTGTGCCCATAGTCATCACTTCAGTGACCAAGTCTCTGAATGTCCTTCTGTGGCTACCGTTCCTGTGACTTAGGGGCTCCCCATCCCCTCTGCCACCACGGATGGTCCCCACTGAGGACCAGTCAGCTTGATTTACAGCACCCGGCTGCGGGTGTTTGTTCCTGGTGCCGAGGGACTGCTGAGCTCAAGGTGCAAATGATTTATTTTCAAAAATACATTTCTTTCTGATATATGTCTCTGTAAACTGGAAAAATGGCCTGCCTCCAGGAGGTCCTTGTCACCATGAAATATGCCAGGTGAAATAAGCCAGTCACAAAAGGACAGAGAGTATATGATTCCGCTGATAAGGTACTATCTCAGTCAGTTTGGGATGCGGTGACAAAAGTGTCAGGTGGCTTAAATAATAGATGTTCATTTCTCACAGTTCTGGAAGGTTGAAGTCCAAGATCAATGTGGACAGTCCTGGTAAGGGCTCTTCTCCTGGTTATGTTCTCACGTGGTGTGTGGGGGGAGGAGGAGGAAAGAGAGAGAGAGAGAGAGAGAGAGAGAGAGAAAGAGATGGCTCCCAGGTCTCTTACAAGGACACTGGTCCCTTGTCCCTTCTTGAGGTCTCTGCCTTCATGACCTAATCACCCCAAGGTCACTATCTCCAGATCCTATTGTGCTGGGGAGTTGGGCATCAGTATGAGCTGGGGGGTCACAAACACTGAGTCATAGCAGGTCCCTGCCACAGCCAAATTCATAGGGACAAAAGTAGGATGGCGATGGCCAGGGGCAGGGGCGGGTAGGGAGGGGGTTATTGTTCAACAGGTACCAAGTTTTACTTTGGAAAAGGATGACCTTCTGGAGACGGCGCTGACGGTGTGCACCAGTGTGACTGTCCGCGCTGCTGCTGGGCTGGACTCTGAGTAGTTAGGATGAGAAGTCTCCCGGTGTGTGTATTTCCCCTCAGTCAGGAAGGGGGTCTCTGTCAAAATGGACTAAATAAAAATATTTTAAACTCTTTCAAGCCACCCAGAGTGAAGAGCTATTGTCACTGGCAGACAGGGCAGCTGTCTACAAACTCAAGGTCCTTGTCCTCCCTGGCTGAGCACGTCTGTCCATTGCAAGGACGGCCCTTGCCCACCCAGGGGCCCTGCCTGACGCAGTCACAGACGGGCTCTGGGAGGAGAGGGGTGACTGTGGGAAGTTCTGGCTTCCCCTCGGGAGTGTCTGGCAGTGTGCACGGCCGGAGTCCGTGTGTGTGTGAGTGTGTGGTGAGTGTGTGCTGTGTGTGTGGACAGGCACACCTGTGAGCACTCGGGGACGTGGACACAGAAAAGCCCCAGTTGGCTAGGCATTGAGATGCCAACATTGTTTTTGCTTTCTTCCTGAAAGATGGGGTGAAGTATTTTATTGTATGAATCTTTTACTAAGAGCATATTAAACTTTAAAGATATTTCCAAAAATCTGAATTATACAATATTCAGACATGATAAAAATACGGAGAAAAATGACAAGACCTATGTATCCATCACTCATGTTGCCACATTTGATCCTAATGCCTTTTTTAAAAAAAAAAAATTAAAATGTTACAGAGAAAGTTGGAATCCTGCCCTATCCTGTCATCTCCCGACTCCAAGGGAATTAGACTGTCTCAAAATTTCAACACTTCTTCCCTTGACAGATGGAATCTAATTCTCTCCTCTTGAATCTGGCCAGCCTTAGTCACATACCCACCCAAGGACACACGGCTGGCAAGGGACAGAGCTAATGCAGATTCCAGCGACATGGCCTGGAGACCATGTGCCCACACCCACGTGGCTCTTGTCTCCGGGCCTGACCTCAGAAAAAAATTCAACAATTACCTATCCAGGGCTTAAGCATTCTTGTGGGAGGTGTTTTTGCCTAACTCAAACTTCTTTTCTAGAAAAAATAGAAATTAAGTTCAGATAAGACACAAAGACTGAGGCACCTGAGGCATTCACCGGAATCAAAAATTCCTGGAGGCGCATCTCTCACTGTGAGTTCAAAGATCCCCTCTGTCCAGGGGCTTGCAGGCAGGAGTCCTCACCACCCTCTACTAAAGCCGGAACTGATCTAAGAAACAAGCACTTGTGAAGAAAACTGCTTTTTAAAGATAGTTTTCTTTAGAGTTGAATTTGTTTGGGTTTCTGAGAACTTTTTGAGACAGATATTATGTGATTGTACTAAGGGAAATAGCCAAGGAACTGATCAATTGGATAGGCCGACTTCTGATTGGATAGGCAGAGGGCAGGTTTCCATTTGCTGGGCCCACTCACGATTCCTGGGTTTTGTTTTTTATTCTCATTTCCTTGGCTGACTTGTTATCTTGATTGAGTAGCTGGACAGATCAGAGGAGATTGTCCACAAAGTACCAAGTTACCCAAGAGAAAAGCAAAGAATGTTAACTCATGTTTATCCTCCCTGAGACCATGAAGATTACATACCAGTTTGCATTTCCCCAGAAATTACACCATGTATGTTAGAGGTGGAGAGAAGATCTCTCCCAAATCTAAACACAATGGAAAAAGCAAACTGCAATTTGAAGAAACACTTTGATTATTAGAACCCCAGACAAATGAAATTTAATCTGTCTTAAAAGAATATTCTAACTGGGAGCAGTGGTGCATGCCTGTAATCCCAGCAGCTCCAGAGGCTGAGCAGGAGGATCAAGAGTTCAAAGCCAGCCTCAGCAAAAGTGAGGCACTAGGCTGGGGATATAACTCAGTTAGTAGAGTGCTTGCCTTGCAAGCACAAAGTCCTGGGTTCAATCCCCAACACTACCAAAAAAAAAAAAAAAAAAAAAAAGTGAGGGCCTAAGCAACTCAGTGAGACCCTGTCTCTAAATAAAATACAAAATAGGGCTGGGGATGTGGCTCAGTGGTGGAGTGCCCTGAGTTCAGTCCCTGGTACAAAAAAAACAATTCTGCTTAATTTTGTGGCAGATTAACAAACTTATTACAGAAGATTATAGACACAATTTGACTCCAATTCATTGTATCTTTGTGTGCTTACCCTGACATTTTCTAAAGTAAATAAGTGAAGAAGAAAAAAAGCAGGAGTTCCCAGTGGACGCCCAGCCTCTGCCTGGCCACCTTCCCCAGTTTCAACTTACGTTTGTTAGCTTTCAGCTTCTTCTCATCCACAGGGATGAGGTCCAGGTAGTCCAGATAATACTCGTAGCTATAGTACGGGGCGGATGTGTTTGTCCCGTTGGCCATGATTGCAGCACTGGGGAGCCAGCGTCTGGCCAGCCGCTCACATTCAGAATGGGGCTCTGGGCCTCTGGAAGGAGATTGCTTAACTGATTTCTGTAGGAATCATCCAAGTGTGTCTGTGGGTCTCCAGGCATAAGGCCTGCCCACTTATCAGAGCAGCTCTGCTGGATGAAAGGTCATGGGGGGTGTGCCTGACATGTTCAGCCCACAAGCAGGGCCTCCCATCCTGCCTCCTCTTGATCAAGCTCCAAAACAAGCAGAGCAGAACAGCCAGAGGTCAGACTCCAGTTCAGCTCTAGATGGCTTCCCAGCAGAAGGAGGGAGCTGGGCAGGAAGACAGAGACTGGGGCCTCTCCAAAGAGAAGATGCCCAAAGGGCTGCAGAGGACAATCACTTTTTGCCTGCGGTAATTGAAACCGTTAATGGTGCCCTTGACTTCCATGGAGGCAGTTCTCGGTGCTATTAAGCAATCAGCAAGTCCCTGGCTTGGATTCAGTATCTGAGAGTAGGAGTGGAGCCAGGCTGACCCTGAACCTGTTCCCCCACTCACACACACACAACCGATACATTAAAACCAAAGCAGCCCTCTGCCCCTGTTGAGTGTAACTCTGCTTTTCCCTAAACCCCCAGGAACCAACCAGGCAGCTGCATCTGTCTGGAGTGAAGAGGCTGTTTGTGTGGATAAAAATCGCCCAGGATTCAGCTCTTGAGAAATAGGGCGCAAGGGTCCGCCCAGCTCTTGGCTAGCACAGGGTGATGAGTTCTGAGTTTCTGGAGGGCTGGCCTCTAAAGTTATACACTCACTCTTCCCAGATTTTCAGACGGTACCATTCAGAGGAACATTCTGAGTGTTGGATGAGAAGGACTAAACATGAGAGAAGTCCTAGAATTTTGCTTTTGGGAATTAGGAAGTCACAGTATAGTTTTATGGGATCTTTCCTGTGATCCTCCACTTGCCGGGTTATTGATTCAGGTCCACACTGCCAGATGTGAGCTTGAGAGTGTAGACAATCCACCCAGTTAATTGCAACCCTGCATATTGATCAGGCTGCTGTGTCTGAGGCATCCCTCAGCTGATGAGAAGGTGGGGTATGAGCTCTTGGCTCCCAGGGCCAAGAAGGGAAAAAATTCCTTGGAAAAGTCAAAGAAAATTCCTGTTTCTTCTGCTGTCTACACTTCTGATGTCTGGGTTGTTTTTTTGTGATTGAGTTTCTTTCACACCAAGTAATTCCCAATTTTCCGTAGACACTGTGAATCCTACAGTTCATTTTATTTCTGATGTTAACTGCCCAGAGTTGTCAGAGACCCCCCCAGGGTAAGAGCCCAGTCCCATGAAATGCCAGTCACCCCCTCCCAGGTTGTCACTGTCCTTCTGAACCACTGATACACATCAGTGATTCCCACAGCCCCCTCCACTGCTGTGACCATTTGCTAGTCCAGCTCAGAAAACTCTGGAAAACAGATTACTTACAAGATTACCTGTTTATCATAAAAGAATAGTGGATTCCGAGGAACAGCTAGATGAAAGAAATCTTCTGTTGTTCTTCCTCCCTGTCTTCCACCTTACAAGAAAGACACTTTGAAACAACAAATCCACTCTTGGTTCTTTCTGATTCCTTCAGCACTTCCCTGTCTACAGAGCCAAGCTCCTCGCTCAGCTCATCAGACCTCTCACTTCATGGAATGAGTGTT
>JAJEJO010001874.1:776400-906969 GCA_020662805.1 Glaucomys volans
GCTCCTCGCTCAGCTCATCAGACCTCTCACTTCATGGAATGAGTGTTGCCTATAATTCTAGAGTTACAAATAAAGCCAGTTAAGGTCTTTACGAAAAATTGTTGAAATTATCTTTTGACAGGTTTTGGAAATTGATGTAGATGTACATGTAGGGTAGATGTAGAATGCAAGAATATTTGAGAAAAATAACTGATTGGTTAACAACTGGTTGATAGATGCAGCTGACTTACAGGCCATGTATTTCTGTGAGTCAGCTTGCTGTCACTGCTAGTCAGCTCTCCATTGCTGTGACCAACGTACCTGACATAAGGGACTTAAGGGAGGGTAGACTTGTTAGGTTCATGATTTCAGAGGTTTTCAGTCCAGGGTCAGCTGGCTCCATTGCTTTGGATCTGGGTGAGGCAGAACATCATGGCAGAAGGGTATGGTGGAGCACAACTGCTCAGCTTATGGCAGATGGGAACCAGAGAGAGAGAGAGAGAGAGAGAGAGAGAGAGAGAGAGAGACCTACTTCCTCCAACCATGCTCCACCTGCCTATGGTTTCCATCTCCTCTCAGTAGTCCTTTGACATTATCAATCTATCAAATGGATTAACCACAGATGGGGATAGAACCTCATGGTACAAACACTTCCCCAAAGACCACCTCTGTGTATTGCTGTGTTGGGGACCAGGCTTCAACACATGAGCTCTTGATGAACATTCCAAACCCAGACCATGACAGTCACTATAACAAACACCTGATACAACCAACCTATACAGAGAAAAGGTTTATTTCAGAGGTTTCAGTCCATGGTTGGTTAAGACCTGAGTCAGCACATCATGGTGGGAGTACATGGCAGAGCAAAGTTGCTGTCCTCAGGGCCAGGAAGTGAGAGAGGATGAGGAAGGGGCTGGACTCTGTGATCCCCTTCAAGGAAACACCCCCAATGACCTAAAGACCTCCCATAGGCTCCACCTCTTACTGCTCACACCCCCAATGACCTAAAGAACTCCCATAGGCTCCACCTCTTAAAGGGCACACCCCCAGTGACCTAAAGACCTCCCATAGGCTCCACCTCTTAAGGGTTCCCCACCCCTCAATAGCACCTCACTGAGGACCAAGCCTTTAACACATGGGCCTTTGGAGAGTCTTAATGTCCAGATTAAAGTACTTTGCATGGTGTTTTGCAAAAAAGGTTCCAGCCTTCCACCATGTGTAGGCCCCTCTCATTCCAACTTTCCATATCCTCATAGAAAAAAAATGAAGAGTATTTCTGCACCTCATGCACTTGGGTTGGACTTGGACTTGTTTTGGCTTTGTCTCATACAAATAGTATGAAGTTGTGTTGACTGGGATATGGCTCAGTGGGACAGCACATGCCCAGCATGCACAAGGTCTTCAGTTTGATTCACAGAAGAGGGGGAGAGGGAAAGAAGTCATGTAAGTTCCAGGCCAAGGTCTTAAAAGGTCTGGCACACTCTCCATCTCCTGCCCATAAGTAGGAGATGGACTTCTGGATGATCAGGGGCACAGTGTGCAGTCAGCAGCCAGGAGCAGAGCTGCCCGGCTGATCTGCAACTGAGTACAGACCACAAATAAGCACAGTCCAAACCCAGAGACACCCAGCGAAGCCCAAGGGCATCCCTAATCCACAGAATTGTGAGATTTAGAGCTGAATGAGTGGTCCTTCTAAGTCACTAATGTTGGGGAATTTCTCACCCAGCAAGAGGTAATCCATTAAATATGACAATTTCTGCTTCTTTACATCCTCACCAAATTTATTATTTTTAGTCTTTGTAACTTCAGCTGTTTTGGTAAGTTTCTATAATGTTTTTAAACTCACTTCTATAACCCTTAAGTTCTCTGTTTTTTAAAGTGATTGAAGACAGAGATCTCGCTTTACCTGGTGGCTGTAATATCAGAATCTGTTGATAGTATCCATCAAATTAAAAACTTTCCATGAGATTTCTTAAAAGAAACCCTATTTCTAAAAACCATAAGGCTGCAAGAATGCTATGTCAAGCCACCCAGGTTATTTCTATAAAATTATGAAAGTATAATTCGATCAAGTTGTGTTTGATAATTATGGAATAACATACACCCCACAGTCCACAGGTGACAACTGCAGAATGTGGCCAAGCACCTGTTTGGGGGCACTGAAGAGGGACATCGAGAGTGATGAAAGTGACGGAAACTCAAGGGAGGTCACACTGAGTGTGGGAACTGTCCTGGGTGAGATCTGTGTCGGCAGAGTGTGTTCCCTGAGTGCATTCCTTGGGCTTGGCTTGAGCAGTCAGGAGACAGAGTGTGGGGCAGCAGAGGAGAATGGACAGTGGGTGTGGGATGTGGGAGGAGAAGGAGCCATAGACAAGCACACCCCCAAATCTGCTTGCTGAACTTCACTTAGGGGCTGGGGGAGTGGCCAGTGGAAGAGCACCTGCCCAGCATGGGCAAGGCCCCAGGCTCCATCCCCAACACTGAAAAATAAACACTCAAATCCGTGACTGCAGCACGACCCCAAAAGGAAAGTGATCCCAACAGCCAAATCTGCAACAACGGGGTTAAATAACTAAATGAGACATTTTTTTTTTTTAAGGTTAAAAAGATTTTTATTCTGTATAAACTCTGAAAAATGTCACAATTAAAAGTGAAGTGCAAATTCTCAGAAACATAACTGACATTTAACATCTTTGTTACTAATTGTAAATGAGACATTTTAATAACTATATCTAATATAAAAAATTTAAAAATATAATATAATATTAAAAATTATAAATATAAAAACATACAAATTTTAAAAGCATGATAATATTATTAGATCATAACCTATAGGATAAAGTAAATCTCCATGAATCAAAAGTGATGAACATAGTTGACTGAATAAAGAAATGTGGGAGAAAGGAAGGCTCTTCCTTCCCCCCAGAAGAATTATAATCAATAAATGCAGAATGCCTGAATCCAAAACTCACAGAGTTAGAGGAGGAAGACAAATCCACAATCAGAACTGGCATTTTTAACATCACATTGTGAATATCTGATAGAAAACTAGACAAAAAATACCTGAGCGTGGATAGAAGATAAGAACAATGATGCTGTCACCGGCTGAATTACCCCTGCCCAGACCCGTATGTTGACCCCGAATGTGACTCTGAGGACAGGGGGTCTTTACGGAGACAATTAAGTTGAATCGAGGCCATGAGGATGGGTCTAATTCAATGGGACTGGTGTCCTTACAAAGAGGAGACCAGGCTATCGAGAGGCCAGAGGGAAGTTGATGAGCAGACACAGGAGGTGATGGTGCTTTGGTTTGGACGTGGACTGTCCCCCAGATGTGCATGGGTTGGAGGTTTGTTCCTCAGTGTGACAAAGGACCTCTCAGAGGAGGTACTCAGGTCAATGGGGGTGTGTCCCTCAGAAGGAATGGTGGGACCCCAGTCTCCCTAGGGCTCTTTATTTTGTGATGTGGTCTCATTCCTACTATGATGTCATCCACCTGCTCAGCCCAGCCAGAGGACTAACCTACGGATCTGCACAATCTTGGACTTTCAGTCATGAGCTAAATTGTTATGGTTTGAATATGCGGTATCCCCCAGAGCTTGTGTGTGAGACATGCAAGAAAGCTTGAGGTGAAAGGATTAGGTTATGAGGGTTTACCCTAACCAGTGCATTAATGCCCCTGAAAGGGATGAACTGGGTGGTAACTGAAGGCAGGGAGGGAGTGGCTGGAGGAGGCAGGTCCCTGGGGATGTGCCATTGGGGTATATATTTTGTCTCCGATCCTGAGCTGCTTTCCTCCTCCACACCTTGCCACCATGATGTCCTGCCTCGCCTCAGGCCCACAGCAATGGAGTTGGCCATCTGTGGACTAAGATCTGTGAAACAGAGAACCCCAAAATAAACTTTTCCTCCTCTAAAATTATTCTTTTCAGGTCTTTTGATCACAGCAATGAAAAATCTGACTAAAACAGACCTCTTTTCCTTGCAAACACCTAGTCTCAAGTATTCCATTGCAGTAATGAAAAACAGACCAATACAGGTGGTCATCTAAAAAATAAGAAAAGGGACCTCAGAATGAAACCAGCCCCGCTGACTTTGATCTTGGATTTCTAGCCTCCAGAACTGTGAGAAAGCAATATCTGTTGTCTAAGCCACACGGGCTGTGGTACTTTGGGCTACACTGGCAGTGCAAGTAGATTAATACAGCTATCAATCATCTAGATATGTTGCTTGTGTAGAACAACAGCTACAGAATGTCTTTTCAAGTGTAATGTCTTCTTTTTGATACTATTATAAATGTATTCTCCTAGTGTCAAAAAATGTATAGTATATAGGAATAAAATGAGCAAAAGATGAGCAAGACTAAAAACTGTAAAATGTTACTAAGAAGAATTAAATAAGACCTAAAATACATAGAAGCAGGCTTATGGATTTAAAAATTCATTATTATTAAAATGTTTAATTGATCCATAGATTCAATGCAATCTATAATCTTGGTAGTGTTTTTTTAAAAAGAATTTATATATTGATAAATTATATTTTGCTGAAATTTTAAGTGTTTATCATTAAGAAAATGAATAGGCAAGTCACATGCTCGAAGAAAATGTTTAAAAATTGTACATATATCTGCTAAAGAATTTATATATTTATACACAGAATATATTACTCAATATATTATGCCTGTAATCCCAGCAGCTTGGGAGGCTGAGGCAGGAGGATCACAAGTTCAAAGCCAGCCTTAGCAACTTGGCAAGGTCCTAAGCAACTTAATGAGAACTTGTCTCATAATTGAAAGGACTGGGAATGTGGTTCAGTGGTTAAGCACCCCTGGGTTCAATTCCTGGTACAAAAATTTGTGTGTGTGTGTGTGTGTGTGTGTGTGTGTGTGTACAAAACCCAATAATAAAAGGGTAAACAACCTATTTGAAAAATTGGCTATAGACTTGAACAAATACTTCACAAAGACATGTGACTAGACAATAAACACATGAAAATGTGCGTAACATCATTATGCATCAGGGAAATGCAAATAAAACTGGGAAATAGCCCTATATCTAACAGACAGGGTGGAGTTAAAAAAGACCGATGATGATAAATGTTGGTGAGTATCCTGAACAATTGGAAATCTCAAAGATCCCTCATGGGAATACAAAATCCTATAAACATTTTCAAAAGAAGAAGACAGATACAGCCTCAAACAGTAAAATTCCATGTATTTGAAATGACAAAACTATGTGGAAAAAAAACATTTTTAAGATGGTTCCCTCTGGGTGTGGCAATTGGACAGAGATCAGAAAGGGGCTCAAAGGAACTTTCTGGAGGAGGTAGAAATGTTACATATTTCAATATAGATAGGTGTGAGTTACGTAAAACATAAAGAAACTTTATTCAGTGTCTCTTTCTAAAGGAACTGCACTTTCAAATTACTGGCATTTACACTTTCGAGGAATTTTTATTGATAACTGCATCTTTGAGGTTTGACAGACTCTTCCTAATAATGCCCCAGCATCACAGAGGGCCACCTGTGCATATGAGTCAAACCTTTGTGTCTTTCCTGGCCACCTGCAGAGAGATGAGGCCAAGCCACAGGACAAAACCCTGCCTCCTAAGTTTAACATCAAGATTGGGGGGATGGGTGGCAGGCTCAGGTGGAGGTCCCAGAAATTCCTAAAAGTTTATGTTAGTCAATCTTTGGATTGAAATTAGGAAGTTCAGTGGGTTTAGGGGAAGAGTTTCACAGCTTTATGTTACATTTTTTAAATTGAGGAATTATAGATAAATTTATCTTTGACTTCCTCCCTCCCTTCCTCTCTCTCCCTCCATCCTTTCTTCATTTTCCAATTGAGCATAATTTAGTTTGATGAATTTGGAATTTTCATTTCTAATAAAATTCTGATTGTTAAGGTGAATTTGTTAGTCTGATTATGATAATCTTGGCTTTCAAAAAAAAAAGTCACGATGACCACTTTTCATTAGTCCGTTTGGAGAACACCCTTTAAGTTTACAGGAATATTTGTTTTGGGCACAGGTGTCAAAAAACATCATTCCCTAACTGAGACTTTCCTCTGGGATCCAGAAAAATGAAAGGAACTAGGAGAAAACTTGGGAGTGCTTGGAAAGAAAGTCAGGGTCTGACTTAAGAATTCTACATTGGAAATGCACGCTTCTCCTACAGGATACTGCCATCCAGCAAGTTAATGCCCTTGAGAGGCTGTTTTGAAAATGACGTGGCACCTCAAATGTCTGATATTGAATTTCAACACTTTGGTCTAGGGGTGGGATCTGGAAATTCTATACCACAATCTGTGGTTAGTGAGAGAACCCCGATTTTAACTGGCTTAAACACAGTGGGGTTTGATGGGGGCAGGCTGTGAAGGGGGCCTGGGCAGCTGGGGGGGAGCGGGGGAAATGGATGCTGTGATGACGCTGGGTCTCCACCCTGCATCTTGTGTCTCTCTGAATGTCAGTGTCATGCCAGGCTGTTTCACCTGACTAGGGACACATCTGATGACAGCTTTGGGGTCATGAGTCAAGAGGAAAGGGTGAGCAGAGGACCTTCTCTCCAAGGTTGGACATGACATATTCCAGGGGTGGACACAGATTTGGTGCTACTTTGGTGACCTGCTCACCTTGAACCAGTCACTGTGGCCACATTCAAGTTGGTGGCTACGACTGACCCATCAGGGTTAGGGCACAGCCTGCCTCTAGTATGGGGTGTGAATAAGGTAAGACTTTGGAGATTTGAGCCCCACTCTAGACACACTGTCGGAGCTGGGGCATGAAGAAGCATTTTTCTTAGGAGGAGTGTGCTTGACATACATCAGCCTAGATGTCCACAAATCTCTGCCTCTAACGAGCTCTGTGACTCCTGAATCCCCTGGACCTCGGCTTTTCCATCACGAGATATGTCTTTCCCAGCTCAAATATGTAATTTTGCCAAAAATCATGTTATTCTCCTTAATTTGTTTTTCATTTGCATGAGAATCAACTATCTCTGTTAAAGACTGGAAGATTGTGATATCACACATTAAATAGGAGAGGGAAGAAGAATTATTTAAAGAACATCCTGCCTCCAAGGATTTTTAGGAAGGTGAAGCATATTCCTGTAGTTATTACATTGCTCCTGGAACAGAGATATAAATATCTACCACATTTTTCCCACAGTGCGTTTTCTCCTGCTAAGGACGGCTGTCGTGGTGGCAGGAGGTCCCTGGGGGTGGAGTACACAGTATGGCGTTCTTTTGGTGCCAGCTGGTCGGGGAAGACAGCTTTGGTGCCATTTGTCTTCTAGACACATCTCTAGCAGTAAGAGTTAAATTAAATGGTCCTCCAAAGCAGCTGCAACCAATTCTCCACGTGCTAAGGAGCCAGCTGCCTGTCACCAGCAGCCTGCAATCCCACCTTATTGTCATTTTTGTGTGTAAGTGTAAGGAAGTTCACGCAGTTGAAATCTAGTCTGGGACTGCAATAAGTAGCCATTGATTTCTAATTTTCCTCAATCGTCAGAGCACTTTTAAGAATCTATAACTCTTCTGGCTAAATCGTAGTGATCTCATCTGGTTTCTCTCCCCTTTCTCCTATTCCTTCTCTTCCCTAGTTATGTACGCTCCCCACTCCAATGCTAGCACTCGATATGGAGTTGGACGAGCATTTGTTTATTATTTACACCAAGGCTTCTGAACCAAGCCAGAAATGAGATCTGAGTCAGGTAGTCTGAGCAGCTGATAGCATGAACAGGAAAGACTGCAGAATGGAATAGAAAGGGAACTTTGACACTTGCTTCCCTCTGCATATTTAGAACTTATTTCATGATCACAGCCTTCCACTTGCTCCTGGACTAAATCAAGGACAGTCCCCAGGTATGTTTTTCAGATATTCCTGTTACCAGAATTTTAGGCACAGGTCCTGGCTCTTGGGGCTCCAAAGGACTCAATTTGGCCACCTCTCCCAAGATGCCAATCAAAGAGAGATAAGCAGTGTGAAGGCAGGAAAGGAGCTTTAATTAGTGTGGTTGTGTTGGGAAGAGCAATAGAGGTTTAGTGACTCAGAATCTGTCTTCGAGGGCTAACAAGAACTTTGAAGTTTCATAGAAAGGGGACCAAAGGCAAGGGTCTGGGGCTTACATAGTTGGGGGTTTTGAAGAGCTGGCAAAGAAGGTAATCTTGGTCAGGCTGTGGTCTGGTTGATGTCTTCTAGACATCTCTCTCCTGGCATCCCTGTGGGTTCAGTGAGAGGTGGTTTTGGCTGCCAACTTAGATTCCTGAACACCCAGATTCCTGCACTGTCCCTCATGGCTTTCTCTTGCATGTGGTCCACACCACTGTCATTTGGTACGTTGTAAAGAAACCCTCCCTGTATTTTTGGAATTGAAGTTCATGTTCTGCCAGAGCCTCTGAGGAAGTGGATAATTCTGCAGCCACTTTAGCAGCAGAGTCTTAATGAAGAAATGATAGTATCCACACCGAGATGCTAATCAACATGGCAAGCTGCACTCCAAGATTGGAATCACTGTCCCTTGCCCTGGGTGGGGAAGGGGAAGCTGGCTCTACTGTCTCTCACCTCACCTGCTCCCTGCTATTTCCATGCCTGTCTGGACTAAAATGGGGAAAGAAAGGGGCAGGAAGTTTCACGTGAACCTCTTCTATCATATCTTGTTTTCATGCCCAGGGCCTGGCATGATTCGAGCCAACCCTCTCTCCTGGTCTCCCACTCCCAGCTGCCTGCCCCTGACTCAGGAAGGTCTCCTGGGCTGGCTTTCCAGGGACCCTGCTCATACTAAGAAAAACTGTCATGGTTTGGATCTGGATTGTCCCCCAAAAAAGTTCATATGTTGAAAGCTTGGACCCCAGTGCAGCAATGTCCAGAGGTGGGGTTTTTAGAAAATGCCTGGATCACGAGGGCTCTGTTATGTTTTGGATTCGAGTTCATTAACATTGCAGGAATGTGAACTGAATAGATTATGAGAGCTGTAATCCATTTGATGGATTTATAATTTGAATGAACTAACTGGGTGGTAACTGTAGGTAGGTGGGGTGTGGCTGAAGGAAGAGGTCACTGGAGGTGTCCCTTGTAGATTATATATTTTGTCCCTGGCTCCTATTCTCTCTCTCTCTCTGCTTCCTGTCATGAGTGGTGCAGCTTTCTCTGCCACGCCATGACTTTGTACCTCACTCTAGGATCAGAGTGATGGAGTCAGTCGACCATGGACTGAACCTCTAAACTGTAAGCCCCAAATAAACTTTTCCTCCACTAAGTTATTTTTGTCAGGTATTTTGGTGGTAGAGACAAAATGTTGACTAACACAGGTTCTAATCTCATTAGCAGATGGCTTAACAATCTGAATGGACTACTGGCAGGTGCTGGAAACTGTAAGCAGGTGGGGCATGGTCAGGAGAAGTAGGTCTTTGGGAGGGAGCATGCCCTTGAGGACTCTATCTCGTCCCTGGTGTCTGTCTGTCTATCTCTGCTTTCCAGCTGACATAAGCTGAGTTGCTTTCCTCTGCCACCATGACCCACTTCAAAGCAATGAAGCCAACTGGCCATGGACTGAAACCTCTCAGACTATGAGCCAAAATAAATCTTTCCTCCTTTAGGTTGCTTATGTCAGATATTTTTGTCGCAGTGCCGAAAAGCTAACACAAGAGCCTCCATCCTTCCAGGTTATCTCCTTGGGCAGAAGTTAAGATTCCAGGTGAACTTCTTGACAGGTTATGTGGATAACCTTCATTGTGGCACCTAAACAGCTCAATATCCTGTGCCTCCCATGGCCAGTGTGTCCCCACATGCCTGGGAAGCCACAGACTATAAACACTTCTTCAAAGTCTCTTCTCAGCCAAATTGAGGCAAGAAGGCAGGCTTGCTGCACATTCTCTACCAGGGAGCAGGAGTGGAGCTTACAGCCTTGTCCCTCTCCACAGGAATCCTTCCTTCTTGGTCACCATTCTCCCCAGTCTCCTACATTCTCAACGTGTGGGAGATTTATGAGCAGGAGGGAATTCATTCTCTAATACCTAGAGGCTGAGGCAGGGAGGATAGCTTGAGAGCTAGTGTTAAAGGCTAGCATAGGCAAGTAGCAAGACATTCTCAGAAAACAAACAGTTCAAACTGGCTTCTGCAATAAAGAGAATTGGTTAGCTCATGTAACTCAAAGTCAGAGGCTGGTGCTCAGCTTCTCTGTGATTGCCTTAGATCTGCCCTTCCCCAAGTGTACAAAATGGCTGCCTGCAGCAACCTGGGCATGTGCATCCTTGTCCAAGTCCAGAGAACAAAGAGAGCATCTCTTCCCTCAACCACCAAGGAGATCCTGAGACTTCCTCTGATTGGACAAGATTAAACACTTTAGATCAAGTTGTTAACCCTATGCTGATTGGCTTAAGCCTGGGGTAGGTGCCATCATTGACCAATCACATGGAAGAGAGGTGGGTTATACTGATTGGTTTAAATAACTGGAGACCCATTCCTGGGATTGGGGGTGATTGTGGTGGAGTTGGGCTCAACCTTACTTGTATAACTAGAAGGAAGGGTGGGAATGATTGTTCACAAAGCAGCTACCACCAACCAATCCAAGGTCATCTCCCTCAAGCATTTCATTTTGTCCCCAGTGATTTCACAGCTACTGAATTACTTTATATTCATAATACAAACACACATGTGCCTACAGAGGAATTTTTTTGCATTGGGACTGACTTTTCCATTAGGCACAAGAGACATAGGTCCCAGGATCCATGATACTTTTAAAGGCCCATGAAAAGTTTTAATTTCGTTTAAAACCATAACAAAATGAACTTCCATGTCGAGGGAAATGTTTTCCTACATAATTTTAATATGTACATATTTATAGTAAGTCATACAACTATAAAATTAGTATTTATTTACAGTTTTATGGAGGAAAGGGCCCATCAAGGCAGAAGTGTCTTGGTTCCCTGAAAGTCGTCATGCAGCCCTGATTTTGCATTCATTAGTCCACCTTATCTGTAGTTTTGCTTTGACTGGCTTCAGTAATCCCTTGTGTTAGTTTTTTTCACCATGGTTACCAAAATGCCTGACAAGATCAACTTAGAGGGGGAGAAGTTTATTTTGGCTCATAGTTTCAGAGTTTCAGTCCAAGATTGGTTGACTCCATTGCTCTGGGCCCAAAAGGAAGCAGAACATCATGGCAGAAAGGTGTGGTGTGGCTAGGAAGCAGAGAGAAGGAGGGACAGAGATGAAAGGGTCATGTGAAAGAGGAACCCTTCCAGGGCATGCCCCTAGTGGCCTACCTCTGCCAGCCACACCCCACCTGCCTAGGGTGGTCACCCAGTCAGTCCATTTAAACTAGGACAAACTGATGGTGTTACAGCTCTTGTAATCTAATCATTTCACCTTTGAATATTCCTGCATCAACACAGGAGTTTTGGGATGACACCTTATAGCCTTTGTCTAAAATTAAATGGAAAATTCTAGTTTCAAACAATTCATAAGTTTTAAATAACTTTTATTACAGTGTATTTTTATATTCTCATACGCTATAACAAAGTGTTCTATTTTTGGTTATTATTAATTTCTTACTGTGCTTAATTTATAAACTAAATTTCATCATAAGTATATAGGTGCAGGAAAAAACATGGTCTCTGTAGGGGTTGGTACTATCGGTGGTTTCAAGCACACATATTCTATCACTTGATTCTCATTAACAATCCTGTGCAGCACTGACCCATTAGTGCATGAAGGATCAGACTCCAGCAAGCCCATAACCTTTCCAGTTTCCTACACGGTTACTGCCTACCTCATGGAGGCAAGGGTAGGGCAACCCAGGACTTCTGACTTCAAAGCATTTGCTTTTTGCTAATGGCCACTAAAACTGGAAGTAATTTTATGTAAGTACTTTTATCTAATCGAGCAAAGTGAGCAATGACTTGGGGGGAACACCCAAAGCACAGTGGGAGTAGATGCGAGTCCTTGGGGGTAGCCTTTCCCCTAGATGCGCCATCTTGGTGCGGTCCTTCGGTTCCCCACCAGCTTTCCCTCCAGACCTGCGGCGTTCTAAAGTCAGAGGCTGGCTTTCTGGGGCAGCTAGGAAGTCTGTGTCCTTTTCAAGGGCGTATGGCTTCCCGATCCGGACAGAACAACACTTCCTTGCTTTCCAGTAGCTTCACTCCTGCACACCCCCGACCCCCGCCCGCCTCTCCAACTTTTCCTTGCAGCCCTAGTCCGTGGGATCCAGGACCCTAGTAAGGTCTTGTTTTAGAAATAACAATGCACAAAAAGAACGTGTGATGAGGTGGCTCCCCAACAGCCCCAGCGTTGTCTACCTGGAGGGAAGTGGGGCCCCAGGAGCAGACAACCAAGAGCACTGCAATCACGAGGAGCAGCCAACGCTCACCCCTCTGCCCTTCTCAGACCCCTCTGGAGCTCAGCCTAGGAGCTGGTGGAGATGCAAATTCTCGGTCTCTGCCCCTGTCCCTCGAACCAGAATCTGACAGCGGGACCCGCAATCTTCGTTCAAGTATTTCCTTGGTGTGTCTCGGGCACGCTGAAGCTTAGGGGACCATGGCATCTCCGAGGGGCGAGGCCGTAGAGCACCTCCAGTCCTCCGCCTGGGAGGTGCGGGCGGCGAATCCGCTGTTTCTGAACATTGAGAAGGTGCCGTGAGAGGTTGCTAATTTAACTGGGCTCGTGGCGTTCTCAGTGACGTCGTCTTTCCCACGTAAAGGGGTGAATAACCCTTCTCAAGCTCAAAATCCGGTCAGTTTTAGCAGCTTCAATTTCTTTTGGATGGACGCAGGCGCCCTGGTTACCGGGCACGCACGGCCGCCCTGCGAGCATGCGCACTAGAGGCCGCGCGCCGCCTTCCTCAGACCCGCCCCTGGGGCGCGGCCCCTCCCTACGTCGCCTTTCGACCCCGCCCCGCGCAGGCGCAGCCGCATTTTTCCCTTGGCGCTCCGGGGCGCGGGCGATTTGTAGGTTATGGCGGGCTCCTGTTCACCGGATTGTCGCAGAGGGTGCACCGCCACTTGCTGCGCGTGTGACGACTCCTCGCTGTTGGGCAGGCGGCTCTCCGAAGACTCGAGCCGCCACCAGCTGCTGCAGAAGTGGGCGAGCATGTGGAGCTCCGAGAGCGCGGACGCCTCCGAGGCCCGCGCGGAGAAGGCGGGGCCCGAGAAGGAGGCGGCGGCGGCGCCGGCGGCGGAGAACCCGCTGGTGTTCCTGTGCTCCGGCTGCCGGCGGCCGCTGGGCGACTCGCTGAGCTGGGTCACCGGCCAGGAGGACACCAACTGCATCCTGCTGCGCTGTCAGTTCGGGCCGGGCCGGGGGGCTTGGGGCGTCCTTCCCAGGTGTGCCACACCTGGGCGACCCCGGGAGGGCAGGTGTTCGATGGGACTTCAAACCCTGTGTGAGCTCTCGGGAAACGGGGAGGAGGCTCTCCCCGGCGGTTGGGTGCGCGGCTGACGGTCTTCTGGGGTCCCCATCCCAGAAGAGCAGCGGTTGAGTGAGCAGCGTGAGCATTATTCAGAAACAAGGGACCAAGCATTTGAGGGGTAGCCTGACCAGTGCGTACTGCTCCCCAAGGGACTGACGGCTGTGATTTCTCACTTTAACTTCCAGATATGCGCCATATACATGCGCACCTATTCAGATGTTAGTTTTTAAAACACACCTGGGATTATATTCATATCATTAAGACTAAATGGCCATAGCTCACTTTTTTGGTACATACGTGTATTCCGAGTACTTTTCTATGTTGTTGAACATGGATACGCTTCACTTTTAGAGCTGCTTGGTGTACCCGTACTGAGGGGCTGTGTATCTTGGCGATGAAGGCTCTGGACTGTGCTTGAGGTCTGGCCTGTCATTGATTAGCTGCGTGTCCTTGACCAGGCTGGTTAACCTATCCGTGCCTCAATTTCCTTTCCTCTATTTCCTTTCTTCTTCTCTACAACTGGGGTAATTCTCATATTGGGTTTTGGTGAAAAGTAAGTGAGTTAAGGTGTGCCATAAGCTTTGAATAAGTCTCAAGTGCCATTTCAGTGATTTCTCTAATGAGGGTGCTGTCATCCTCCAATCTGTCCATTGATAGAAGTCTCGGTTGTTTTCAGTATTATGCCATTAGAACAGCATATATTCAGGTTGAGATTTTTGATAGAGTCGGAGCCCATACTTTTGGTATGTGGGTTTATCTTGTATATGGCCTTTAAAGAAGTAATATGTGAAGTCTTCTATTTTATTTGTCCTTTGTTTTTATAGCTTTTCTATCTTTTGCCATATGGGCTCTTTTCTTTGTTTTGTTTTATGTGTAAGGTGCTATTATTTTCATAATTTGGTTTTTTTATATTAGTAGTTTTTAAATTTTAAAAACTAGATACAAATATCTTGGTTTATTAGCTTTAGATAATTTGATTCACACCCACCTCCCCACCCCAGTGAAAGACCAGAAAACCCAAAACAACAACAACAACAACAAAACACTTGGGTTAACTCTAATGCTTTTATTATTATAAGAGAACTTCTCATTAGCCTTCCCTCCCTGAATTTGGTTAATCGTCATCAGTCTCCCCATCTTCCAGAAACATGTTGGGTTGCCTGAAAATGCCTTTTTGTTGTCTTTATACACAAATGCCAACTTGGCTACATGCACAATTCTTGGATTCTATTACTTGCTTTTCTAGGGATACAGCAAAGGCCCTAAGACTAGTGTGACCAATATAGAATAAAGACAAGATTTAGGAAGGAAGGAAGGGTCAGCAAATTCAGGGACTTTTGGGCTATTCTGAAGAGTAGAGGTATTCTAGGAGGAGAGGAATTTGGGTAGGGAAGTGATATGAGCCTTTTGGGGAAGCTTTGAAGGAGGAGCAAACGAGGAAATTGAAAAGGTCCACCAGCACTATTGTAGGTCTGTACTACTAGTGCAGTAGGTGGTGCTGGTGGTTGGGGCTGGAGCAAGATTTGTGAGGTAGAGCTGACATGACATCATAGTGCAGTGGATGGACACAGGGGAGCAGGATGAGGAGGTGAAGAGCCAAGGACCAGGGCTGGGTATAATCCCTATACTGCAATAGCTAAGGATGACACCCCAGTTTCTGAGTTGATCTGTTGGGCAGGTGGAAGAGGGATTTACTGAGTTAAGGTAGACTGTAGAAGGAGGTAGAATTAACAATCTGTTTTGTCCATTTTATGTTTGCTGTCTTTTCTCCATTTCCACGGGAATGTTTTTTGTGGCTTCTGTGGTCTATCTGTGAGCCCGGTCCAAGTCGTGGTCTAAGTTAAAGATGCTTAGTTGGGATCCTAAGGACCCTATCGGTTATTTTTAGGAAAATGAGCTCTGTGTTTGCCGTCTGGAGGTGTATGTGTTGGCTTTTATCATCTTCCTTGGTTTTACTCCCAATTTCACTCTGTCTGGCAAATGTTTTTTGTAGTCTGTGATTTTAGGTTCTCATTGTTCAAGTTCCACTATTGATTGAAACCCCTCCCCTTGATTGTAATTATTTTGTTAATGTTAGTGGTTTCCAGGAAATGGAATAAAATAACTCTTATTCTACCATCTTTTCGAGAAGACCCCCATACATTGAGTTTTGAACCATCCTTGTTTGTGTGTGACTTTGGGCTCTTATTTTTTTCTAGAAGTCCTCTAAAGTCACAATAAACCACATTAATGAGGTGTTTTTATTTTCTCTCTCCCCAGGTGTTTCCTGTAATGTTTCTGTGGATAAGGAGCAAAAGCTTTCCAAACGTAAAGATGAAAATGGTTGGTGAGTAAGGTTGTGTGTTTGTAAATATTATTTTAGAGAAAATGCTTATTTTTAGATGAAACTCTTCCATCATTACCAGTGTGATTACTTGGGGAAAAAACTGTTTTTGTGGTAATTGAATCAGTATAATATTGGTTATTCAAAGACATTATTTCTTCAGTGATGGTGGTTGTCCCCTTTAGATAGTGAAATGATGCTGCAACCCTGGGGCTGCAGCAATCCCAGGCCCTGTGTGGCTACTGCAAGGGTTGAGAGGTCAGATATCTTGTCATACCTGTCATCCATCAGCTGCAAGTGACTAAATGGAAAGCTTTGTCTCATATAATTGTTACCCAAAACGAGAACTGTGTCTTACTGAGGTATACAAAATAATTTTAGGTGGTAGTACACAAAAGAAGCATACATTGATAATTATATATTCTTTTAGTTTTTAAAATTTGTTTTTGATAATTATATTTTAATGTGCATCAAAAATGCTGACTTTCAAGTAATGTACTTTAATTTTAAAAAATTTATTTAAGGAAACTTGAATTGATAATGGTAATATATAGATGAGACAGAAATTGTGCTGTTGGCAAGCAGATGATTAAGACTTTGAAAACCCACTTAGATCATTTTTCATTTGTGGATGAAGAAAACAGGGAAGTTGGAACTTCACTAAGGCGGGGGCTGGCTAGCAGCCAGAGCTTGGATGATGCTTGGGTCTCCTCTGAGGTGTTCTCTCTACTTCCCAACTCTGGTCATTTTGATGTCACCTTCTCCATTTTTGCCATGTCTAAGTACCAGTTGCACTGTTGTATTCTTTGTGTAATTTTTATTAAATCAACTGAAAACTTTGAGTTTAAATTTCTTTTTAAAGGAATCTTTATATTACTTCCATAAATATATCATTGATCATAACTTGAAAGTAAATCTGAAGATAATTACAATGAAATGGATATTTTTTAGATCTGGCCAAAATATTACTGACTGGTTCCTGAGGTCTGTTCTCGTACTGTTAAAAAGATTGGCCAGTGTAAAAGGTGTTAAAAGCAATTTGGTATCAAACAGACTTTCTTATCTTTGATAATCAGGAATAGTAGATAATTGGAAAGGAATTGATTTTCTCACTCTGTGGTCCAGATTATTTAATGTTGATACTTGAATCACCCTAATCCATTGTTCATACTGCTTTGAATTGTCTTGAGTTTCACTGAGGCCATGTGCTCCACACTGTTGGAAATACAATGTTGCTTTAGGACGCTTGTGCATTTTTTGATAGAGCCATCCTACCTCTCAGAACCAATGTGCTGATGGTAAACAAAAGCACCTGTCGGCTTTAGGAGGATGTTGTGAAGGAGACAATGCTGTTTCCTCTGTTCATTCTGAATCTGCCCTTTGTTAAGGATCTTTCAACCTAACTTATTCCTTGTCTAAAATCACCTCATGATTTCTACACTGCTTTCTCAGTATTGTTGTTCAATAAGGGTGAATTCTGACCAAAACTTACCAGCTGTGCAAGCAGGAAGACGCTGCAGTGGTAGTGGCTCTCAGCCCTTCGTTGTCCCCCAGGATTACTCTACAGGTGTGGATCAGTCTTTTTTTTTTTTTTCCCCCCCTATAGTGAAATACTGAGGCAGGCTACTTTATAAAGAAAAGAGGTTTATTTTGACTTGTGGTTCTGGAGATACAGGATCTAGGGGCTATATTTGGTGATGGTTTTCTTATTGGCAGAGTCCCCAGGTGATACAGAGCACCATATGGCAGCAGACAGGGAACTTGCATATAAACATGTCTTTTTGTTTGCTCCCCTTATTATAAAGCCACCAGGATTCAATCATGGGGGCTGCCCCCCCAGTGATCTAATCTAATCCTAATAACCTCCCAAAGCCCCACTTCTGAACACCATAGGAAGTCTGTGTTTCCATCCTCTTAATAACTCATAAAGGGGATTAAATGTCAGCACGGGTTTGGACAAATCATATTCACACCATACTGAAATTGAATGGGTTTGTGTGTACTCTTTGGTGGTGCCTAGCCTGGTTTTGATAATTCAATTTAAAACACTTCTATCCATTGATCAGTGTGTTTCGAGGTCAACCCCCAGATTTCTCTACAGTGTTCTTTCTTGGATGATAACACTTGGATTAGATGTTAGTTCACAGTCTTGATAATTGTGTGTGGTGGCCTCCTAATATGAGGTTGGTATGTAGCATGAGATTTGCCTGTTCACTGTAGGTAGTTCCCTACTTGGAGTTTAATAAGATGCTTTTATATTTCTTATGCAAAACCTTTTAAAAAAAATCCCTTAGACGCTATATATGGAATCAGTGGTATATTATCTAGCTAATTATATCATCAGTGAGAACTCATAATTTATCAGGTGGTGATCCATTTTGATCTTTTTCCCATATGTTGCTGCACTAATTAAAACACCCACTGTCTGTAGGTAAACACGCATGCACTTTCCAATACGTTGTCTGGGTCTTAGGGAACTCCCTTTTACTTGATAGCAGGAAGGAGTATTTAGGAATGACGATTGGCTCACATACTGAGCAGGAGTTAAAATGCTTATGAAGTAATAATCTTTTATGGTATATTTTTCACTGCTGTGATCAATACTAGATCAGAATCGCTAGTTAGCAATTTGCTGTGTGTTGGTACTATAATTTTAGTATAGGTGTTTATAGAATCATAAATTTGGAGTGACCAGTATGACGGGCTTTGGGGAGACAGTGGATTGTAAGCCATATTTAGAGAAGACAGGTATTGGCGTGGAGGGGGAGCACGTTCACATGTGTGGAAACTGAGTTGAGAAGTGTCTAGAATGAAGAAACAGTTATGTGGGGAAGTAATGATGGGTCATTAAGCAAAATACTGGTGAACCACCTAGGTAGGATATCTGTAGTTGTTTGAAAAATACTGTGTCAAGTATAATTTTTATAAGAAAGTTAATTCTAACAAATTTTTAATGAACACATATCATTAAATCAGTTTTGACTTGTCACTTAACCAGTTAATGAAGGAACCAGAATATGGCAAAGCTGGATCAGAGGAAGGGTACTGCTCTATAGGTCAAATCTGGTTAATGTCCTACAATACAACGTCAACCTTTGGAGTTATCTTTTCTACTAGCAGAAAATATTTGCATCTCTACCAGACTTAAATTACTTGCAATTTATCAGTGTTCTTTCTCTGATTCATCATGAACTCTAGAGAGTCTTTTTTAAGTAAGCAAACATCTTCTACTAGCACAGGGTTGACTACTGTGGCCCCTGAGCTGGGCCCCTTCTTTGTGAATACACTTTAATTGGAATTCAGATTGTTCAGCTGTGTTGTTTCTGGCTGCTTCCATGGTACAGTGGCAAAGTCGATAGTTACCACAGACACCAGATGGTCTGAAAGCCTTCACTATTCTCTGGTTTGTCCCAGAAAAGAATTGCCTCCTACCCTTGCCCTAGAGCGGTGATGACCCTTGGTGGGCTTGTTGGTTGGAAAGTGACATTAAAAGGACTTGCAGAATCTTTTAGTCTTAACTTCCAAAGTTTAATTCATTTTTCTTAATACTGGGCAGAGGAGTTTACATTCTCCAAAGTATCAGTATCCTCTCTTGTCACTTTGTATACATCCTTGTCATTAGATGCCCAAGGCGTGCCTGTCAATGAATACAATGTAGTTGTATGTATTGTAAGCATGTTACTATGATTTTTTGCTTCCATATATATGAATAGATATGGTCAGAATAATACAGTTCAAATACTTAAGCACTTTGGATTTTAACAGTGGGTTTTGTCAAAATGAATTGCTGCTTTGCTAACGTGATGCTATTTCTTTATGGCAGCATTCTTGAGACTCTCTACTGTACGGGCTGCTCCCTCAAGCTTGGCTATGTATACAGGTGCACTCCCAGGAGTCTAGATTATAAGAGGGACTTGTTTTGCCTCAACGTTGAAGCCATTGAAAGGTACGTTTCTAACTGACTTCTCAGTTAGGTTTGCAGAAAAGATGGTATGAAAACATCAGAACTAAATAAGCATTGTTAAAATTTATTTTCAAGTGATAAATTCTGACAATAAAAATCACTGATTTTGTTTTGCTTTGACCTGATTGCTTTGGCACTGGAAAAGTCAAGCATTGTAATTATTATTACTTATTAAATTATTATTTTTAAAAATTGAATGTAGCTTTGTAAGTTTTTTTAAAAGCAGTTTTGTGGATCAATGTATATTTTCCATTCCCTTCCCTCCTTCAGTTTTTAGCTTCCTAGAATAGCATGAAAAAATTGGAATTTCAAAATTGGTTAGGAAAGAAATCTTTGGTATTCTGGAAAGGTAGGGGCACAATGTCCAACTATTTCCAATAGTAAAGAGTTGTCTACTTTGAGATATACAAAGAAATGTCTTCACTCTAAGATTTTATAGAAGTAATCATTAGGAAACAATGTGAATTTGGGTTGAGTGGCAGAATCAGGGAATTTCAGGTATCGAAATGATCTTCCAATTCATTTCCTTTTTTAATGGGAAGCAAAAATTAATCTTTTGACCCCAGTGCATTTTCACTAATGCTGGTGAAGATGTCACCCTGGAGACTTTAAGGATGCCTAAAAATCTTTGTGTTTGTTAGGAAAGAAAAACAAAGAGGAAAGGAAAGTACCTACACTTTCATTATTTGAGGCATTTTATCACTTTTGTTGAATTTCCTAGATTGTTCTCTTTAAAAAATTTAGAACAGTCTATGAATTTCTAATCCAGTTACTCCTTGTTAAATCACTGCAGTTTTTTTTTTTTTGAAGCTAGACAGTTTTAGATCACAGTTTTATAATCTACAAACTTTTCATATCCTTCCACAAAAGGATAATATAACAAGTTCTGTTCCTTGCTGCAAAGCTTGCAGGAGCGTCTGGCGAGATGTCTGTTTTGGTTTTAATACGTGAATAGAAGGCGTGGGCCCAGAGAAATGCTACCTTAATATCCTGAGAATTTTACCACGTCTGGGAAAGTACAAGTATAAAAGACGTGAAATTTGAATCCAGCAGAGTTGGTACAGAACTTTCAAAAGTGATATTATCTGTGTAAAAGAAAACGTGTAGGAGGTTTTACCCCAGAAGATCATAATATTGAAGCTGTTTTTCCTGAACAGTTGGATTTAGGATCCACGTTACCTTTTGGGCAGGATTTTAACACCAAGGAATCTGGTTTTATTTGAGAAGTAGATGCCTTCAGTAATGTTTTTTATGGTTTTGTATGTTACTTAAATGCCATTTTCCCATCTTATCTCCTTTTTGTTTGTTTTTATAAGCAGCATGTCAATTGCCTTCTGCAGTTTTGCCCAAAGTGCTGTATTTTTCAGGAATATAATCTATAGACTTTCCAAGGGAAGGCTTCTTATTTGACAGAAGAAGTGATATATCAAAATTATTATGTGTAATAGAAGACTTACACTAAAGAAATACAAAAGAATCCAATTTTCTTCCATGCTTATTTTGATCTGGTTGCCAACGCAGGGCCTGTGTTCCCTGTCACCAAGTCATCATTCCTGCTGTAGGTACTTTTCCAGCCATAGCCTCTCATAACCCTAGAGAGTGCAGCAACACATGATTTGGAGGATAACTGTTGACATTGCCCAAATTTTGGTAATCATGAGTTATTATTTATTAAAAGTCAGCTTTGAAAACACATTTCCAAAAGTTACGTAAAGCGAGAAAGCAGTGACTTCTTCAGACCTCTGACCTCTTCTGGGTGTTTAAACTTGTCCTTAGAATTTCAAACTCTAATGTTTTTGCCATCCAGCTTAATAAAAAACAGCTTTATTCCGATAATGAAATGCTTATGGAAATTTAATCTGGACAAGCTGCTGTGTAGAAAGACATGATTTTATGTAGTACAGCTCCCTAGGTAAGCTGCTATTCTCGAAAATGGTTGTTTTGTTTACTTGGTATATAATGTAATGTACTTAGAGTTTTAGTATTAACTGACATAAATTTAGTATTTGTTCCTTTTACACGTTTCAACTTTGTACTGTGTTATGCTTCAGTTATACTTTAGGGTCCTCTGAAAAACAAATCATGCCAGAAGATAAAGAGCTTTTTAATCTTGAAAGCCGAGTTGAAATAGAAAAGTCTCTAAAACAGGTAATTTTATTCTGAATGTTTTATATCTGTACAATTTCCTGTCAGTAAAAAAGTTCTCTGCATAGTCTCAGAATGCTGTCTGTTTTGATCTTAGCACTTTCATGGGAAGAGAGTGCTTAGTTCACTTGTTGGCAAAGTTGAATTTTGGGGGAACTGATCTGTAAATTAAGCTAAGGCTTTAACAACTAGTGAGGACATTTCATTCCAAAATCAAATCAGTATATATTCTAAAACAATTAACTTAGACATATAGCTTTGAATCAAATCAGTATTTTATTTGAGTCAGTTTCCTTGTTATAAACACTCTTATTTGAATGTTAACGACTGCCGGTGGTCACACAGGCAAGATGGTGGCTAGTGAATAGCTATAGATTATAGGCTGAGTTGTTGTTCATAGAATTATATCTTATTTAAATACAATTATAACCCTAAATAGTTTTTGTTAAATACTGAATGTCTATTTTGTGTAATGAATAATGTAATCAAAATTGCATTAACAGTGTATATTTTAATTGCATTTAACCATGTATAAATTTAGCCATATTTATGCATGTGTTTATTATATTTTTTCAACTCTAGATGGAAGATGTCTTGAAAACATTGCAAACGAAGCTGTGGGAGGTTGAATCAAAATTGTCCTTTACAAGTTGCAATAGCTGAACTTCATTCCATGTCTCTCGTTCTTTCCCATCCCTTATTTCTTAAATGAGAGGAATTGTAGAATTATCTGCAGCTGTATTTTCATGGTAAAGAGGTGATTATTTCCCACATTCAAATTTTTAAGCTATTTTATGATATTTGCTGGAACTGGAATTTAGGAGTTTGTATTTTGGTAAGAAACTGGGATGATTTTTCTGAATTTTCTGTCAGATGCATTATTCTTGGTTTCTTATTCTTTAAAGAATGATGTCGCTTTTAATACTGTGAACAATATTAAATAGTGAATGGTACAATCTTGAGAGTCTTTTCTACCTACTGTGGTTGAATCTTCTTTAAAAACTAATGCTTACGGCTCTGGAGAATCTATTGAATTATTCGTCAGAACCATTTGGAAACTTGTAGAAGAGCAGAGTAGCACATATGTGTATCAGGATTCCTCTTCATGCTATTTATTTACTACTGTATGCTAAAAAAGTCTTACCAGAGAGCAATAAGCTTCTCTAGGGGTAGGATTCTGGGGGTATTTTGGATTTTTCAGTTTTCTATAATGTGAGACATTTATTAATAGTAAGCATGTATTATTTTTATGACCAGGAAGAGAATAAAGATTAAAACAAAGAGCTTTAAGGTTGACTTTTACAAACTGAATTGTGCTGTTTGAGGTCAGGAATCCTGGTGCCACGGAATCCAGATACTCGCTGACCATGGCACTGTGGCAGGCCTCTTGGAATGTAAAGGTGACCCCAATTTCCCCAGGTCTCTTTCTATTTTTGGATACAAATAAAGTCACATGATAATATATATGAGCAGTTCTCTTAATTTCTGCTTAGAAGTTCTCCTGTATTCCTGAGAATAACAGAATTATACCAATGTCCCAAGTCAAATTGGCTTGATCATTCAAAGTCCTAATGTAACTGCTTTATTAGCCCTGTGACCTGGGGCCAATCATCTTGAGCCTCTTCATCATCTGTAAAATAATTACCTACCTTTCTTGCATCAAGGATGATTAAATTAGATGATACATGTGATAGTACTTTGAAAACAGTGAGGCATCACAAAAACAAATGAAGATTTAGCCTTCAGGAAACTTGATCTGATTTAATTTTCTATCAGGCATCCCCATAAAATTAATGGATATAAATGCAAAAAATTACACACACAATTATATAGTTCCTTTTCCAGTTACAAATATGTGAACATTGAAGAGATATAAAAAAAATAGGAAAATAGCACAAAGAAGAAAATAAAAACCCCAAGTCTGACAAAGATAATTATGATTCACACTGTCAAGTGTGGCCCTGGTCATTTTAATATGTGAACTTGGGATCATATTGGACATTATTGTTTTGCTTAAAATATTTCGTCATCTACATCGTTAAATACAGGTTGAACAGCCAGCCCTAATACAAAATACAAAATCTGAAATGCTCCACAATTCAAAAAACATCTTAAATCTGAAACATTTCTAAGTCCTGAACACTTTGGGTAAGGAATACTCAGCCTGTAATCCCTTCCACCTGAGTTTTGACCGCCTATGATGAGACACATTTAAAAACTTGTCTGCACGTGGTCCTGTGGGGTGTCAGTTTCTCCTTAGCTACCACTAACACCTGAGATAATCAGCTCACAAAATGAAAAGGTTTTGGCTTACAGTTGTGGTCCGTTGGCTTGTTACTTATGGGCCTGAGGTGAGCAGCACGTCGTGGTGGGGTGGTGTGGCAGAGCAAGCCACTCCCCTCATGGCCAGGAGATAAGGCAGAGACGAGCCCACAGTGCCCCTCAAGAGTGCACCCCAACGACCTGAACTCCCACTGGCCCCACTGAAAAGTTCGCATCACCTCCCAATGGGGCCATTCTGGGGACCAACTTGGGCATTTCAGATCCAGAGTGTAGCATCAGGTGTGGCATTCACACTTTTTAGTGGTTTATTTAGCAGCTGAGTTTAATCAAGTACGAAGGGACCTGTAAAGCTCCAGTGATACCCAGGAGCCAGCTTTTGAGAGCCAGTTGTTCAGTGTTAGGAGCAGCGTGAACTGGTGCTTCCACCACTGGTAGTTTGAAACGGGCACAGCAAGGGTATTGACACCAGGGAATCGGCAACTGTAAAAGAAAACCAAGGCTTCCTCGAGCTCTGGACTGTTTCCCCACACTGTCCTTTATGTTTTCAGCTCCCTCCATACTTACATAGAGAGAGAGACTTACCTTTGAACATCCCAAGGACCAATTCCTAACATCTAATACTGTGCTTCTAAAACAGAGCGCTGTTTCTTAACGCTTGAGGGATCACAGTCACGTTCTTCACCTCTTCTGGAGGAAAAGCAAAGGACCCGAAAGCAAATGACTTAGAATTTTATGTAAATAGTCAACATTATATCCATCTTTGGTGTTCTCCCTGAATAAGTAACTGGGCAGTAGCTTGCTGTGAACAAGCAGAGAAAGTGCAAAGCCATTGCTTGCCGGGGCTCTGCTGGCTTCTTCTTGCCTCCCCTGGCTTCTGCCCCTGCCCTGGTTCTGCCTCTCCAGTTTCTCTTGAATACTTCTGAGTTCAATGATCCTTTCTGTGTCTATGGTTTCCACAGCTCTATTCTGTTTCTGGGTCCTAGATCTGAATTTCCAGTGATCTGCAAACACCCCTGCCCACCAAATGTGCTCTGCACAGGGAGCCTGTTTGCTCTTCTCAGAGCCTATGCTTCCTTCTCAGTCCTGTCTCCTTCCTGCTTTTTCTGAAACTCCATGACTATCCCTGTCCTGGGCCTGAAACCCATGCCTTGCCTCCACCTCCAGTCAAGCATCCTCCAGTCAGGGATGCTCTATTCTCTCCTGAAGTTTCTTCTTTCCCTCTCTCCCTGTCCATTTTCCCTTTAGGCTTATTATCTCCTGCCTAAATCATTTCTTAATTAATCCCCTACCCCCAAACCCAGTGAACACCCCGTAGTTAAAGTCTTTCCACATTTTGCATTATTCCATTGCACACAAAATAACACTTCTCAATGTGGAGCTCCAAGCCCTTGATCTGGCCCCAGGTGGCTTCGTGGTTCCCCAATCCTGCTGGCACTCTGACCTTTTGCCAAATGGATATACCCTGTGTCTCAACCCTTCTCTGTGTAGTTCTTGCTCATCCTTCAAGGCCCTGTTTGGATGCCACTTTCTCCAGGAAGTCCTTGTCCATTCCTCCACCAGAATGAGCCCCTCCCACTTCACTCCTACACCACTTCAGGATATTCTTGCCTTATTACTTTGGTTTGATATTCTATTTTTTTGTGGGAAGTGTTTCTTCAAGAACACCCAGAGACCCAGCATGTGGGACTTTGTATGCTGGATGGAGGCAATTAATAGTTTTTAAATGAAGAGAGCAATTTTGATCCCATTTATCCTGTCAGATCAGCCATGATGGTAAACGAAACAATACGAAAAAACTCCAAGCTGAGAAAAATGTTTACAGCAAAATGTTCCAAACTACTTTTAAATATTTCAGAATTAACATATAAGAATAATAATAAGAAAATCCCCACACCTAAAGGCAGTGGTTGTTGGGATTAGCATGAAATATTAACCTCGTAAATACGCATCAAGGGAAGATTATCACATTGAACCCATTTGCATGTGTAATTGCCCACCTGTGATCATTCAACTGTCTGCTGTCTATTCTGTCTTCCTACTCCCACACCAAGATAAAAATACTATGTATTAAAAGTTTTTTTTTTTTTTTAGCCAAATACAATTAATTCTTAGAATTGAGGTGCAAATGGGACTCCTCCATTTGCAGCAAGAAGCTGACAGTGGGCCTCTGCATGTGCTGAGAAGCCCAGCAGATAAACACACAGACCCCTTGCAAAATGCGGATCACAAGAGGAGATGTGGAAGGAAGTTGTCCTAGAAGTGTACCACTTTCAGGGACCAAGAACACCAGGAAAGAAAAACATGGCTTGTATTAACGTGGAACCCATAAGTGCAGTCAGATGCCAACCTGAAATAGCTGCTCCTCTTAACACAAAGGTTCGGGCCTCATCCAGGCTGCCTGTCTGACACTTGGGAGTTCAGACTCCAGGTGTCCCCATCACATTCAAAAGTGGGGTGCGGGGCAGGGCTGCCCAGCTTTCATGAGTAAGACGGTCCTTCCTCAGGCTCATCCACCCTGGCACCACTGTTAATCTGCCCGAGTACCACAGTCACTTCTTCAGCACCACATCTGACACCTACTACCCTAGGTTTGTGCTACTCTCAGACCAAGACTGAGATTTTTTTTTCCCACTCAGACCACAAGAGGCCGCATTTCACCACATAAATATTCATCTTGTCCAGCCTGTCCACAGCCACGCTGGGGGCTTCCGATGAGTAGGTGCCTCATCACAGCCCGGAGCTTATCCGTCCACTCTTGTAACCAAGCTCCTTAATTGTATTAACAGCCAGCACCCCCACCGATTGCCAAGAGTTTAGGTTATTCGTTATTCATTCCTTAAATTGTTTACACCTACGCTCCTGCAGCATTTTCCCCAAGAGACTCAGATTTTACACTGGAAGTTAATTATGGTTTCTCTTTCAGTCATTTCTTATGTTTCCATGACTCAGGTTCATTACCGAACCCGTCCCCCCCGCCCCATGCTCTCTGAATCCTTAATGCTGTGTTTGCAGTTTGGTTTGAAACTGCCAACTGAGAGGTGTCAGACTTCCAGAACATACACACTTCTGATCACCTTGCTAATGTGCCTGACTCAAGAGACTTCCCAGGAATCCATCGATTCCTCTGGAAAGATTAAGGAGCAGCTTTATCTCCTTATCGAACAAGGCATCCAAAGCATATTATTAGGTTAGAACACTTTCCAAAACTTAGTAAATAAAAAACTTACAGTTGGCCCTCCTTATCCGTGGGCTCCTTAGCCGTGGGTTCCGCATTAACAGATTCAACCAATCATGAATCAAATATATTAAAAAAATTGACTCTGAATGAACATCTTTTTTTTGCCATTATTCCCTGTATAAGAACTTTGCATAGCATTTACCTTATATTAGGTATGATAAGTAATCAAAAGATGATGTAATATGTGTAGATTATATGCAAACAATATCATTTTATACAAAGTACTTGAATGGATTTTTATCTCTCTGTTGGTGCTGAAGTCAATCCCCTGTGGATACTGGGGGATGACTGTACATTTTTTGTCAGACTTTCATTTGCTGAATTAGACTTTTTATACTCCTGTATTAGATTATACTCATGCATTAAATTATTATATCCATTAGAATGTAGCACAGGCTGAGGGCTGGTTCTGTGAAGTCCTACCAGCCTGGAAAGCCTGGAGCCTTGGGGTCTGGGGCCTGCTGTGCCTCCTGCTGCTGGAGCATTTCGAGTCCTTGGGTTCCCATTTCCCTGTCTCAGTCCCCTCATCTGCATATTAAGGAGGTTAGACAAGAACCACCTGTAAATTTCCTTTTCAAATCAATCTATGGAAGCCATCTGAAGTATTTTGTTCATTTTAATTAAGTAAATGTTGGGTGTACCTAATCTGAAAATCCAAAATCTGAAATGCTCCAAAATCTGAAACTGTGAGTAATGACATGACATCACGAGTGGAATATTCCACACCCAACTTCAAGTGAGGCACCACATGCGGGTCCAGATGCTGGTCATTCAACATATTGCATAAAATCTCCTTGGGGCTAGGTGCCTGACGTATATGGGACATCAATGGATTTAACGTGCAGACTTGGGGCCCCATTCTTCAGGTATCTCATTATGTATATTCAAATACCCACAAACCCGAAAACACCTAAAATCTGAAACACCTGATCCCAAGCACACTCGACCTGTACTGATTTGAAATGGAGACCTTGGGCAAGAGCTGATCACACGCAGCATGTGTAACCTGATGGACGGTGGCAGCATCTTGCTCTTTAGAGCATGGAGACCACAAAAGAGGCTTAGAATAGAAGTTCCACCCACACTTGCCACTGCTGCCTGATTAACAGCCGTAGGTGGCTGGCAGGTGGCATGTCTTGAAGACAGTGCCGGAGTCGGCTCGTGGAATTCTGAATAGAATGAAAACATGGGCACGTGAGCACTTGATTTAACAGCATCTGTGGCCACAGTGTTTCACAAGTGTCTTAATTATCGAGGTGCTGGGTAGTTTCTTTGGTCACGGCTCTGGCTCTCGGTGACAAAGCCAGCCTTCTGTACTCACTTCCCTTGCCCAAATTCTGTTCTCTCTCCCCTCACTGTATCCCCTGAGCGAAGCCACAACCAAACCAGACTTGAATTAGTCAGCGTTGGATGTCAGCCATGGAGCAGGACCAGCAAAGTCCCGTGATGCCAGCCCGCTGGGCAGGGTTTCCAAGGCAACGGCTGCCGTCTTTCTCTCTGAAGGAAAACCTAGGAGAATCCAGTCCTGATGTGGCTCTTCAGAGCCAGTGTCGGGGAAACCATCTGGGAAGCAGGAGACTTTGCCTCTAGCCTGGTTTTGTTTTGTTCTTGGTAAGGATAAATCTCATTCACATCTCTTCTGTCTTTGGCTTTGAAATGAGCATTTGGATTAAACTATTTGTGATAGACAGTGAAAAGCACATTCAAAAGACACACAGACCACCAGTCCAAAAAGCTGTGGATGATCGTCCTGATTAAGAAATAACAGAGTCAGGTTGGGTGTCATGGTGCATGCCTGACATCTCAGCCCCTCGAGAGGATGGCATGTTGGAGGCCGGCCTGGGCAACTTAGTGAGACCCTGTCTCAAACGAAAAAGGACTGAGAATATAACTCGGAGAGAGAACACTCCTGGGTTCAATCTCCAGTACCAAAAGGAAAAAAAAATGTCACAAAGTCAGGCTTCTAGAAATAATAAATATGAGGGCTGGGGATATAGCTCAGTTGGTAAGTACTTGGACATGGATTCAATCCCCAGCACTGCAATAATAATAATAATTAATAATAATAATAAAAATATTTGTCACTAAATATGAGAAAGATTAGCATGAGCCAAGATGCAGGCAGGAGAGTCCCCAGCCAGAACAGCTCCCATCTTCAATGCTGTTCTCATCTTTAGCAGGGACCATAAAGTTTATTGTCCAAATCAATAAACTGGAAAAGGGAGCTTTTAATAATGAAGCCAGGATGACAGACGTGAACTGTCCCGGGCCATCCAGCCCCAAGATGTCTCCAGGAAAGGCTTCCTCAGCAGCCAGAGTTTGGAACCCCTGGACGCTCAGTGCCAGGAAGAGTCCGACTCACCCAGTCAGGTGTGCCTGGGACAGAGGGCTGGAGAGGCGTGCTGAGTCCAGTGCATCCAACAGATGTGAACAGAAGGGACTTTGCCATGTGCCTCTGAGGGACGGCCACCTGAGGTGGCCCGGTCAGGGTTTGTGACCTCCTCATCTAAAGAATACCACCCGTGGGTAAAGAAAGCAGTAATTTTGCTGGCACTGCTACATAAGGTTTCCGGGAAAAACAATCCTGATATGATAAGCATGAAAAAACATTTGTTGTTTACGATTCACTTCGTATTTCCTTAAGAAATTCATTGAAATTAAACATCGGTAAGCTAGTGAGACATGCTTATTGTCATCCTCTAGGTGGTCACCGAGTCTGCCATCCATGGGCAGTTAATGGTAGGACAACATAAATGGAAAGAGCTGTTTTTCACACTATTAAATATACTCGGCCACAATGTTTGTCTTCTGACTAAATGAGGTTTCCTGATGAAATATTCCTCAAAGTTTAAAAAGTACCCAAGAAATGTATGTTTGCTATAGAAAAACTAGAAGATACAGCTAAGGAAAACAATAAAATTACCAGTAACCCAGGTAGCTAAAATAGTTAACCACTATTAACTATTTTGGTATATATCCTTCCACACCATTTCCTATGCTTTTTATTAGCAGACCATAAAGCTTATTGTCCAAATCAGGACAATAAATGTATGACATTTATTACATGTATGTCATACAGGTAAATGTATGACACTTGATTGTGCCTATTCTAAAATATTATGAACAGATTTCCAGTCAGTAAATACACTTTCAAAACTGTTTTCATGACTATGTGTTATTTCACGGTATGGTACGGTATCAATAGTTCATTTGATCCAACTCCTGCTTAGGTGGTTTTTTCCAGACTTTTGGTATCATACAAACAATGTGGCCATGAACATCTCCTAGTGAAGCCTCTGTGCACACATAATGAATGAACATGAATTGTGTGAGTTTGGCAGATCGCTGAGATCTAGAGGAAGTAACACATAATAAGGATAAAGGAGCAATCGGGTTCTTGTTTCCACCCCGACCTATAGCCTGGAGCATGTCCCTTAAGCTCTCGGTGCTACTTTTCTTACTTGTACTAGCATTACAAAAATTAGAGAAAATTCATGAAACCACCCCCTTAAACTGGATTTCTGAAAGGATTAGAGAAGATAAAAATCATTTAAAAGTTATAGAGCAATTTACTTCAATAGGGATTTATTTTTTTCTTTTCAAAATGCTATTTTGAAAATCTCTCTTAAAAAATAAAACTGTTTCCCCCTTTTTTTTTTTTTTGATATTTTCCAGGGAAACTGATTTTTAGGAACCTGACAATAGGTGTTGGTGATTTGGAAGCCATGACACTTGGATGGGCACATCCAGCAGTGTTGGGGGCCAGACCACCTGCTTGCCCTCTGAATTGTCATGAGCCAAAGGCAGTGGAGCAGCCGGCTTGCAAGGGTCCCCCTCTTGGAGGGGGCAGTGACCCTTGCTGTGCAAGGCTGGTGGGCCAGTGGTTCCCTGAGTCACCCCTCACTCCCTCCCCTCCCTGGGACTCCCACGAGCAGGAGTCTGTGCGAAGTGCTGCTTTGAAACTGGAGTGTGATTTGGGTCTGATGCTGTCCAGCCCCAGAGACAGGCCAGCCTGCTGCCAGGGATAAAAATGGCTGTTGGAAGGGGAGTCTGGGAAAATATTTTAATAAGAATCCTGGGAATTCCAGTCACAGTTACAGAGGGCCTGAGGGGTGAGGAGAGGACATGAATGAAGAATCTGCAGCCTACATTAACACAGAGTCGCTCCTCCAGCTGGAAACCGTGCATACCTCCCACGTACCTGTCCGTCAGCAGCAGGATAGGAAAGCCGAGGGCCACACGCCGAGGGGTCGAGAGCTAGTTACAGGCCATCGATGCACAACTTGCGTGCTGGTGGCCATGATGGGTGCCATCCCTGCCATGTCCGTGATGGGGCACCAGGTGGAGTTCTGTGAGCAACCTATGGAGCAGGCCACCCTTGCTCCCAGCTGAGGGGCTCTGGGGACTCCCCTTCTTTAGTTCCCATAAGCCCAGGGGAGATCCATGCACAGAGTTCATGCTCATTGTTCTACTAAAGGTAACAGTGGCCGGCATGAGTGACCAGCATGGAGGTGAGGCCAGGATGGCCCACTCACACATGGGAGGCCACCAGCCTGCCAGTCACAGTCGTCCCTCAGGGTCCCTAAATAAGCTAAGTTATTCCCACCCATATAGTAAGATATCTTGGGTTAGGAAAAAAATAGGTAAGTCCAAATGTGTGGAGACAACACTTCTGAAGCATTAGACAGCTAACTTATTTTTCTTTCCTGGATAGGCCTTAAAACTTGAGCTCAGCTTGATAGGAGATCAATTTAGTTAGGTAAGGGAGAAAGAAAAGGGTATTTTTGGCAGTGATATTTCACAGTGAAGGGGCAAAAGTACACTCATTTTGCTACAGCGGAGATGGACAAATGCTAGGCTTTACAAAAGGTCTTTCTTTCCTTTGCCGCAGCTGTCGTCCTTGCAGTTATTTGAAGTTTTTAGACTATTTTAAGTATGATAGGTAATGCTGATCAAGTGAATGTACCAATACATTTCTGCCACTTCTTAAAATCACCCTGACGGAAGTCCTGAAGGGGAGTCCTCTAGTGAAACTGATTTTTATTTCTATTAAAGTTCGAAACAAGGTCCGTTGGATCTGATCAATGTAAGAGACTGTACCATACTATGGACCATAAACAGACAAACATGAACATTTCTGAGAGTGATCGATCCCTCGTGGCCTCAGAAACGGTCCTCCACCGTAGAGAACAGACCTAAGAGAGACCAGTTTGGAGTGAATAGATGGCTTCTTGGGTTGCCTTCAGACATCAAGTCTCCACTGTTATTCCATGATTTTGTCTTTTCAGTGGTTGGCCATGCAGAGGGAGGGACGGGTGTGATTTGAGTTTATTCTCTTTCATGACAAATTCAAGGAAAGGTATGCAACAGCTCCATTTGGTGGCTGAGGACCATCCTCCACTTGAGCTTCCTAAACTTTGGCATTAGGGGCTTTGGGTGGGGGCCACACTAGTTTCTGAAGGGGAAGTGGTGCTGAGTGGTCTAAGGATTTGGGGTTAACCAGCATGAGGAGAGGAAGTGGGAGAAATGGGGGCCAGAGAGGGAGAGAGAGAGAGAGAAAGAAAGGGGGAAACAGAAAACAGGGAAGGAGCGAGTCGAATTGGTATGTTTTAGAGCCTCAAATATCTTCCTGAAACACTGTTTCTCTCAAGGCATTTTTCATGCAGGTAGAAGATTCTGACAACCTTCAGAGAATCTCTTCAAAACCCTTCTGTCCCTTTCTTTGTCACCGCCAAGGCTCATAGTTCTGTTGGAATTTCTCATACTGAGAAAGAGGAGACTGGAGAGGGAGGCTGTCCAAGGCTTCTGCTTCGCCAAGGGAGGACAGCGGCAGGACTGGCACCCATTGTTCCATCAGCCTAGGAGAGGCAGACATGAGGCTCCCCTGGATGCTCTGTGGGGAACCAGAGCTGGAGGGGAAAGAAGAGCTGCCCCTGGGTCACAGCAGGCAGCCTGTGTGGGAGCAGTCTGGGGGACTCTGAGAAATGACTTGGGGACGGGTGAGAGATGGAGGTCCCATAGTCAAGAGGAAGAGGGCTCAAGATCCTGGCCATCTGGATCCCAGTGTAGAGGTGCCCTTGCTTGGATCCCAACTGGTCAAAAGGGAAAGCAGAGCATGCTTGTTACATCTGTGTGTCCATAAACATAGCTGGTGATCTTTGGGGTTTTGTTATAGGGACAGAAAAGGTTCGTTGGTATAGAATTTCTGTATTATTAAAAGCTTCCTTTTATGAGAATATGTTTTATAATTTGAAAAAATGCAATACGGATATTTCTATTTTGGAAAAAAAGTTGGGACCAGACTCAAAGTTCAGGTTTGAGTGGTGGGGGCTGGAGAGATGCGTGCCGTTGGCTGGTGCATGCGTTGGCTGGTGCATGGGCAGCCACAGTGCAAGGGAGGAAAGATGGATTCTCCAGTCCAAAGAAGGGGCTTCTGTCTCTGCCCTGCTCCTACCTGTCAGGAGTGGCTGTCTCCTGACTCTAGGTGTTTCTCCTCTGTGAAATTGGGTGCTAAGAATACCCTCCTTGGGGTTGAAAGGCGTCCATGAAAACCCTCCTCAAGAATTGCTTTGTGAATTGGCAACTGAAGGTCAGTGGTTAGAAGTTTGGAGAACTGTGCAGAATATCAGTGTGATTTCCCCACTACCGTGGGTGGAACATCCATGGTTCCTAACTCTGGTCTACACCCCTAAAGCACAGTAATTACAATTGGCATAAAACAGAAAGAAATGCTGCCAGTGGTGCTCAGTGGGCATTTCTGTGAAATCCTCCCCTGAAATCCCAGGTCAGAGGATGGAGGCCACGTCTCCGTATTGAGCTCCCTGGATAGAGGATGGCGTGGCTCGGTCCCTCATGGGGCCTCTCCTTATCTGTAAAAGATCAGAGAATAAGGAGCTCCCTCAGGGCTCTGGGGCTGTGCTGAGACGAGGGTCTGCTCCCAGGCTGGAGGCCTCGGAGCTGAAATACAAGATGGCAGGCCCAGCAGCCGCCAGCGAACTTTGGAGCCTGGGTCAGTCTGGGAGGCTTAATGACAGCTGTCCAAGGGATCTTGGGTTTATTTTGGGGTCTTTCCAAAGCAAGGAGGAAAAAGTAATTTTATTTTTACAAAGAAGAGAAAAATGCCTAGAAACACATTGTCAGCCTGGTCTTGATTCCTGTAGCCTCCTCAGTTGGACATGGCGGATTCACTGCTCCTGACGAAGGTGGCTTCTGTTCCCGCACTCCAAGGCCCATGGGGGAGGGGAGGAAGGAGGAGAGGCGCCGGGTTCAGACCCTCCTTTCTGGAGAAGATGAAGGTCTGCGGGCAAGTTAGCTGCCCTGGCTGAAGGTTAAACAAACATCACACAGATGGGAAGAGTTAGCGAGGCCTTGGGAACCAGTGGGGTCAGAACTGTGTCATGGGGCCACCGAGTGAGCTAGAGTTCCATGGAAAGCCTGGGTCACCGTCTCCGGCCTCATTAGGGCCGAATGGAGAAGGGAAGCAAGACGAAGGGATTCCTAGCGCGGCGTTTATTCCCTTTCGGCTCCAGGGGTTTGAATTGGAAGCACATCTGTCTACTTTTGGTCCATAAATGGAGCACATGTCCATGAGCTAAGTCTACTGTATGCTTGGATTCCGGCTGCAGGGGAACACCAAAAGGCGCAGCGTCAGGACAGGATGGACAGAGGAAAGGGCATGTGTGAACCCCTAGTTCTGCCGCCCTGTGACCCTTGGCTAGTTCCTTGCTGCTGTTGATTCTCAGTTCTCGGGTCTGTAACATGGAGCAGTCACATCTTAGGGGAAAAGTACCCTGCATGAGCTGACACACACAAATGTCATGGTGAGAGTCCTTTGGGCTAAAGGTCACAGAAGCCACTTCAAACAAGTTTAACCAGGACGGAGAATTTCATGGAAGGATGTGGGGATCTCCCCTGGGATTCACTAAGATGTGCACCCTGGGAACATGGAGAGCAGGGACCAGGGTGTTCTGGGGATCTCAGCGGCAGGAGTGTCTCCGCCTCAAAGTCCCCAGGAGCAAGACTACTCTCAGTGCTGGCCTTGGTGGCTCTCAGTTCTAGCTCGTCATAAAGCGTGCATGTGGGTCAGTGCACTCTGGCCACAGGACAGGCTCCCAGTCTGGAAGCGTGGACAGGCTGGGGATTGGAGGCCCGGAGTCATTTTCTATGGCCACCATAACAGATGCCAGGGACCGGGCAGCCCAAACATCAGAAGCTCCGCTACTCACAGCCCTGGAGGCTGGAAGCCCAAGATCCCAGTGTCAGCGGGGTTGGTTCTCCCGAGCCTCTCACCTTGGCTTGTGGATGGCAGCTTCTCCCGGGGTCCTCACATATCTTCCCTCTGTGAGCAGGTGTGTCCTCATCTTTTTTTCTTATAAGATTAGGGCCTACCTTAAAGGCCTCATTTTAACTTAATTACCCTTTTCAAGACCCTGTCTCCCAATACAGTTGCATTCTGAGACACCAGAGGCTAGGATTTCAACATATATGAATTTCTCACAGCCCACAATTCAACCTGTAGCAATACCCTCCAACAAAGACTCCTGTTGGGAGGACATTCCCAAAGGTGTCCCCTCCAGTAATGTTCCTAACCCAGTGACAGAAACATAGCAGGACTTTTTTTCAAATGTTGGTCCTCTTCTCTTCTTCATTTGCAAAACACTAGCTCTCTACAAGGAGGAACTCACCCCCCTACAAGGCAGAAGATGCCCAGGGCCAGGGACCAAGTCCTGAGCCATGAGAAGGCGCAGACTTGAAACTCAGGAGTTTGGGGTTCTGGCCTGAGTCACCATGGCTTCTCAGGAGTAAGAGGTGCCACCTCTTGAGGCCATTTCTCATGTGTGAAGCGGGGTGTGCAGGGAGAGGTGGGTGGGCCCTGGTACCTGGGATTGCAAGCCTGCATTGGTTAAGAGCAGAGCACCAAGGTGAGGGGCGAGTAATTAGCATTGGCTGGAGTCACTGGGAAAGGTTTTGTGTGTGCTCAGGATGGAGTCTTTCCCATAATCTCTGGTCCGGCTGGGGCCAGTCATCATCCACAACTGACTGGCTTTTTTTTGTCTCTTTTTCTTCTGGGGAGAAAAAGAGAAAATTCTGCCCTTCAGAGCCAAAGTAGCACATGTTTCTGGGGAAGTCTCAGAGAAAGCACTTCCTCCTCCTTCCTCTGCAACGTACCCTTGTCTGTCCTGGTTCCAGCTCTGGAAGATGCTGCAGGTGTCTATGCACAGACCCACTGCTGCCCTTGACATTCTGAAGGCTGGTTTCTGGGATAGAAGGCACTGCAAAGGGCCCGTGAGAACTCTGGTAAGGAAGTGAAGGAGTTAGAACAAGAGCAACGAAAGTCAGAGAAGGGAGTTCTCTTCAGTTCCAAGTTCTGGCATGAACGTTTCTCAGGGAGCAGCCACAGGACATTGCCCTTCATTTACTGTTTATGTGGATGAACCTCGACACTCATATTTTATGTGAGCCTCTTATTGTGGTACGAGGGACTCAATAAATGACATCCTTTCCTCCTGGCCGCTGAAAGATAAGACCACAGGGAAAGAGATGGCCTCAGGCGCCCAGACATGAGTTTCCTAATGGAAACCACAGAGTTTGGCAGAGGCTTGTAAAACTGGTTGTAAGAAGGAACAATCCAAAGGGGATGGCCTCAGATCTTGATCTGGTTAGATTTAAAGGAAAGTGTGGGGACAGGGAGCCAAGCTGTGTTGGCTCTTTTGCTCTTCCCAACAAATGAGAGAGGGATGGCCAATATGGCTGGATTGTGGTTTGTCCCCCAGAGGTTCATGCGGTGGAGGCTTGGTCCCACTAGGGTGATGTGAAGAACTGGTGGAGCCTTTAAGAGGTGGGGACTGGGGGGAAGTCATTAAGTCATCAGGCACATCCCTCTCCGTGATGGTTAATTGGAATTGTCAGCTTGATTGGATTAAGAGATGCTAGAGATTAAGGGCTCCTGGGTGTGTCCATGAGGGTGTGTCTAGGAATGATTGGACTATGAGATAGTGATCTGAGGTGCCCACCCTCCTTAAGTATGGGCAGCGCCGTCCAACAGGATGGAGGCTTGAATGGAATAAAAGTTGGAAGAACAAGGAAGCAGCAGCAGATGCAAGCTCGACTCTTCTTGCACGGGTTCTTGATCGCTGCTGCAATTGCCAGAGAATATTAGACTCTGGTTTCTTCACTCTTCTGAAGTGGACTCTGCCAGTATTCTCTAGGGAGTTTCCAGAAGCCTTGGTCTTGGACTAGGGACCATTGATCCCTCTTGTTTCGAGGCTTTAGCCTCTTGGACTGCGCAGCTACCGGTTCCTCCAGCTCTCCAGCCTACAGACGGCCATTGTGGACTATCCAGCTTCTGGCTGTGTAAGCCAAACTAATAAATCCCCTTTTTATAATCATACCTCCTCTTGGTTCTGTTGCTCTAGAGAACCCTGGCTCATACACCCTCAGAAGACTTTAATGCTGGTCTCATGGAATGAGTTAGCTTTCATGAGAATGGCTATTTGGAGAAGAGTGAGCCTAATCCCTGAATCCTTCTTGCTTCCTGTGTCATCATGGGTTCTTTTCTGTACCTGATACCACCATTGTGACCCTACCCATCAGGAGGACTTCACCAGAGCCAAGCAGAATCTTGTATCATGCTCTTGAACTTCTGGAACTATAAGTAAAATAAGCCTCTTTTTAAAAAAAACTTTCCCGTCCTCAGGTGTTTTGTTATAGACATGGGAAAAAGAAAAATACAGTGGCTGAGGGGCAGACAGAGTGTTAATCTTATGGATGTCCTGCCCCATTAAGGAAAGGTCAGGAATAGGGAAGAAAAACTTCCCCTTTGCATTGCTGTTTTCCGCAAAACTACCCATCAAGATATTCAGTTCTGAGAAGTCTTTACTGAAGGCGTGGTCTGAGAGAGGGGAAGTTCACACAGCAGGACACCAATGACTTACTGTGAACCATCATCAGTCCTTGGCTTGGAAGTCCTCTGGTTAGCCACCTGCCACCAGAAATTCTTCCGTGGCCTCCCCATCCTGGGCTGCAGCTTCCTCTTGTGTTGATGGAGCTCTTCTTGTATGGATTTCTCCTGACCGAGTCCTATTAGGATACAGACACACATCAACCCTGCCTCCCTCCATTGGGTGACTAGGAAATGTTAGAGGACTCTTCTCAACACACCATCATCCTTTTACTTTGGGTTTCCCCCTCTGGAAGCTCAGAAGGACCAGTGGGGATGTAGACACTTCAGTTTCCCCAGTCTCTTCTTCTGGGTGGGAGGAGGGAACTTCCCCCTGTGATAAATGAGGCCATTTTCCTTTAGAAGGCAGAAATAGCTACAATCTGGGTGTTCAGTAGCTATAGGAAGACTCTGCCACAGGGCAAAAAGTGGTCTCCTAGACATTGAATAGAGTCATGAAATTAGTCGTGTGAGTCTTCGCAGGTCAATTAATCTATTAAGACTTCACTTTAGAGAACAAAGTGCATGATAGAACTGACTTGGTTCTTTTTCTGTGGAATCCAGACTTCAACTCTGTTTATTGAATAGTCCATTCTTTCTCCACTCATTTAAATTGCTGCCTGAACTATTTACTAAATGTCCATTGCTCTGGTTTTGGGCTCTGTTTTATGTCAATGGATCTATTTGTCTGTTGCTATACCAACAGCATGCCTTTAAAATTATGGTAACTCTGTGGTACATTTTGATAGCTCCTAGAGCAAAAACTTCTATTATTGTGTACACTTAAAAACATTCTTAGTTTTGCACATGGAATTTACTTCCCACTATTTTTTTTTTAAAAAAAGAAGTTAACTTCTTGAGGCATTCTCTATATACAGTAAAATTAGTGAAGAATGTAACTAGTATACAATTTTGAGTTTGACACAAGAATGTGGTTATGTAACTACCCTTATAATTACAACATAGCCCATATCCATCACACCCCCCAAATTTCTTCTTGTTCTTTTGTAGTTAACTCAGTTTCCAACCCTGACCCCAGGAAACCAGTTCTTTCTTCTGTGGCTATGGTTTTTTCCTTTTCTGGAATATTTTGTATGAAGGGACTCACAGAGCATGTAGTCCTTTGTGTCTGACTTTTCTTAGCTTAGTGTTTCTGAAGTCGTTCATGTTGTTATAGGAGTAAACATCGTTCCTTTTTATAGCTGGTGGTGGTCTATTGTGTGGATAGACTACAGTTTGTTTACCCATTCATCCAATGATGGATATTTGGGTTGTTTACAGTTTTTGACCATCATCATTCAAACTTCTAATGAACTTATACATTTTTACAAGGACATGAGCTTACATTTGTTTTGGGCAAACACCTAAGAATAGGATTATAAGCCCATAGATAAGTTTATGTTCACCTTTATGAAAATGTTTAAATATCCCAGTTTCTCTGCCTCCTCACCAACACTTGTTATTGTCAGACTTTTGCTTTTAGCCATTTTAATCTGCATTTGCTTAGTGACTAATGACAGCATCTTTTCATGGACTTGTTACCTATACATACCTTTCATAAAGTGTCTGTTCAAGTGTTTTGACCACATTTTTAGTTCTCCTGTGTTTGACTGTAACCTATCCTGTGAGGTCATGTGTGGAATTTTCTACTTGTGGTGTCACATGGGCATTAAAGCGTTTTCAGATTTTTGAATCCTCAGCCCTTGTAGTTTTGAATTAGGATGCTCAACCTTTCTTTTCTCCCATTCTGCAGCTTGTCTTTTCATTTTCTTAACTTTCACAGAGTTAAACTTTTTGATGTTGAGGCGAAGTCCAGTTTAAAAATTTAATCTCTTTTTCTTGTTATATCTAAGAACTCTTGCCAAACTCCAGATCACAATGATTTTCTTCCTTATTCTCTTCTAAAAAGTTTAAAGTTTTATATTTAGGTTTATGATCAATTTTAGTTTTTTCTTAGTAGAAGTTTCAGGGTTTATGCTGAGTGTATTAGTAGCGGTAGCCCCCTGCACTTTCAGTTGCTCTGCATCATTTGTTGAAAAGACCACTCTTGGGGCTGCAGTTGTGGCTCAGTGGTAGAGCTCTTGCCTGGCATGCATGAGGCCCTGGGTTCGATCCTCAGCACTACATAAAGATAAATAAAGGTATGTGTCCATCTACAACTAAAAAAAAAAAATTTTTTTAAAAATTTAAAAAAAGAAAAGAAAAGACCACTCTTCTTCCATTGAATTGCTTTTGCACCTTTGTTAAAAATCAGTTGATCATACTCATGAGAGTCTATTTCTGGGTTCCCCATTTTGCTCTGCTTATACCGTTACTGTCTGAGAGAGAGAAATAGACAGAGTTCACTTACTGGGCCTCAGCTCACACTTTTATTGGAAGAAGTGTTTTAAAGCATCACCAGGCCATATTGGCCTCCCATTTTTTGGGTCTTTACATCTGTCCTGGTCCCACAGCACAGGGATGGGGACATTCCTCCTTGTGATCTCAGGATGTGGCCTGCCACATAATGGATGCTCAATATTTGTGGGCCAGAACAATGAATAATCCACTGACTGAATACTGCCTAAATTCAAGAGAACAGACAAGTCGGAGGCTCTTTGTTCACAGTGACTAGGTCACAAATGAGAAGCAGTGACATTTTTTGCTGTGCGGCAGTGGTGGGGAGATTTTCTTTTCTTTTAGTAATGGGATAATCAAATATACTTTTGGGTTTTGACTTGTCCCACTCAATCAAAATGAAATAATTATGTTAAGTTCCATGGGAAAACATGAAATATTTTTATATTTGAGATTGCCTATTTTATTCAATAAAAGAGTGTGAAGGACAAGGCGGGCATTGCTTCCATATCCAGGCATCTTTGAGAGGTGATGGGCCACGGAAGCTTTATTATCCCCCATCCCGAGGTGGATTCTGACTTGTGCTGGGAAACTCTGTGAACTTAGGCTGCTTCTTGCTGCTGTAAAGAGTCTTCTTGGTGAGGAATTAATTGTCAAGAGATCAATCCTGCAGAATTCCATTGAGCCTTCTGAACGTGGCTTGATAAGGCAGTTTTTCATCAGAGTGTTTTTTAGTGAATTTGTTTTTGTTTGTGGCTCTGGGAATTGAAACCAGGGCCACATGCTAGGCAGGCACTCAACCACTGAGGTATGTCCCCAGCCCCATGATGAAATTTTACCTGCGATGCCACTGGGCTGTTGAGGGTTGACATGTGTGTCTCTTATACCCCTTCCCGGGGAGGAAGAAGTGTTAGAAAGCCAGCTTGGGAATCCCCAGCTCCGTCTCTGATGCTCCATTTCCCGCATCTCACTTTCAGATGTCTAGTTGAGTAGGCAGGCAGCAAGACTCGAGGAGCTGGCTGAGTCTACATGCTCAGCGTCTCCATGTTCCTTCCTTTCAAGGAAAGGAAAATAGAGTGATGTGTTGCTCAACGACAGGGTCATGTTCTGAGAAGGGTGCAGACAGGCAAGTTCATCATGGAGTGTGAACAAGACGGCCACGCCATCACTGGGTGATGTCATCTTACTGGCCCAGTGTCCACACGCACGCCATCTCGATGGAAATGGCATCACATGGTGCTTGGCTGCACTCGGGACACAGCTCACATGCTCTCACACCATCTGCATTGACAGAGAACCCTAAGTGATGAAGTTGCTACTTGGTGACACTCGGTGACGCTTGGCCCCCCCATCTCCTCGAGTGTTTGTGACTGTCAACTAGACACTTTACTTCCTCCGGTAAATCACTCCCCTGGAATCCTGCCTGCATTTTCATTGTGTTTTCTCTGAAAGATGAAGAATTTGAATGTCTACTTTCAAAATAACCACACCAAACGAATTATTTAACCCCAATAGCCAATAGTTATTTCTTTAATTTTCAGAGCTATAGACTTGTGTATGAAATTCATGAAAAGATAAAGGCCATCTACATTAACTTTTTAAAAAAATGCAGTCATTGTTGTCTTTCTTGAAAACACCAAAAGCCAAATAAAACCATCACACTGAAGGGTGATTCTGAGGGATAGATCCACATTTTAGAAGCGTGGCAGACCTCAGATTCTGCTCTTTTCTTTAAATAAAACTTCTAAATATTTCACCAGCATCTGTCAAGTCTCCCAGAAATGAGCCATGACTGAGATTTTCCATTTTATGGGGATTGTAGTTGATGCTAGAAAAATAAACTGCAAATAAATGATTCCAAGGAGGAGGGATGTAAATATACTCCATAGGAGCAGCTCACTGAGAAGTTACTGCTGGACGTTTTCTTGAGCAAGCAATTAAAAAATAAAACAAAACCCAGAGGTTTGTGACAGGCGGTTCCCTGCACTCATGTCTGTGTGCGGAATGTATGCAAAGGACATGTGCCCATCTACAGATAGGAGTATACAGGGAAGTTGAGGGGACAGGAGCCACCATTGATTGGACACTCGAGTCTTACTTAATCCTGACGATGATGTGGGCAGTTGTGATCCTCATCTCACAGATGGAGAAACCAAGGCTGGCTGTATCCCTTGATTTTGCCCAAAGTCACTATCTTCGTCCATGTGGGTTGCTATAACAAAACACCACCGACTCAGTGGCTTATACACAACAGAAACTTATTTCTCAAAGTACTGGAGATTGAGAAGTCCAAGATCAAGGTGCTGGTGGATTTGGTGTCTGGGAGAGCTCACTTCCTGGTTCACTGAAGGTGTCTCATCCCTGTGTCCCCACATGGTGGAAGGAATGAACTCTGGTCCCTTCCGCCCTTCCTGGGTACTTGCATTCTTCCTTCATGACCCAATGACTCCCCAGAGCTAAACCTCTTGATGCCATCACACTGGGGATTTAATTTTCAGTCTATGAATTTTGGGGAACACAGACTTTCAGTTCCACACTGTCATGTATTGGCCAATGTTGTTTCAGCTTGATGACATCAATATCACTGCGTGGTTCCCACGGAGAGACCTATCATTCCCACATGATTCCCAGCAACTCAATTACAATCTTAACATAAAAGATGTCTATTTCTTTAGTTATGACTTCTTTTGTTTCCACAGTACCCAGAAAAAGAAAAAAAAAAAAAAAACCCCAGAAGTCTGTGGTTCAGAAAATATGACCGGGAATAACCCAGGGGCCCATTTGATTAAATCACTGTATTTCTCTTTGAAACCATTGAGGATTTTCTCCTAGGAAAGCGCCCTCGGCCTGTAATTAACGTGCCAGTCCTCCAGCCTTGCCCTCCACAGAGGGCTGGATGGCGTCAGCCTCCTTTGTTGAAAAGCAGCCACAGCAAATACCAAACCTGAGGGCAGGACTCCAGCTGAGTCCTTCTCCCATTCTGTTTTCTTTGTTGTGACTCCTCTGGGGCCAGGACATTCTAAAACCCTGCCCTGGCTCCGCAGTCAAACATCTCCACCTCTGTGGAGGCAGCTCACAGGCTCTGGCTGTGACAGCCCCGTCCTGGGAACCTCTCCATTTTCAGTGCCTCACAAACAACAGAGCAGCTGAAGAAGGCCTCCTGTGACTGACGGGGATTCTTTCCCTTCTGCAGATTTTTTGTTTTGTTGTTTGAGAAGGGTCCTGGTCATGCTGCCCGGGCTCCTCTCCAGCTCCTTGGACCCTCGGGATCCTCCCATCTCAGCCTCCCCAGGAGCTGGGACTCCAGGTGTGTGCCATTTCACCTGACTCCTCAGCTTTCTTCTTGACTTTGCTGGGTGAAAATGATTGGGATTTTGTTTTTTGTCCAAACCTAGTGTCAGCAAGCCTCTGAAGAATTCTTATCCCAACTGGAAGATCGTTTCCGGGAATCGAAAATCACAAAAATGGTTTCAACTTTAAGTTCAGGTAAAGTGTCTTTCCCTCAGTCCCAGGATCCTACCTCCTCATCAGAAAACAAACCCCTAATAATAATACTACTTGATGTTTGTGCTGGAAATTAAGTTCTCAAAGTTGGCCTGAAAGGGAGTGTAGAGAGGTGATCCCTTGGGATGGAAAAGCTTGACTTCTTTGAATCTGCCCCTCCCTGCACTATGATTGAGGGATTGTTTTTACAGAATGAAGAAAATGGAAGCGACTCATGCTCTCATTGCTCAGGGATAAGTCCTGTTAATATTGTGCTAAGATTTCTTTCTGGGGCAATATGTGATCTCTTTCCTTGTAAGTCTGTGTTCTACCAACAGGAGGAATCTACTGGCTCAGGTAGGTAAGAAAGCCCCCACCCTGCCTCTAGGGCTCCTCTTCACATTGTGAGGCTTGAATGATTCTTTAGACCTATTGGAAAAAGTCCCACTGAACCTTAAAAGGAGGAATTCTTCATGTCCTTCCTTTATGCATGTCTCCTCAAACTTGACCCTCCCTCTTCTCTACGCAACCCTCTCTCTTGGTCACAGGCAGAGGAAAGGACGCTTTGACTCACAGAGGTCACCGGAGGTGGTGCAGGACTTGGGACTCACAGATAGTGGATGTGGGCTTGAAAAATAAAGTCAGCTTTCCATTGCTGTGACAAAATGCCTGAGACCAACAACTTAAAAGGGGAAGGTTTATTTTGGCTCATAGTTTTAGAGATTTCAGTTCATGGCTGTTTGGTCACGTTGCTTTGGGCCCGTGGTGAGGCAGGACAGCATGGGGGGAGTTTGTGGCACCTGCCGATGAGGCTTGTTCACCTCCTGGCTGCCAGGGAGAGAGAGAGCAAGAGCAAGAGCGGAGTGAGAGCGAGAGCGAGAGCAAGAGCAAGAGAGAGAGAGCCTCCTCAAGGGTCTCACAATCCCCCTAAGGGCTTGCTGAGGACCAAGTCTTCAACGTGGAGGTGTTTAGGGGACATTTCAGGCCCAAACTACAGCAGGCATAGAAGTGCTGGTCTCGGGATTGACTGAGGCTGTGGCGGTGAGGGGCAAGCCTGAGTGGCAGAGGTATTTCAGGGTTTCTCCTGACTCTGCCCCTCTTCTAACTTGCTTGCAGCAAGGCAGGGTCATGGGACAAATGATAAAGTGGGTAGAAGGCATGCAAGTCACTTCTGGACTGAAGAGAGCCAGTGTGTGACCCTCCACCTGCCTCGCCCCCTGCTGCAAGATAAATTGAAAAATAGATTTCGATTTTTTTTTTTTTTGGCCACTGTTATTTTGGGTTTCTATTTCATCAATCCAGCATATTTCCTGTTGAAACACACTCCTTAGAAAAACAAAAATAAAAAACTCAGGTGGCATTGAACAATGGCAGGGGAAACAGAGCCAGGGTATATTTAGTAATAGAGATGCCCCACTGCGGGCTTGTTCCTGATGCCACTTGCTGGGCTGCTCTCAACGCAGCGCACCTGCTCCTTCAGCTGCACATTCACCGGAGAGGAGGAGAAACGCCTTCCACCACCACGCACGCTGGCTTCTGGAAGTCAGGACTGCATTCCTGTGACTTCACCGTTTCCGGCTTGGTCCTGCATTCAGGACCTACAGAAGAGTGTGTTCTGAACGGTGAGGGGGGCTGGGCAGCCCAGTGGTGGCTGGTGGAAGGATGGGTCTCTACACCATGCCTGGTCCCTGTGTCTCAACAGGGAAGTCACAGGCTGCTCACCCTCCAAGCCGGACAGACCCTTTGGTCTTTGGCTGGCCCTTGAGGCTTCTAGCTTCTTTGTTGATGTTTCCTTCTGAGCTGACACGTTGTCTCCTATTTGTTAGTAACTTTCCAGGACAGATGTCAAAGAGGTTTTACCTCATCTGTCAACTCTTACATAATGGTATTGGCTGCAGGGGAGGCTGTGTTGAGAAGGCTGAGCTTGCAATCTACTCCTCTGCACTCATGCTCAGGGTATGAGAGCTGGGATCCATTGGTGAGGTCTGCCCTGGGCATGAGTGCCATCTCTGGGGACTCATGCTGTGAGAAGGAGAAAATGTCAGAGGAGGAGCTGCTCATGTCAATGGCACTAGTGAAAAGTTCACTTAGGAAGAGTTTAAAATTTATAGAACAAGATCTGTTCATGGCCCAGCCATTGCCTTATGAACTGAGAGTTCATTAGAGAGCTCTACCTCTTTCCTAAGGACTCAGAAGCTGAATTTGATGGTAAGATCCTTTGGTTGCAGACAACAGAATTCATCCCTCAGTAACTTCAGCACATTATTTGTTGTGGGAAGGAAATCAGGAAAGCCCACAAAATCAGAGGAAGGTCACTGGAGCTACTGTAGACATCGCAGCAGCAGAATTGACTCTCGGCCCCAACTGCCACCTGGTCCTTATGTTTCTGTCCCTCCCTCTCTTTTGAATCAATGTTTCTTTTAGAATAGTTTCAGAATTACTGAAAAGGTGCAAGGACATTGGAAAGAGTCCCACCCTGAGCTTCTCTCATTGTTAACACCGCCATGGTGCATCTATCATAACTAATGAACCTATACCAAGCATCATTATGGGTTGAACTCCATAGTTTATTGAGATTTCCTTAGTTTTTACTTAATGCCCTTTTTCTGCCCCAGGATCCCCCCAGTCACTGCATTACATTTTGTCACCGTGTGTCCTTATGCTTCTCTAGCCTGAGGATTCAGACTGTCCTTGTTTTTAATGACCTTGATGGTTTCCAGGAGTATTGTTGTAGACATTTGTAGAAAGTCCCTCCCTTTGTGTTCCCTCCTCATTTTGGCCCAGTTTGAGTTCGGCATGTTCCTTCTTGGGTCAGTTGGCCACGGCCAGGGGTAGGATCTGGACAGAACCAAGCCACCAGGAACCACTGTGAACCCCAGTCATCCCATTTAGCACCTGCAACCTTGGAGATCAAATAAGGGTCCCCTCCCTGCAAAATAAGGTGACCTGTGTTACAAATACCGGGAGAATAATTCCATATGACCAAAACGGTAAAATCATAAGCCGCACGGAACTGATGGCTGAGCAATTACAGAGAAGAAACCTCACTGTTGCTGGCCAGAGTCAAAGATGTCACTGCTGTAGACTTTATTTTCCGTGCCAAATCTTGAAATAAAACCCGTGTGCCTGAAACTCCTTCTCTATCCCTAGTCATTTTGATTGCAGTATCATTGCACGTAGCATTTTTTTCCCATTAACAAAATGGCAAAGCCTCAAATTATGGTTTCCTACCAATTATAAGATATGATTAATTTCTTTTGTCTCTCTCCCCCACCCCCACCCTGAAGATTACAGAACAGTTAACGTGCACGATCCTTGGTTAAGAGCAAGTGCGGAGGAAAATTCAGACATTTGATTCATTTCTAAATAGGTCATTTACACAGCAGAGAACCGGAGTGCTCACTGAGCAGAGCCAAACTCGGTGAGCTCATTGCCTCATGCCTTTCTTTAGAAAACAAAGAATTCATCCAGGAAAGCAATTAAACTCTGGCCCGCTGCTATAGCCTGTTGCTCCTTTGTAAACCAGACGATTGCACAGGGGAGAAAGGTTAAGTGAGCTTATACTGCTGCCTCTTTGCGGCCTCATCATATTTTCAAACAGAAACAATTTCACTATATGTGTCAACACTGGCAAGATAAAAAAATCAGTTCAGATTCCCAGTGATTCCTCACCTCTCTGCTCTCTCTGTGCAAGACCCTATATAGAGGAGAGAGAACGGTAAAAATGGAAGGCCACCATTTTTGTTTGGTCATAGAGTTACTGAAATACAATTCACAAACCATAGAATTTGCTCATTTGATGGTTCTGACTTCACGGGCAGAGATGGGAAACCATCGCCACGGTCAATGTTAGATCTTTCTCGTCACCCATTCAACCAGACTCCCACACTCTTTAGCACTCACTCTTCACTTCCCCATGCCCCCTCAACCCAACCTTCCCCCACCAGTCTGCTTTCTGCAGATTTACCTATTCTGGATGTTTTATGCAAATGGAATTGTACAATATGTGGTCTAGTGCTGGCTTCTTGCACTCAGCGTAATGTGTTTGAGGTTCATCTGTGTTATAGCATGTTTCAGGACTTCGTTCTTTCTGATTGCCAAATATTGCATCATGGCATGCAAACTTGGTAGGTCTCCCTTATCTGAGGTTCCACGTTCCCAGTTTTACTTATTTGTGGTTAACCACACTCCAAAAATTTAAGTGAAAAATTTCAGAAATAATTCCTAAATTTTAAATGGTGAACTGTTCTGTGCAGTGTGATGAAATCTCATGCCATCCTGCTCTGTCCTGCTCTGATGTGAGTCATCTCTTTGTTCAGAGTATCCATACTGTATATGCTACCCTCCCAGTAGTCATTTAGAGACTTGTGTTCAAGTCTTTCCTATTTCATTTTAAAATGACCCCAAAGCATACAAGTAGTGATTCCAGAAGTTCAGATATGCCAAAGAGAAGCTAAAAAGTGCTTCCTTGAAGTGAAAAGATGAAAGTTCTTGACTTAGTAAGGAAAAAATTGCTGAGATTGGTAATATTTACAATAAGAACAAATAGGAAAAAACATAATATATGTAGGGTTTGATATTATTTGCTGTTTTAGGCACACATTGGGGTCTTGAACTATATCCCCCATGACTTCATAGAAGAAGAAATGCCAGTGGTCAACAAATATATGAGAAATGTTCAACATCTCTAACAATTAGAGAAATGCACATTAAAACTACACTGTGATTTCATCTCACTCCAGTCAGAATGGCAAGAATCAAGAATACAAGTAACAATAAATATTTGAGAGGATGTGGTGCATGCATTGCTAGTGGGACTGCAAAATGGTGCAACCACTATGGAAAATAGTTTGGAAATTTCTCAGAAAACTAGGAATGGAACCACCACTCCCCAGTGTATATATCCAAAGGAGTTAAAATCAGCATGCTGCAGTGTACACAGCCACATCAATGTTAACAGCACCTCAATTCAAAATAGCTAAGCTAAGAAAACAACCTAGGTGCTCTTCAACAGAGGAATGGATAAAGCAAAAGTGGTATGTATACACAATGGAATATTACTCACCCATAAAAAGAATGACTATGCTATTTCCTGGTAAATGGATGGAACTGGAGACTATCATGCTAAGTGAAATAAGCCAATCCCCCAAACCAAAGGTTGAATGTTCTCTCTGATATGTGGGTGCTAACACACAACAAGGGGGTGGAAAGGGAAGAATAGATATTCAGTGGATTAGACAAAGCTAAACGAAGTGAAGGGAGGGGGAATAGGAATAGGAAAGTCAGTGGAATGAATCTGACATAACTTTTCTATGTACATATTTGAATACACCACAGTGAATCTCCACCTCATGTACAACCAATTAGAATAAGATCCCAATTAGAATAAGATATACTCCATGTTCGTACAAATATGTCAAAATATACTGTACTGTCATATATGTCTAAAAAGAACAAATAAAAAAAAAAAGAAATGTATTCCCCTTGAATGAGGGGATACCATTGGTACCACATTTTATTTATCCTTTCATCCACGATGAACATTTGGCTTCTTTCCTCCATTTTTTGGGCTATCATGAATAATGCTGTTAGGAACATTCATGTTTGTGTTTTTGTGTGAACATAGTTTTTCTTTGAGCGTGATTTTTTAAATGCTATGTATTGAAGGTGTACGGCATGTTTTGATAGGCGAAGTAAAATGGTTATCCTGGTGAAGTAAGTGAACATATCCATAGTTTCACTTAGTAACCCTTATTTTGTATGTTAGTAAAGGCACCTCCAATCTGCTCTCTTAGCTGATTTCCAGCACACAATATAATAATCCCAGTACATAATTTTCACGTTGCTCATTAGATCTTTAGAATGATTCATGCTACATTTCCACAACTTTGTACCCTTTGACCCGCCTCTCCTCATTTCCCCCTTCTTACCTCCATCCTTTGAAACTACTTTAAATTCATTGTTTGTATATATTTGACCTTTTTAAAAAAGTTTCACATATAAATGAGATCATGCAGCATTTTTTTCTGTTTGATTTATTTTACATAGCAAAATATCCTCCAGGTTAGTCCATGTGGCTGCAAATGGCAAGATCATCCTCTTTTTTTAAAACATATATATATATATATGTATTTTTTTAAACTATGGTTTGGACATGAGGTGTCCCCTGAAAATTCCTGTGCTAGCGCAGGAGTATTCAAAGATGAAGAGATAGAATCGTGAGGGCTGTAACCCAATCAGTCCATCCCTGTTTGGACTGACCGGATGGTAAGGTGGCAGGGGGCGTGGCTGGAGGAGGTGGTCACTGGGGGTGCCCTGGAAGAGTGCCCCTGCCCTGTGGCCCCTTCCTCTCCCCACCCCTCTGCTTCCTGGCCACATGAATGCCCAGCGCTCTTCCAGGCCCTTCCACTGTGATTTGCGGCTTCATCTTGGCCCAGCGCAATGGACCCAGCCAACCATGGGCTCACCCTTTGAACTTGCGAGCCAAAACATAAACTCTTCCTCCGCCAGGTTGTTCTTGTCTGGTATTTCTTTTTCTTTTTCTTTTTTTTTTTTTTGAACCAGGGATTGAAACTCAGGGACACTCGGCCACTGAGCCACATCCCCAGTCCTATTTTTGTATTTTATTTAGAGACAGGGTCTCACTGAGTTGCTTAGCGCCTCCCTAAATTGCTGAGGCTGGCTTTGAACTCGCGATCCTCCTGACTCAGCCTCCCAAGTCGCTTGGATTACAGGCGTGCGCCACCACGCCTGGCTCTTGTCTGGTATTTTGGTCACAGTGGTGAAAAGCTGACGAACACAGACGTAGCTCACAATTTCTTTACCCATGCATCTGTAGACGACAGCTCGTTGCCGGCCTCGGCTGCGGTGACCACGGCGTCAGGTCCTGCTTTCAGTTCCTCTGGGTCTGCGCCCACCAGAGGGTTTCCGAGTCACTGGTAACCCCGTGTTCAACATTTTGAGGAGCTTGAGGACTCTTCCAAAGCCACCGCTCCAGTTTACCTTCCCATGGGCTCCATCCCTCCCATCCTTGACCGCACGGCTGGAATCCACGTGCCGTCCGTGTGACTGCATCTCACTGTGGATTTGACCGGCCTCTCCTAGATGACCTCGGATGGGCCTCTTTTCAAGGGCTTAACAGCCGTTTGCACATCCTCTTGGTGTATTTGTTTAGACCCTTTTCCCAGCTTGTCTTTTTGTCACTGAGTTGTAAGAGTTCTTTGTGCCTTCTACGCCCTGGTCTCTGCGGAGATCCGTGATTAGAACAACCTTTGCCCCTCTGTGGGTTTCACTCTCGGTGGAGTCTTTTAAAGCACAAAGTATTTCATATTTATGTGTTTTTATATCGTTGCTTGTGCTTGATGTCACAGCTAAGAGACCATTACTGATTCAGGGTCACAAAGGCTGGGCGCGGTGGCGCATGCCTGTAATCCAAGCGACTAGGGAGGCTGAGTCAGGAGGACCGCGAGTTCAAAGCCAGCCTCAGCAACTTAGCCAGGCCCTAAGCAACTCAGTGAGACCCTGTCTCTAAATAAAATACAAAATAGGGCTGGGGATGTGGCTCAGTGGCCGAGTGTCCCTGAGTTCAATCCCTGGTTCCAAAAAAAAAAAAAAAAAAAAGGGTCACAAAGACTTGCCCCATGCTTTCTTCATGCCTATTTTATGAGCACATGTTAGTGGTACACATTAGTGGATTCGCAGAGAAGTTTCCATACGTACATAGTGTGCATTGGTCACGTTCATCCACCCTTCATCCACCTTTGCCCTGGCTCTCAGCACCCTTCCAGTCCTTTCAGGTGGGCTTTTTTTTTTTTTTTTTTTTTTTTTTTTTTTTTTTTTTGTCTGTTTCCATATGTGAGAGAAAACATGTGAAGCTTGTCTTTCTGTGTCTGCTTTATTTTACTTAACATGATGTTCTTTGACTTCATTCATTTTGCTGCAAATGATATGGTTTTGTTCTTCTTCATGGCTGAATAATACTTCATTGGGTATATATACATGCCATATTTTCTTTGTCCATCTATCTGTTGATGGGCACCTACATTGATTCTGTATCTCAGCTATTGTGAAACTCATCATGCACAACCATAGAGATGAAAATTTGTACCCCATATGTGTACAATGAATCAAAATGAAGTCTGTAAAAATAAAAAAAATTGAAAAATTAAAAAATCAAAAAAAACCTTGGAGTTCACAGGTCTCTTTTTCCTCTGCTGACTTCAGTTCCTTTGGACACATATCTAGGAATGGGATAGCTGGATTATATGGTGGCTCTAATCTTAGTTTTTTGAGTGACCTCCATACTGTTTCCATAGTGCCTGTACTAATTTACATTCCTACCAACAATATACGAGAGCTCCTTTTTCTCTACATCCTCATTAGCCTTTGTTATATTTTGTTTTTTGACCATAGCTGTTCTAACTGGGGTGAGATGGTCCATCTTGTAGCTTTGATTTGCATTTCCCTGATGGCTAATAATATTGAGTTTGTTTTTGTTTTTGTTTTTTTTGGAACTGGGGATTGAACTCAGGGGCACTCCACCACTGAGCCACATCCCCAGCCCTATTTTGTATTTTATTTAGAGACAGGGTCTCACTGAGCTACTTAGAGCCTTCCTAAGTTGCTGAGGCTGGCTTTGAACTCGCAATCCTCCTGCCTCAGCCTCCCGAGTTGCTGGGATTACGGGTGTGCGCCACTGCGCCTGGCTATTATTGAGCATTTTTGTATGTATATTGGCTACTTGTATTTCTTATTTTAGTAGGTGTTTATTCAGATCATGTGCCCATTTTAAAACTGGATTACTTGTTTTATGTTAGGTTTTCTGAGTTCTTTCTATATTCTCTGTCAGATTAATTGTTGGCAGGTATTTTCTCCTGTTATGTAGGTTGTCTCTTCACTCTGTTGATTGCTTCCTTTGCTTTGTAGAATCTTTTTAGTTTGAAATAATCTTGTTCATCTTTTTTTGCTTTTGTGTCCTGTGCTTTTGGAGTCCTACCCACAAAATTGTTTCCTGTATCAATGTCTTGAAGTGTTTCAGGTAATTACAATGAAGTCTTTGATCTGTTTTGAGTTGATTTTTTGCATAGGGTGAGATTCGAGGTCATGTTTCAATCTTCTGCATGTGGATATCCAGTTTTCCCAGTGGCATTTATTGAAGTGGCTCTTCTTTCTCCAGTGTGTGTTTCTGGCACCTTTGTTGAAAATCGATTGGCTGTGGATGTGTGGGTTTGTCTGAGCTTTCTGTTCTGTTGCTTTGGTCTGCTCTCATGCCAACACCATGCTGTTCTGGTTACTATGACTCTGAAGTCAGGTATTCTGATGCCTCCAGCTTTGCTGTCTGTACCTAGGGATTGCTTTGGCTCTTTGGGGTCTTTTGTACTTCCATATGAATTTTAGGGTTGTTGTTTTCTAGCTCCATGAAGAATGTCATTGGAATTTTTATGGGCATTGCAATGACTCCATAGATTGCTTTGGGTAGTATGGATGTTTTCAAAATATTAATTCTTCCAATCTTTGAACATGGAGATGTTTACACCTTTTAGTGCATTTTTCAATTTCTTCTACCAGTATTTGGTCATTTTCACTGTAGAGGTGTTTAACTTCCTTAGTTAAATGTATTCCTAGCTTTGCTGTAGCTGTTGTGAGTGAGATCATTTCATGATCTCTTTCTCTGAAGATTTGTTATTAGTGTGTAAGAAAGCTACAGCTTTTTGTGTGTGAGTTTTGTATTCTGCTGCTTATTGAATTTATCAGTTCTAATAGTCTGTGATGGAGTCTTCAGGTTCTTCTATGTATAGAATCATGGCATCTGCAAACAGAGATTGTTTGACTCCTTTCCTTTTGCATCCCCTTTATTTCTTTCCCTTTCTAGTCGTTCTGGATAAGATTTGTAGTACTGTATCGTATAGCAGTAGTGAGAGTAGACTCCCTTGTATTGTTCCTGATCTTAGAGGAAATGATTTCAACTTTTCCTGGTTCAGTGTGATGTTGGCTATAGATTTGTCCTATATAACCTTCATTATGTTGAGATACGATCCTTCTATATGTAGAGTTTGTTTAGAAATTTTATCATGAAGGGATGTTGAAGTATAGTAAATGGTTTACCCGCATTATTTGAGATAATAATGATTTTTTTCCTTTGTTCTATTTCTGTGTTACATTATTACATTGATTGATTTATATGTATCAAAACATCCTTTTATCCCTGGAATGAAGCCAACTTAATAATGGTATATGATCTGTTTGATGTGCTGTTGAATTCAGTTTTCCAGCATTTTATTAAGCAATTTTACATGCATATTCATCAGGGATATTGGACTATAGTTTTCTTTTTGTGTGTGTGTGTCCTTGTCAGGTTTTGGTATCAGAGAAATGCTAAGCTCAAGGAGTGATTTTGGAAGGGTTCCTTCCCTTTCATTTCTGTGGAATAGTTTGAGAAGCATCAGAGCTGGTTCTTTAGAAGTTTGGCAGAATTCAGCAGTGAAGCCTTTGGTAGTGGGGCTTTGCTGGGAGACCTTTCTTACTCATTCAGTCTCATTACTTGTTATTGGTCAGGTTTTCTATATCCTCTTGGTTCAGCTTTGGCAGGTTATATGTGTCTAGAAACTTGTCCGTTTCTTCTACATTTTACAATTCATTAGCGTATAGTTTTTCAAAATGATCTCTAATGATACTTCAAGCTTCTGTGGTGTCAGTTGTAATGTCTCCTTTTTCACCTCTAATTTTATTTGTCTTCTCTCTCTCATTAGTCTAGCTAATATTTGTCAATTTTAAAAATCTTTTCAAAGAACCAATCTTTGTTTCAGTGATCTTAATAGTTCTCTAGATTCTATTTCAGCTTTGATATTTATTACTTCTTTCCTTCTACTTATTTTGGGTTTGGTTTGTTCTTACTTTTATAGGGCCTTTAGAAGCATCATTAGGTTGTTTATTTGAATCTTTGTTTATTTTCCTTTTCTTTTTTTTCTTTTGATTTTTTCTTCTCATTTTTGTCTTCCTTTATTTTTCTTTTTCTATTTTTTTAATATAGGTTATCATTGATATAAACTTTCCTTTAGTATATCATTTGCTGAATCCCAAGGGTTTTGGTATTTTTCCATTTTCATTTGTTTCAAGGAATTTAAATATTTTCCTTCTGATTTTCTCAAAGATGTCATTCCATCTTTATGTATTGATAATTTCTAAAATTTCTCTTATTATTGATGTCTAGTTTTATTCCATTGTGATCAGAAAAAAATTCAAGAGATGATATCAATTTTTTGAACTTGTTAAGACTTGTTTTGTGGTCTAATATATGGTCAAAACTAGAGTAAGTTCCATGTGCTAATGAAAAGAATTTCTATTCCATAGTTGTTGTATAGAATGTTTTGTAAATGTCTGTTGGGTCCATTTGATCTGTAATATAGTTTACCTCTTATGTTTCTTTTTTGATTTTTAAAAAAATCTGAATGATCTCTCTATTGGCAAGCGTGGGGTTTTGAAACCACCTGCCATTATTGTATTGGAGACTCTTTCCCTTTAGGTCTAATAGTGTGTGTATGTTTGGTTTTTTTTTTTTTAAAGGAAATTATGTGCATTAATGTTGGGTACATAGAGTTACTGTCATTTTATCTTCTTGATGAATTGATTTCTTCATCACTGCTTTTGTCTTAAAGTCTATTTTGTCAGATGCAAGTATAGCTACTCCTTTTTGCTTTAGGATTTCATTTACTTGGAATATTATTTTCCATCCTTCCAATTCCATCTGTTTGTTTTCATTGTTGAGGTGAGTTTCCTGTAGACAGCATAATGTTGGGTCTTGTTTTTAATCCATTTATCCAGTTGATATTTTTTTTTATTGGAGAACTAAGTCCATTTTCATCTAGAGTTACCATGGAAGAGTGTGTATTTATGCCTGTAAGTTTGTTAATTTTCTTCAAGTTGTTCTGAATACTATTCATTTCTCTCTCTCTCTTTTTGATCTTGTGCCTTACTTATTGATAATGTTTGTTTTTTTTTTCTATTTCTCATTTGAGTATTTTCTCTTCTAGTGGGATTTACACCTTTACACAGTATCATGATGGTGGTTATCTTTCTTTCACTTCTGAATGTAGAACTCCTTTAAGCATCTTTTGTAAGGCTGATCTGGAGGTAAAAGTCCCTTATTTTGTGCTTGTCTTTTAAGGTTTTTATTTCAATTTCATTTCTGAAGGATAATCTTGATAGTTATAGGAGTCTGGTTAGCAGTTATTTTCCTTCAGGGCTTGAAGTATATCATCTCTCCTGACCTGTAGAGTTTCTGCTGTGAAATCTACTTCGAAGTCCCATGTGGTTGCTCTTAAGTGTGACTTGGTACTTTTCTCTTATTGATTTAAAAATTCTTTTTTTTTAATCCTATACTTTTGATGGTTTGACAGTTTCTCATGGGGAAAATTTTTCCTAATTATGTCTGTCTGAGATTCTACAAACTACCTGGACATTCATGTCTTTTCCAGGATTAGGGAGGATTTTTGCTATTACTTAATTAAATAGGTTTTCTATGCCCTTAACCTCTATTTCTTTCCCCTTCAGGTATGGCAGTGATGCAGATGTTTGATTGTTTAATGCATTAAACAATCTTAAATGTTCTTTTCATTCCTTCTTATTGTTTTCTTTTCTGTCTGAATGTAATATAACAAAAGATCTGTCTTCATGCTCCAATATTCTTTCTTCCACTAGATCTAGTCTGTGGTCAAGTTTTCATCTGAATTTTTTATTTGACTTATTAAGCTCTTCATTTCCAAGATTTCTGTTTATTTTTCAAAATTCCCATATTTTTGCTGAATGTCCCATTCATATTTGCATTATTTTCCTAATTTTATTTACCTGTTTGTTTGTATTGTCTTGGATCTCATTGAGATTTAAAAAAGTATTTCTTTTGAACTCTTTATCAGGCTTTTCATCTATTTTGATATAGTTGACATCTGTTACTAGAGAGTTATGATCTTTAGGAGGTATCATGTTACCTTTTTTTTTTCTCTTTTGTTCCTGTGTTGAGGTTTGCACATCTGGTGGAGTGAATATCTCTACCACTTTTATGAGATGACCTTGTTAATAAGCGGCTTTCTCCTGGAAATGTGTCTTGGGAGATCAGTTTGTTATGCAATGATGAGTTTATTTCTACTTGGGCACCAGCGTGTAAACTCCCTGTGGCTTCTTTGACTGTGATTAGTGAGTTTGGGGCACAGTGCATATCATGTCAGAATCAGAGAGAACCACTGTCTTTCCAGACTGTGCAGGAGTAGGGACAGACTAGCAATTCAGGCAGATGTGGTATAGGCAGCAGAGTGTGTGCTCCTACAATGGGAGTGGTGGCACTGTTGAGTGATGGGGGTTTCCTCAGGCATTGTGATATCAGTTCTGTTCTTTGTGTTTCTGGCTTAGCTGCATCAGTTGTGGTGAGGGGCCTGAAGCACTCGTCCTCTGACTAGATTGTGGTGCAGAACTAGGTATCTCATTGGAAGAGGCAGGGAAAGGAGTCCCAGCATCGCTCCCATGGTGCTCACACCCACTCCTATCAGCACTGTGTGATCAAACAAGGTGAAGGAGCTACAAACACCTTGTGTGGTGGCAGCGGGAATTTTGGCGTTCCTCTGTGCTGCTCCAGTGGCTGTGCCCACCCAGACATGGGGCATCAGATTACCCTAGCCTTGCCCAGGGAAGAAGTAACAGCCAGAGCTTTTCTCCTGATGCCATTCTTTCAGCTGTAGTGCCTGCTAGGGATCAAGCAGGAGTGAGTCATGGCTGGAACTGGGCAAAATTCCTCTCCATGGGAGAGTAGAATGTTGTTGGTGCTGGGTCAAGTTTCTTAATGGACCTTCTTAAGCTGTGCACCCCAGGGTTGGTGTGACAGCCAGAGCCACTGCATCACTCAAGACACCAAAGTATGCCCTGTGTGTAGGGAGCAGTGAAACCACAGAGTTCTTTCCCCACATTGTTAAAGACCCCTATGCATGGTGCTTGGGGGAGCAGTAGTGGGAACAATATGGGTAACTGCCTTCTGCCCTGACACCTGGTGTGAATTCACATGCAGCTGACACACCCTGATCTTGGAGGGCAAGTTCCTCATCTCCTGGTTCTTGAGGGCAGTGCCCTCCATTTCCTTTGGTGCTAGAACAATTCCCTGCAGTGCAGCACATTCAGTGGGTTTTGAGTCTCTAATGAAGAATGTTTGGTTTGAGAAGCAGCCACTCATTGAACCAGTGCAATGGAATGAATGCCTGTGTGGTCCCAGACAGGGGAATATGCAGAGGTTTGTGATCCCTGGATCAACCCCTTCTCAAGATGGCTTCTGACTACGGCACCATGGATGCTTGTTCTCTGGAAGCCAGGCTACTGTGCAGATTTCAGGTTACTTATATAGTTAGGTTGCAAACCTGTAAGGAGTGTGGAACTTTCCAATACCTAGGAGTGCTAGTGCCTGTACTGATGGAGTTTGCCTGAACACAGTCTTTTACCCTCACCCCTGCAGAGAGGAGACCAGCCCTCTCCCAGCTTGTTTCTCTTACTGTGCTTTTGCTCAGGTCTTTGGTTTCTGTTTTAATTCTGTTGATTTCCAGTGCTCTCCCACTCCCCTCCATATGCAGTTATACACCTGCTGCTTCAGTTCTTCAGAGGGGAGGAGCGCTGCCGGTGAGCGCTGGTGCCTCTGTTCAGCCACCTTGCTGTGGACCTACACTTGTGTTTTCTTGTGGATTTGTTTTAGGTCTTACATTGAGGTCTTTGATTCACTTTAAGCTTATTTTCTTATGTTACAAGATAGGGGTTCAATTTCATTCCTTTCACATATGACTCTCCAGTTGTTCCAGCACAATATGTTTAAAAGAATATTCTTTCCCCACTGAACTGTTCTGGCACCCTTATTGAAGACCAGTTAAGGGTAAGCATGAGGATTTGTGTCTGTACTCTTAATTCTACTCCATTCATTTACATGTTTAGTCTTAAGCCAGCACCATGCCACCTTGTTTACTGGGTCTTGTAGAAGGTTTGAAGTTGGAAAGGGTTAGCTTTCCAACTCTGTTCATCATTTTTCAAGAATATTTTGGCTCTTCTGAGTCTCTTGGATTTCCATATAAATTTGGATCAACATATTGATTTCTGCAAAAAAGGAAGTTGAAATTTTAATGAGGATTTTGCTGAAACTGTGGATCAATTTGAAAAATATTATCATCTTACTATTAAGTCTTCTGGTTCATGAACACATGATGTCTTTCCATTAATTTATGCCTTCTTTAATTTCTTCAAATATTTTAAAATTCTCATGGGTACAAATTTTGCACTTATGTTGTTAAATATTCTGTTCTTTATGAAATTATTATAGATGGGATTATATTTTATTTCATTCTCAGGTTGAGCATTAAAGTGCATTAAAATAATTAATTTTTGTTTATTGATATTGTTTTGCAACCTTATTGATGTCATCTATTAGTGTTAATAGGTCGTCATTGTGTGTAAGTTCCTAGGATTTTCTATACACAAAATCATATCATTTGTTAATATAGTTCTATTTCTTCCTTTCCAATCTGGATGTCTTTAGCTCCTTTTTCTTTCCTAATTGCCCCTGATCCTAGAACTCCTAATTAAATAGAAATGGAGAATAGAAATGGAGAAGGTGTACATCCTTGGCTTATTCCTGACCACGGAGGGGAAGATGGTTTGTCTTTCACTATTACAGATGATGCTCTTTCTGTGGTTGCCCTTTATTGGGTTGAAGAAGTTCCCTTGGATTATTACTATCGTGTTATTATCATGAAAGGGTGTCAATTTTGTCAACTGCTTTCTTTCTTTGTCTATTGAGATGACCACATGGTTTGTATCCTTTATTTTATTTTTACAAAAGGTACTGATTTTGTTACCTATGGAGAACTCTTATAACTTCATAAAAAGAGATTCATAAACAAATAGAAAAATATATACAGAGTAAAGGAACACATTAAATATAAAAAGAAACCTAATAACTTATAAGCATTAGAAAAGATCCTTTGCCTTGATTTAAAATGGAGATTAAGGCAATAATGACATTCTATTTAGGTTAAAATGGAAAAGACAAAAATTGATAATCACATTTTTGGCTAAAGAATAGAGAAACAGGTTTTCTTATACACTGTTGGCGGGAATATAAATTTGTATAATGTTTCTGAAAATCAGGAAATAGTTGTAAAAACGAAAATATCTGTAGATTCAATCTCTGTTTGCAAGAATTAACCCTTAAATAAATATATTTTCATTCACGTGCACAAATATATATTCAAGGATTGCATTCCATTTTGTATAGTACTTTTTTGCATTAACAATTAACATTTTTGTTCACTGTTATTTTCTACATCCTTCCTAAATTTAACAAGGAATCTGCGAAATCCATACACAACATTTTTTCACATGAAAGACATCAGTATTCTAGCAATTTCGATTTTGTTCTAGAGGTGTCCTTACCAGGCTTCCACAGCCTCAACCCTAAGGTGTTCTCAAGCCTCTGGAGCAGTGGTGATATTCTTCCTTGGACCCACGCTTTCTCAGACTGATATACTGGCTTCGTATTTTGTTTAGATATGGAATTATTTTGTCCTTTATTCTATTAATAAGTTGCATTAAACCAATCGATTTTGTATGTTGAATTCATATTGCATGCCTGGGATAAATCTCATTTGATCATGATACACACACCTTCTTTGTTATGGATTTATTTTACTAGTCATCTTTTGAGAAGTTAGCATTTGTATGCGTAACAGGTATTGGTAAATAATTTTCTTGTGATGCCTTCAATTTTGGTATGGGAGTAATATTGACCTCATAAGAAGCTTTAGGAAGTATTCTTTCTTTCTTTTTTGGAAGAATTTGTTAAGGGTTGATGTTAAACCTTCTTTAAGCTTTTTGCAGAAATTCACCAGTAAAGCGATCTGGTCTTGTCCTTTTCTTCCAGTTAAGTTTTTTGCTTACTCATTTAATCTCTGTTTTACTGATATGTCTGTTCATATTTTCTGCTTCTTCTTGAGTCAGTTTGAATAGCTTTATCTTTCAAAGATGCCCATTTCATCTGGGTTATCTAACTGTTGGCATACAAGAGTCCATTGTTTACCTTTGTAATCCTGTTTGTTTCTGTAAGGAAAGTCGCAATGTCTCCTGTTTCATTCCCCATTTTGTTCTCAACTATACCTTTTGGTTTCCCTAGTTTTTCTCTATTATCTGTCTATTCTTTATTTCACTTATTTCATTGTTAATATATTATTTCTTTCCTCCTCTTCCTTTGGGTTCAGCTTGCTTTTATTTTCCTAGTTACTTTAGTAGAAAATGGTTATTGTTTTGAGATTTTAAAAACTTCATCCATTCAACAGACATTTGTTTCATGTCCAGTAGGTATTAATACTTCCTGTGTTAGTCAGATTCTCTTCCATGAACTTTACCTGTGTTGTTTTATTTCTCTTCTTTTCAAATATAGGCACTTACCAGCATTGCTTATATGGTTTGTGGTTTTGTTTTCATTCATCTCATTTCAAATTCACTTGTAATTTCAGCTTTAACCCATTAAGTTTTTTAGGACAATGTTGTCTAGTTCCTACATATTTCTATTTTCTGAATTTCCTTCTGTTATTGATTTCTAATTTCATTTCATTGGAGTTGGAGAACGTATTCATATGGTTTCTGCCAATTTAAATTTATTGAGACTTGTCTCATGTCTTAGCACATGGCCTATCCTGGAGAATGTTTCCTGTGTGCATTGTGGAGTGTTCTACAGATGTTTGTTAGGTCTAGCTGGTTTATAGTGCTGTTCAAGTATTCTATTTCCTTGTTGACCTTTGGTCTAGTCCTGTGTACTATGGAAAGTTGAGTTTGAAGTCTTCAATTGTTATGGGTGACTTGTGTAGTTTTTCCTTTCATCTTTTCATTTTATCAGTTTTTGCTCCATGTATTTTGGAGCGTTGCTTTTAGGTGCATTTATATGTGTAGTCATTATGTCTTTTGATGGATTGACAATCTCATCTTTAAAAAAGATAAGGACCTTATAAATGGTGCTTGTCTCTATAAACAATTTTTTCATAAAGTATTTTTCATCTGATATATTATAGGTATACTGTCTGTCATGTGACTAGTATATCTTACTCCATCCTTTTATTTTCAAAGTAGTTATGTCTTTGAGTTTAAGGTGTATCTTTTTAGACAGCATTTAGTTTTTTAAAAATCCACTCTGCAAATCCGTTTCTCTTAACTGGAGTGTTAATTCATTTACACTTAATGTAGTTATTGATTGGGTAAGATTTATGGCTGCCATTTTGATACTTGTTTTGTGAATATCATGTCTTTTTTCCTTTTCTATTCTTCCATTACTGCCTTTTCTATTTAACAGATGGGTTCTCTTATTGTTTATTTTGCTGTATATTTTCAGCATTTTTCTTAGCTGGGAATTTCATTTAACATCTTAGTTCTCTAGACAGTTTGATTATGATAAGTATACATGTGGATCTCTTTGAATTTATTCTACTTGAAGTTTGTTAGCTTCTTAGATGAGTGGATTAATGTCTTTTATCAGATTTGGGAAGTTTTTAGTCATTAATTTTTTCAACTATTATTTCTAATTCATTCTCTCTCCTCTATTCTGGAATTTCCATTATGTATAAGTTGGCTCTATGTTCTATTTATTTTTCTTCATTACTTTTTCTTTCTGTCAGACTGAGTAATCTCAATTGGCCTATTTTCAGCTATGTTCTTTCTTTCTTCTGCCAACTCAAATCTGCTGTTGAGTGAATTTTTTTAAATCTTAGTTTTGTTCTTTTCAGTTCCAGAATTTCTCTTTGGCTCTTTTTTTATACATTTTATTTCTTTGTTGATATCATCTATATGATGAGATATCATTTTCCTACCTTCCTGTACTTCTTGAGATGTTTCTTCTGTTTTTAAAACATCTTTAAATAGTCATTTTAAAAAATCCTTTGTTTAGTAAGTCCAATATCTGGTATTCCTTAGGGACATTTTTTGTTGATTAATTCACCGCTCAATGAGAGCTTTATCATAACGTGTTGTTTCTTCACATCTCATAATTTTTTAATTATTTTAAAAATTTGTTCTAATTAGTTATACTTGACAGTAGATTGCATTTATGCATTTTGATAAATCATACATACATGGAGTACAGTTTCTCATTTTTATGATTATACATGTTGCAAGGTCACATCAGTCATGCAGTCATATATGTACATGAGGTAATAATGTCTGTTTCACTCTACTATCCTTCCTACTCCCATGCCCCTTCCCCTTCCTTCACTCCCCTCTACCTATTCTAAAGTAACTCTATTCTCGTTATTAAAATTTGAATTTTTAAACTAGTATAATTTGGCCACCCATTAAATCATGTTTTTATCTCTTTTTGAGATTTTTTGTGGCTGCTGTTTGTTATTTTTGTTGTTGGGCTAGTGACTTTTCTGAATTGGCTCTGCAAAGTCTGTATTCTTCGGTGTTCAATAAAATCTCTGCTTACTCAGTTTATGCTAGTGATTAGGAAAAGATTTCTTAAGTATCTGGAACCAATAAGTGTTCCAATCTGTGCTGAGGGGTTCCATGTGTGTGTTGGGACATGGCTTCTACACGCAGCGGAGCAGTTAACAGCTTTTCCTTTGCCTTCACTCCTTGCTCCATAAACTCAAAATCAGTCAAGGTGAGGGTTAAGAACCTCCCACGTCTTCCCTGACCAGGACACGCTTGGGACACGCCCACAGTCCTATGCATGTGTGGAATTGTAGGTTCCCAGGAGAACGTCAGGGCTTTCCAAAGCTCCCTATGAACACCTCCTCCCAGCTTCTCCTTTTAAACATTTGGTTGGCCTATTGTTTGCTTCCACTGTTATCCACTGCCTCAGGCAGTCATGATGTTAAACCACAGTCTCTGATTGTTTTTGACAAATGTCCTCTGAAGAAAAGGCCATTTGCCCAGGAAAGGCTCTGAGTCACATTTGATCACCGTGTGCAGTATTCACGCATTGAAACAGCACACGGACTTCCATTAATATGGAGAACTAATGTGTTAAGATAAGGCAACCACATTCTCATAACCACATTCTCATAAAACACACACCACCACAACAAGCACACGTAGAAAAACACGTGATTATTATTGAACATGCATTGTTCTGCAACTCACTTAGCAAAATATCACGGATGGCACTGTAATAGTGACAACAGCTTAGCCAGCCTAGCCTCAACTTTGCCATCAGACTGCTGGATTCGAATTCTGGCTTTACCGTTTACTAACTGTGGGATCTGGTAAGTTAGTTAACTTTGCTAAACTCTAATATTTTATCTGTAAATTTGGAATGATAGTAGGGCCTATTTCTTAGAATTTGGGGAAAATAAAATGATAAAAGATGTGCAAAGCACCTAACTCAGTGTGTGGAATATATTGAGTGTTAATAAATGTTGACTGACACTAGCCATCTTATTTCTTTAGAGGCTACATGACACTGAGTAATAAGAACGAGTTATAAAGTGTTTATTCATTCACCTATGTGTGGATATTTAGGTTGCTTCTTGTGGGGAGGGGCTTGTTTGTTTGGTTTAAGTTGGTATTTTTTGTAAGTAATGCTTCAATAGAAACAGGCACACCTGTCTTTGTGTCACTTACATATGCCTGTTTGTAAAGGATCGATTTCCACTGGTAGAATTATGGGATGAGTAGATGCAGCATTTGAATTCAGATGGAGGCTATAAAAGACCAATAGTAATTTCCCCCCTCACTATCCGAGTATGTGAAGGTCTCTTTACCTTCTCCTGAGTGTTGGTCCACAATGCTGCTCCTGGAAGTTTTAATGCAAAAAATGTTTTGGCTCATGCAAGGTGAGTGCAGGGGAAAGAAAGGGTGGGAGGGACATGGTGGCCAGCTTGGGCGACAGACTGTTGACAGGCCCCTGCTGTGACCCTGATTTGCAATGTCTCTTTCAAGTCACATTAGGCTCTGCTGTCACTGACTTGATGAGCAATGTCAGAAGGGCCCGGAACTCCTCTGTTTGGCCTCCCCAGCCCCTGGGGAGTCAATGCTTACAGTTCTTAGCCCTCCCCATCCTTCTGCTTCATCCGGCATCCTCAGTTGACCTCCTTCGCAAGAGTCCCAGGTGTGTCCCCTTGGCTCCCTGGACTCAGCTACCACACATGGGAGAGCTGGACCCTGTCCAACCAGGGGTTTCAACCTTGAACTCACATAAGAGTCACCTGGGAAACTTTAAAAAATACTGTGGTTCTGAATCTTACTCTGGGCAATTAAACCAGAGGCTCTGGGAGGGTCCTGGGTGACTCAAGAGGAACCAACGCCCCTAATCAGGTGAGTGGCTTCCTAGCTCAGCACAGCCCGTGAATGGCTGAGCAGGGACTAGTAGGGACTAGACTGCAGGCTAGTGCTTCCTGCACTATTGCTAATACCCTGTTCCCTACATATCTTGGGGGATTGGTTCTAGGGCCACCAGGGATATCAAAACACACGGATGCTTATGTCCTTTATGTAGAATGGCATAATATTTGCATGTAACCCACATAAATCCTCCCATATACTTTAAATCATTTCTAGATTATTTATAATACCTAATACACTGTAAATGTTATGTAAATAGTTGTTATACTGTGTTGTTTAGCAAATAATGACGAGAAAAAAGCCTCTGTATGTGTTCAGTACGGATGTGATTGTTTTCCCCTGAATATTTTCAACCCATGGTTGACTGAATCCAAGGATGTGGAACCCACAGCTACGGAGGGCCAACAATGTTGCTGCTGTCATTACTTTATTTCCACATTTCCCAAACTAAATTCCTCACATCAAAAGTTTATTCCTAAATATGGTAACAGGGATTTGGGTGTTTCTAATGTTTTTAAAAGCTTAATGGAAAATGCCTTCATCTGCTGTTGAAACACATAGACTACCACTTACTAAACATAATTGGTTTGGAAGGCAAAAAGCTTTTAATATCTAAGAGTCCATGAAAGAAAAATAATAAAAGGGTCACTGGTCAACCTTTTATGAAATAATAACAACAATAATAATAATAATAATAATAATAATAATAGCCAGGTGCGGTGGTGCACGCCTGTAATCCAAGCGACTTGGGAGGCTGAGTCAGGAGGATCGCGAGTTCAAAGCCAGCCTCAGCAACTTAGCCAGGCCCTAAGCAACTCAGTGAGACCCTGTCTCTAAATAAAATACAAAATAGGGCTGGGGATGTGGCTCAGTGGCCGAGTGTCCCTGAGTTCAATCCCTGGTTCCAAAAAAAAAAAAAAAATTTATAATAATAATAATGTGTTGAAATTGTAGCTTGAACCTCCCTGGCTGAGACTCTTGTCTCACTCTCTGACCCTCCAAGTGTCTAGTCAAGTAAGTGACCAGCAGACTGGATCCAGTGCCTGGTCTGGGCAAGGTGTCACCAAGTGCCAAGCTACAGAGTTCTGAGCAGTCCCCCCGGGGAATGTGGTAGAGCCTCTAACGTCCTCAGGATGTGGGCTTCCAGGGCTTCAAGGTGGACCTGAGTGCTAGTCTCCTAGGAGAAGAAAGGTGGAGTGTGGGGTCAAGGGAACAGGTACCCCAAGGGAGTGTCACCTGCACCCCAGCGATACCCCCATTGGTCAGTTGTAGCAGGCAAAGGTCAGGCTCAGCAGAGGGTTCACTCCTATCTCCCAGGGGAACAGGGGGAAAGGAGCAAAGAAAACAGGAGTGTTTGCTTTCATACTTTCTGTGGTAGGTCAAACAGTGATCCCCTAAAGGCGTCCATGTCCCAGGACCCAGAATCTGTTAATTATCTTGGATTCTGAGGTGGGTTCAATATCATCACCAGCATTCTGATGAGAGGGAGTCAGGGTGGATAGAATCAGAGAGAAATGAGTGTCCATGAAAATAGAGGTCAGAGCGCTGTGGTCACAAGCCGAGGAGTGCAGGTAGCCACTCAAAGTTGGACGAAAACAAGGAAATAAATTCTGCTCTGGAGATTCCAGAAAGAACCAGCCTGTCCACACCTTGTCATTCACCCAGTGAGACTGATTTTGGCTTTCTGATCCTGAGAACGTTAGAAGAGATCATAGTAAATTGTCTTCATGATGCCATTTCTAGTCCCCCCCCCCATTTTTAAAAAGATTAACACTTGAAGATGGTCCACACTTTGAAAGATAGAAAAGTGTTATGATTTAAATCTTAAATGTTCCCCAAAGCCATGTGCTGAAGTCTTGGTCACCAGCCCGTGGTACTATTGGGAGGTGGTAGAATCTTCAGGAGGTGTGGGGTTTAGTGGAAAGAAGTTAGGTCACTGGGAATGAACCCCAAGGGGGATATTAGGACCCTGCCCGCTTCCTTTCTCTGTTTCCTGGCCATCATGAGGTGAACAGACCTCCTCTCCCATGAACTCACTCCCTCACCATACACTCAAAGGCAACATGGCCAAGCAACCATGGACTGAAAACCACAAAACAGTAAGCAGTAAGTAAATAAACATTTCCTTCTTTAGGTTGATTTATCTCAGGTATTTTGTCACAGTGTCAGAAAGATGACTAACCCAAAAAGGACATGTAATTCAAAGATTCTCGTCTCCCATCTCCTAGTCACAATCTTCTTTTCTGGAAGAAACTGTGGTTAACCAGCCTCCTGCGGTATTCCCAAGAGAGATTCCATGTATACATAAGCATACATGTACATGAATGGATACTTTGTGCACAAAGTAGCACATTATACACAGTATTGTGGACTTCCTCTTTTAATTTCATATTATCATGGAACTAAATTTATGTCAGAACATACAATGCTAATTCTTTTTTTAAATAGCAAAGCTGATTTCCTTTGTATCCATCTGTCATGTGTACAATCATTCACTTAGTTATGGACATTTGGGTTGTTTCCATTCTCTTTCTAGTTCAAATAATATTTCAGCTAATATCCTAGTTGTATGTACATTTTATGTATATATATAAGCATATCCACAAGATGAAACCCTAGAAGGGAGCTGGCTCTGCAGAAGGGCATGCGTGTCTTCTTATGACCTTTAAGATGACAGAGTTGCCCTCCTAGAGGTTGTGCCAATTCACACTCCACCAGCAATGTTTGACAGCATCTGTTCCCCAGTCTCTGGCTACATGGGGTGTTAGGAGACTTCATTTCCTCTACCTCAGCTCTAAAAGCACAGGCTGGAGATGAGTCATCAGTGTTCAAGCCTGGAAGGCCTGTGTCCTGGGTCTGTGGCCACTGTGCTGCTGAGACCAGCACACCCACTTTTCCATTGGGCCCTTGACCCTCCTGGAGGTGCAGCTGTGATAGTCTAACTTCTCTAGCTCCTTCCCTAATAGCTTCATCAGGGCTGGGTGCAATGCAGGGCCTTGCAGCGGGGAAGGCAAGGTCTGGGGCATCCAAGGAGAGGACAGCAGCCGTGAGCTGCGAACGGTTCCTGCCTACTTTGAGAAGCAGAAGGAAGAAGGCATGACTGCATTTTCAGGACACATTACAGTCACGCCATCTGATTGCTTTGCATTTGACACTCATCACATCTTTCCTGGTAATCTGAATAACAACTTTATGTAAGGCGAAGTCATCCAGCTACTCAAAGGAAAAATGTACTAGGTTGTTGTGATGTTGGCCTGTCCTCTCTGACATTACCTGCCACTGTCCCGCCTCTTTCCAGCAGGTTTATTTCACAAACACCGATTCCATCAGTCTGTGCAGATGGTCCCTAACTTTTGATAATGTGACTTAGTGACTTTTCAACTCTGTGACGTTGCAAAGCAACACTCATTCAGTGGAAACCTTACTGGGAATCATGGTCCCAGTGAGTCACATGACAGCTGACCTCACAGTGTGCCCTTGTGCTGCACTGCTAAGTAATGATGATCAGTAGATTAGGAGTATTAAATGCATTTTCAATTTATGATTGATTTGTTGGGACATAACCCCATACTGAGTCAGGAGGATCTGTAGTTCCTCCAATGGAGCCATTATGCTAAAATAAGCATGTAGGGGAAGAGAAGGAATGGGAGTCTGGGGAGTCTCTTTGTGGGGTTGAGGGAAAGAGGCCTTGGAAAGGGAAAATGGAGTGTTCAGTCTTATCAGGTATTTAGACTCCAGAGACTTTAAAGCAATTTCCTCAATGCATATGGGGGATGAGATCATATAATTGGGCTATGTCCTTTGTATGTAGCATTCTGGTCATTTCCTTTTCCTTCTGTTTTTTGCTGTTGCAGCTTGCATATTATGTAGCCCATGACAGAAATGTCCCGCCTAATGGTTAGCAAGAGGAACTAGAAACTAGCAATGAAATGTTTGCAATCTCCACTTCAAAACAGATCCTGTCCTCAGACTTCCATCATGGGCTGCCTGCCAAGGATTTCTCACAGCTTGTAACTCCAAGGTGGTGGGGAGGATGCTGAGCTTACCTGTCTCTTGGGCACCATGCAATCTGGGTCATAAGGAAGTGCTAGCTGTTTCCAGGAACAAATCCTGCCATTAGAACATGGTGTCTCAGGTGTCAGTTAAAGAAGACAGCTGGGGGCGGGTGCATATGATTTCCTGATGGAGACTGAGAGGAGATGTGTGACTTGGTGGGAGATTTACATATTTCTTTCCCCCCATTTCTCCAGGTAAAAATACCTCCCACTTGTTGGCTTGCATGGGCTCCTGACTGGACAGAGGTATCAAGATGACCTGAGAGATATTTGGGAGAAAGACTTAGGAAAGACTTTTCCTCCTTGATTCATTTGATTCATGGAAGGGAAGAAGGACAAGTAGGAGGTGAGAATATATTCCACACTCAAGGTTTGATCAGAAGGGAGGAAGAACTGACAAGATGATAGCAGATTGCATATGAATTGAAAAGTCAGATTTAAAAGAATAACAAAATGTATAAATGCTTTCTACTGTCATGTACAACTAATTAAAACAAATAAAATTTAAAAAATAAAAAAAACAGAATAATAGCTGACTTACCTTTTAATGCTTCTATTAAAAATGAGTGGGTCATATTGTTCCTCCTGACTGTCATGAAACTGTTATTTTTCTGAGTTATCAGCCTGAACATCTCTGCTCCCTGCACATTGCTCCAGTGAGCAGTGAATTTAATTTTCAAGGGGGCTTTGAGCTGTGTGAACAGGAAGTGGACAAGGCCCTTAAACTATATGGATTCCATCCAAGGGCAATGCCAGACTGAAGCCCTTCTTGACTCTGGGGTGAAAATGCATGAGGACACAGTGAGATAACTGACAAAATTAACACACATGGCTAATAAAGAGAAGAGTTCATCCTCTTTAGGTATCAGAGCATGCAAATTGAACACCAGCAAGATGTGGTCTTTTTTTGTCTCGTATATATTAGAAGTTAAGTAATTTCCAGTATGGATGAGATATGAAGATAATATACTAACAATGAAAACCACTGTGCCTACTATGAGCTAGGACGTTTAAAAAAAAGTTTGTTATTTTTACAAATAACAATTCATTTAATTCTCTTGATAATTCCACAAGGGTGGCCATTATTATCATTCCTACCATGTGAAGAAACAGGCATGGAGAGGTAAGGTGACTTGCCCACTGTCACATGGCTTGGATGTGGGTGCCAGTGATTTTTGATAGAAGCCATGGGGTTACCCAGCTGAGTCTTTGTAGAAAACCCATTTGGGAAATGTGTCCCTTCTCTAGTAGTGACAGGAGCGCTGGATTTGGAGTTCAACAGCCCTGTGTCCACCATCCCATTCTATGCTCTTGGGCATGTCATGCAACTACTCTGAAATTGTATTTTAGTTTTTTTACCTGGACAATGGGGATGATGTTACTTCAACGAGAACTGAAAAGATTAAATATCATAACTTGGACATATGGAAACCTACTACTAACACCAGAGTCCTAAACATGATGCTGAAGCCAAGATTCAGTCCCTTGCTTTTCTGGGACTGTTCCTTAAGCAAGTGAGCCTATGTGTTTGAAGTAAAAATATCTCGAAGGGTCCATTTAACCTGTCAAAACCATAAGACTAAATAAACTTTGGCAAATAGTTCCCAAAATGCTTTAACATACACAAAGGTTTTTTGAGCGCCGTTCCCATCCATTTCTATGAATGCATTTGGTTTTAACATGCTGCAAATCTAATTTTTCAGAATTTATTGATATCTAGAGGATTCTACTGAAACTAATCCTTAAAACCATCTTTTAGATGCACTTCACTACACAAATAACATGGCTCCTTCTAGATGGAAATCCACCACATCTACTCTTCAGTCTAAGAAGAGAATCTGACTAGCAAGTGGGCCATTTCCAACCATATTTAAAGGAAAGATATTCGCCAATCACTTGGTAGGGTCTCCTCCATTGCAAGGGAGCCAGGTGATGAGGAGTGCATACTCATGGCTCTGCCTACAATACTTGATGTGGTCATGGTTTATGTGCCATCAGGATAGGATGGTACAGAAAGAAGCATGCTGAGTGGTGAGTGGTTAAAGAGGAACCCTTCATGCTGAGTGGTTAAAGAGGAACATTTCCCAGCAATTTCTATGAAAAACAGCTGCCCTTGCCTATCACCCTCCACTCTATGCTTCCCTCCAGCTCTTTCAATTCTCTATCAGTTTCTATAGTCTTGCCATCATCTTTCTAGATGAGATGCTAGTCTACAATTTTTGGATTTGCCATCACTGTTGACTTCCTTGAAGTGGACATTTTTGTTATTTGTAGAAACTCAATATTTTTCTAATGTGACTCCCATTTTGGTCATTTCCTGTGTAGTTCTCAAGACAGAAGTCATGACATTTGCCTTCTCAGTCTCCCTGACTGCTGAGGTACAGGAATGTGATTTAGGCCTCACCAATCAGAAGCACCTGTTGGAGATTTTGATTCCAAAGTGAGCTTCTGAGGAAAGGAGTACGTGGGGGAAGGAGTCTTGGTGACCTTGCTGAAGGATGGTCTGGCTTGGCGAGGATGAAGAGGCAGAGCCTCTGATACCGGGTCAGATGTCAGTGGTATGATCCGTCAGCTTCAGCGTAGGCACCAGAGATGGTGAGACCTTCACCAGTTCTACCCCACACTGCTCCCTGAGATTCTGGAGAGCTACCTGGTGCGCTTCAGTAGTTTCACTTCCCGCTTTAACAAGCCAAGATGGAATCTGCTGTTTGTGACTTGAATGTTGACCTTCACATTTGGTAGATGAAGCTGTGACTCTCGTCCTTCATCCCATCTCCCATGAAGATGCCATAATGAGTTTTGATGAAATAAGCCTTCAGAGCTCACAAAATTATGCCTATATAACTGTTCTTAGTGCTAAGCCCAATTGTGTATTGCATGTAATAGGTTGTTAAAATAGAATTTTTTTTTTCTCAATTTAGGCTGAAACTCTAAGGCAGATGCTGATGGGTTCCACCTTCCAAGGTGAGACATGAGGTCTCTGAGCAGGCCTTGAAATTTAAAATTGCCTCTTACTATGGATACCACCTGGTCTATAAAAAGAGGCTGCAGGAGCCATGGGGCTTTGATATTTGGTGAGTACTTTTGGAAAGGGCTGTCAAAGTGCCAAGAATCCCAACACCAGCACTCTCCTCTCCCCGGTCAAACACGCCTCTGAACAACACACATGGACTGAATGGGACATACCTTCCCCTCACGTCCAGCCTAAAGAGTGGGAGTCCAGTGGATTTCCTTGGAGCCCCATACAAGTCTACAGGAGCTTGAAGGGACCTACCAGGTGGTATCTGAATCACTCGTGAAAAATCTAAAGGCGAGACCTGAGTCAGGTGGGAACACTTGAGGAAGGTCATCTCAGTTCCACGAGGCTGGTCTAGAGGAAATGGTTGTACCAATAGGGGGATAGATCATGGATTCCCAGGAGCTAAAGGAGAAATAGTTGGTGGATAGCCAGAGGATATTCACCTGTGCCAAGAGAATTGGAGATGAGAAAACCCCAAGAATGGTAAGGATGAAGGTGTCTCTAGCCCACTCATCCCAGAAAAAGCTCAGCCATCTCATGATAGTACTCAGCAAAAACTTGTCTTTCTTGCCCTCAACTTCTGCCCCCATTTGTCCCCTCTCCTTCTACCCTGAAGGGACAGAACCTTTGTTTAGTAAGCTGAGAATAGAAACCAGAAACACAAAACTGAGGTTCTGACCCTGCAGGCAGCCCATGGACCCAAGGTCCCCACAGTCAGAATGGTGTTCCTTTAAATTTAAGTAAAAATCATACCAGTGGATAACAAGCCAAGCTGGAGTCTGTTGTTTAACTTTAATGACTGAAGAGGCTTTAATTACCAAAATGGGGACTTTTTGATCATTGGTTTTAAAATTATTTAATAAAGAATAACCCCCCTCCACACACACATACAAAACAAAATTTTCCCTAAATTTTAATTCATATTATGGGGTTTTGCAAAAATGGTCTTACATAGGTGGTGGGGCAAGAATTAAAGTAGAGTTGTTTCTAGTGCAGGTAGTTTATTTGTGATATGATCTCAGAAACCAGGAGTGATGGAGTGGCAGAGGGCAGGGGATGAGACAGAGAAGGATAAACTTTTACAAGAATGTATTAATCAAGTCATCCAGGTGTGCAAGGATAGAGTGATTGTACACTACTTGGAGGAGTACATGGACTGCTTCCTCATATTGGCCATCCAGCAACTAGGAGACTGTGTTATTTGTCAACTCTAGTTCTCTGTAATTGAGAGTTATACTCTGGGGGTGTTGTTTTAAATTACATCTTAGTCATGATTTTTAAGTATAGGAATTAAATACATTTATATCTCCTTCTTTGTACAACTTCTGTTTTTTCTACAGAGTTAATTATTGACTCATTTTTTCATTAGCTTGACTTTTTATGAATTCCTCAAATTGCCTTATCAGCAGTACTTATTATTTTTTAAGTGTGCAAACACGTCTTGTAATTCATTTGACTCATTTCCTCCCCCTGCTGACCTCCGTCCTAGGGCCTCTCTGAACCTTCAGAGGTCTGAGTGTTCCTGGTCTCTCCTTCACTTGCTTCCTGAGGCTTTTTTGTGCCTCTGTCTCACTGGATTGGATCCGTAAGTCCCAAGAATTGGTCCCATGCCTTTCTATTCAACCCTTCTTCAAAAAATACATGCAAGGCAAATTTTATAGTGCTTGCATTTTTACCAATGTTTTTATTCTATCTTCACACTTAACTGGTAATTTAGCTGGGTATAAATTTCCATGTCGAAGTGTATTTTTTTGTGCAGAAATTTAAAGTTTACACTATCTTATTTTTTAGATTCCTAGGATGACATTGTGAAATAAGGTGCCTTTCTAAATTCTATCACTTATTATGTAAACTGATTTCTCCTTTATTTTTTAAAAACTTTGATATCTCTATCTCTCAGATTCTGAAGTTGCTCTCACTGGCCCTTTCAATTTGGAAACTAAGATTCTTAAGTTTGGAGAAAAATGTCTTTTTTTTTTTTTTTTTTTTTGGTACTGGGGATTGAATCCAGGGGCACTCCACCACTGAGCCACATCCCCAGCCGTATTTTGTATTTTATTTAGAGACAGGGTCTCACTGAGTTGCTTAGGGCCTCGCTAAGTTGCTGAGGTTGGCTTTGAACTCACGATCCTCCTGCCTCAGCCTCCCAAATGCTGGGATTACAGGCATGGGCCACCGTGCCCAGCTTTGCTTTTTTTTAAAAAAAATTATAGTTCTTTTCTTTATTTTCTCTATGTTGTCTTTCTGGAGCACTTCTTATCAAGATTTTTTATCTCAGGCCATGGGCTTCAATTGTTTTATCTCTTTTCTGTTTTCTATTTGCAGTCTCTGCTACTTTCTGGCAGGGATGGGGTTCTTAATGTTGTCTTCCACGTTTATTTTGAGGATACTTTCTATTACATACTTTTTTTTCTAACAAAGCAGTGCAGCAATATCTCAAAATGTTGAAAATAGGGCTACCATATTATCCAGCAATTCTCCTTCTGTATATGTGCTCCGAGAATTAAAATCAAGGACTCAAAGATACGTGTACCCCATGTTCATAGCAGCATTATTCTCAATAGCTGAAAGATGGAAGCAACACAAATGTCCATCCACAGATGAATGGGTAAACAAAATGTGATATATAGATACAAGGAAGAAAATTCCAACAGGTGCTTCACCATGGATAAGCCTCAAGGACCCTGTGCTAAGTGCAATAAACGAAAAGACAAATGCTATCTGTTTCCACTTACATGAGGCACCTAGAATAATGAAATTCATAGACACAGAGAATTGAATGGGGTTGCTGTGGTGAGGGGAATACAGCATTGTCATTTATTGGGTACAAAGAGTTCTGGAGACAGAAGGCATACAGCCCTATGTACAGCCCTATGAATGCGCTCCATGCCACTCAACTATGGATTGAAATAGTTAAGGTGGTAAGTTCTGTTTTATGTACCTAAACACAATTTTTGAAATTCCTAAGAGCTCTTTCCTATTCTCCATTTTCTTAGCCTCTTGTGCCTATTTAATAAATTTTTAATCTTCTCGTTTTTTTGGGGGGGGAATGATTTTTTCCTTTAAAGTTTATTTTTAAAAATGCACTCTTCTGTTTCCAATAGTGTATCTAGAACTCAGGGTTTCTTTAACCCTACTTTGTTTATTTGGTATTTGTCTTTAACTAAGGACTAAAATATTAGATACTGCTCAGCTTTCTATACATAGTTGAGCAAGGTGATGCAAAGTTGCATAGGAATGCTCTGTGTTGGAAAGATTGTGAGACAATCCTTTCTATTTGGGATCCCAAAATGTCCACATCTGGAGGACTTGATTGTGTGGCTCTTCAGAATCTCAAGAGAATAACTTATTAAATTGCTTTCCAAGGGTCTGAGAATGATTTGGGGTGGAGTGCAAGGACTCTACCATTTGAAATAGATTTTCATTTCAACCCGGTTCCCCCAGCTTCCTCCTGCCCTAGTTTCTGGTCAGTCCTAAAGAAGTGTTGTCTTGCTTAGATCAAGTTCCCTTCTCTTTATCTTTAGTCCAAAACTTCTGTATTCTCCAGTGTTTCCAGGATACCGTCAGCTCTACTTTTACTCAGGTTGATAGTTTGTCAATATCCTAGTGTGTGTCTGGGAAACATTATGTAGCGGAAACTGCTAATGTCCTAGCCAACATCTGTCCTTGATTCCTTTTCTCACCAACAGAACCTTAATTTTGTTTAAGGCAGCAATTGCCCAAATGTAAAATTAAATCTCCACTTCCCAGTCTTCTTTATAGATAAGCCCTGTGCGAGACTCCTGAGCAATGAAATGGGAGCTGGAGGTTCTGGGGGGGACTTCTGGGAAAGGTGGTTTAGTAGGAACCGTTGCTGAGATTGCTCTGCAGAGATGGACTCAGCATACACAACGGGCGCATGAGTACATCTGATGCATGGAGCTTCTGTGATCTCACAATGCTTTGTTTTGGACGGGCTCACTCCGCAGGCATGATCATTCCAACTTTGCCCTTCCCTGTATTCTCTCCTAGCCATGGATGAGGCATCCGGCTTGAGTAGCCATGACATAACCATTAGTAGATCAGCATGAGGACCAAGGCACAGGAGGAAGATGGCTGTGACAGAAGGAGGTTGGATCTGCCCTGGCACTGAGGGGCCACACGTCGGACCTGGTCTGCTTCTCTCTCTCTTTTTTTTTTTTTTTTTTGTTCTATGAGAAAACAAAGCCTTTAATATATTTAAAGCACGATTTAGTCACATTTTCAATTTCTTGCAACTGAATGCATCCCACGCTGACACAGATTTCCTCTGTCTGTTTTGAGTCTGCTCAGTTCCATGTTCAGAGGGGGTGGTGACAGAGGCTTCTGTCTTTAAGGACATGGCAGATGCTGCTGGTGTCCTGACCATCATCCGCTGGGGTTTGCCAGGACTCTCATGCCAGCCCCTATGACTTTGTTGGAGGGCGTCCTTCAGCCCTGGCTTCTGCTCCATTGTATAGATGGGACAAGCTAGAAAGAAGTTCCAGAGAGTTAATGTCCCTTTGTTCCACCAGCTGGGAACGTCCCTCCACCCATGACTGATGGAGTTGGTATATAAGTGCCCCAGCTCCCGTGCCTCTCAGGTGAGATCATTCTGAGGCAGATTTCACACTGGCTTCTCCTAACAGTCTGGAGCTTCATTTCCCAGTTACTCTCTGTCTCGATAGTACATCCTTTACTGTGTTTCTTCCTTTCTCTGCCTCAAGTCCCCAGGATCTTACCAGGGTTATGGGGTCACTCCTGCATTAAAGGATCTGTCTCAGGGTTTGCCTCTGGGGTACCTGAAGAAAGATAATGGAATGTTACTGAGCATTGTGTGGGGTCACAAAAGCTAAGCAGCACCAGGTTTATTTGGTGCCCTTTGCATATGCTGAGCCAGTCTGTGCAGTGCAATCTTGGGCCATGGTCCCTGCTAACTCAGTGTCACAAGACTTCTGTCAATCTTTTTCTCTCTCTGTGTGTGTGTGTGTGTGTGTGTGTGTGAGAGAGAGATTCTTTTACTCCCCAACAACTTTTCTGTGATCTTGCTCCCCCATGTATCAGACTGAGAAAGAAGCATTGGCTTAAGGCCCAGAATGGTGGATAAGCCAGTGGCCAGAGGGGGTTGTTACGGAAGCCAAAATGAAAACCTGAGGGGGGGATGCCAAGCCCGGGTCTGAGCTGTGTGCGTTTTACCATGGATGGGTTGACTTCTTCCTCCTCTGGTTCTCGTATCTTCTGAGGGTTATCAAGCCGTAATTAAGAACGTTTCAGGTAGTAAATAATAGGAGTAATCTAAATATGCAATAACCTGAGTTTTTAGCATTTTTCAGAATAAGAAGCATGCTTCAGGAATAGAACTGAGTTGCAAATGCTTAATTTTTAAGAAAAAAAAATCTCTGATTTAAAGTATTCTGCCTATTGACAGAGGTGGATTCAGAAACTCATGAGACCTTGAATCTTGGAATCAGATGGAATCAAATCACAGGTGATCTGGGATAGTCCAAGTTGTTTGAAGATACACTTGTTCCCTCAGATGAGTGGTCAGCAAACTATTGCTCATGAGTCATATTGGGCCCAACACCTGCTTTTACAAATGAAGTTTTTGCTGGGCGCGGTGGCACATGCCTGTAATCCCAGCACTTGGGAGGTTGAGGCAGGAGGATCTCGAGTTCAAAGCCAGCCTCAGCAACTTAGCAAGGCCCTAAGCAACTCAGTGAGACCCTGTCTCTAAATAAAATACAAAATAGGGCTGGGGATGTGGCTCAGTGGTGGAGTGCCCCTGGGTTCAATCCCCAGTACCAAAAAAAAAAAAAGTTTTCCTGGAGCACAGCCATGCCCATTTGTTTACATAATGTCTATGGCTGCTTTTTCACTGCAGTGGTAGAGGTGGCCAGTTGTGATAGGTTGGATGGACTGTAAAGCTTAAATTTTTACTGTCTAGACCTTTATTGGAAAAGTTTGCTGACCTCTGCTTTAGGCAATCACCAAATATCCACCTAAGGCTGGGTGTGGTGGTGCACACCTGTAATCTCAGCGACTCTGGAGGCTGAGACAGGGGGATTGCAAGTTCCAAGCTAGCACTCAGTAATTTAGTGAGACCTTGAGCAACTCAGTGACACCCTGTCTCTAAATGAAATAGAAGAAGGCTGGCGAAGTCGCTCAGTGGTTAAGTGCCTTGGGTTTGATCCCTGGTGCAAATGTGTATATATGTGCATGCATCTGCCTCTTCAGGAAATGCCTCCTCAGCCCTATTCCATCTCTACCTCACCAGAAGTTCCAATCCCTTCCACCCAATTCCTGGAGTGGCACTTCTGAGACTCTGGTGTGTCTAGGAATTAACTGGCAAACCCTTGTTAGAAATGCAGGTTCTGATTAATTTCCTTCACCCAAGACTATATTTTTAATGAGCTGCCAGGGCGAGCAGAGGCAGCCAGTCTGAGGACCACTTTGAGGAACATAGTTCTAGAGGGCTAGATTTTTGTCATGAGCATAAGAAGCCTCTTATCAATGTTGCTCATTGCTTGGCATTGCCAGGCAAACTGCCCCTTCTGGGCCCTGCCTTCCCTTACACACACACACACACCCCTAAACACAGAGGCTGGAATCACAACCTCTGCTTCTGTACTCAGAATGGAACTCAGGGGTGCTTTACCACTGACCTACATTCCAACCCCTTTCATTTTTTATTTAGAGTCAGGCTTGCTAAGTTGTTGAGGATCTCGCTAAATTGCTGAAGCTGGCCTCAAATTTGTGATCCTCCTGCCTTGGCCTCCCGGGTGGCTGGGATTCCAGGTGCATGCCACCGTGCCTGGCTCTCACAGCCTCCGCTTCTCAATGAGCTCTGGTTTTCTATCCGACAGGCACCTTCAAGAGTTAAAGAGCTGTGAGGCCAAGAGCAGGAAAGATGCCAGAACTCTAATTAGTCTCCCTTTTTATATTTAGTTTGCTATTAGATAATGCGCGACACCTGTTCACTAGACAGCTCTGTTTTTAATCTCTGCCGCTTCACTTTCTTGGCCACGAGGCAGCCCAGACATGTTGCACTGCATGAGTAATAGACTGAAAGCCAAATAAAATAGTCGTTTCTTTGGAATTAGAAGCACAACAGGGACTAAAAACAACTGAAGGCTGGTGTGGGCCAGGCACGAGGTGCCGGTGGGGAGGACAGCCCGGCGTCTGGAATTCGCCCCCCAGAGTTCAGCCACGGGCTGTATTCCCCTCCTTGACTCCCATACGGTTCCAAGGAAATGTGTTTCCCACCCTCAGAATGAAGAGGGAGGAAGCTACGAGAAACTTCCCGTCTGCTGCGCTTTAATCAGAGAGCAGGCACACGGTCTCTGCAGGGATCATCGACATATCTCTAATTTTGATTTGATTATTTCATTTGTGCAAAGTTGCTCCAAATATTCAGTTTTCAGCCTTAGGGATCCTGAGACCTTTTCCCAGATGCTTCAAGTGAACCCGAAATATTGAACCCATTCAAAAATCTTTTTTCTTGGGTCCTTGGGCTTATTATCTGTTTGGCATTGACTGGAATTGAAATCCATGAATCATGCAAGACCTGTAGATGGGCGGTGAATGCCTAAATGTCAGCCATACTGGGAGGGCAGGGAAGAGGAGCACACCGCAGAGAGCGGTACCTAGGAGGGTCAACCCGATAGTGTGACACGAGGAGCTGCCATAGGGTAAAGTCTTTTTTTTTTTTTTTTTTTTTTGCGGTGCTGGGGATTGAACCCAGGGCCTTGTGCTTACTAGGCAAGTACTCTACCAACTGAGCTATATCCCCAGCCGCAGGGTAAAGTCTTTTTGGACTAAAAAAGACAGATATTTTGAAAAGATTGCTTAGCTTCAAAATTCTTCCTTCTGAAAGCTATCCTGAAGCAGCAGAATTTTATCCTAGAACCACTTGTTAGGTTTTTCTCAGTTTGCCAGATCATGTATGTGTCACATGGTAGTAAGCCCATTCCAGAGCGGGGGTTGATTATCCTCAATGGGTCATTTTAACCAATCCTATTGTCCTGGGGTTTATGACAGATCTCTGCATTTGGCAGTAGAAACTGCAGAGTCTGTGTGCCCTGAATTTATGCAAACACATGTGCACCATGGACTCTAGGCTTAGATGGTGAATTAGCATTCTCCAGAGAAACAGAACTACCAGAAGGCCTATATTTGCATATCTATCATCTATCTATATCTATCTATCATCTATCTATCTATCTATCTATCTATCTATCTATCTATCTATCATCTATCATCTACCATCAATCAATCATAATGTATTAATGTTGGCTCATACAATTATGGAGGCTGAGAAGCTCCAAGATCTGCAGTTGCCAGGCTGCAATCCCCAGGAGAACTGAGTTTCAATTCAAGTCTAAAGAAGTGAGAAGCAGGAGAGCCAATGATATAGGCTTCAGTCTGCGTCCAAGTCCACAGGCAGGAGATGACTGATGCCCCATGATAAAGACAGTAGGGCAGAGAGAGTGAATTCTGTCTTAGCCCTTTTCCATTCAGTCCTTCAGGAGTTTGGGTGAGGCCTACCAACACCAGGGAGGGCAACTGGCTTTTCTCCGTCTATGATTTAAATACTAATCACACTCCAAGACACCCTCACAGAACATCCCAGAACATGGTTTAACCAAACATCTGAGCGACCTGTGTGTGATCCACTCAAGTTGACCCATGAGAGTGACCATCACAGACAGAATTTTAAAAGATCCACTCCCCTCTGTTCCTCCAGGCTTCTGTAGAGCACAGAGTTCATGACTAAAAATAAATAAATAATCCCATATATATTCTGTGTAAAGAAAAATCTACCATGAGTCCTTTGTTAGAAAATTCCAGAAAGGATAGTGAGTGGCTTGGTATGGGTCAAGTGACCAGCCCTGAAAAACTCACTAAGCCTTTAGGAAGGGGACTTGTGAGTGGCCAGCTTGGGACCCCAGCCAGATCCTGGGGTGAGGGAGGCTGAGCTCCTGTATTGGAATATGGAATCCACTGCAGTCCACAGACTTGTGAATTCAAGAGGCCAGTGAACTCAGTCCGAGAACTTGCATTGATATTTTAACTACCTTCTAACTGAAATTGAGTATTTCCTTTAGTGATGTATAGGCCACAAACTTCAGTAGCATTAATGGTGACTCTGACTCTGAAACTAATCGAAATCAAAGACATATATTGTATCACATCACAGATAAGTCAAACAGCTCAAAAGCTCACTTGTACTTATCACCCCTTTGAAATACGTAATTATGAGGCCTGCCCCAGACCTTGTGGATTAATGCTTCGACAAAGAAATAAGGATAACTACATTGCAGATTAAACACTTTCAGTATAATTGGTGCATTTTGTAACTTTATGTGTTTCATAATGTGAATTTTAAAACATTGTACTGAGGAAGGCTCCCTATCAGAGACCCAGTCATGCAGGATGGAGGTGAATTCAGCTCTTACAAGGAAGACTTGTGGACACACATGAAAGGAGAGGTCTCTACACTTGCTGCCAGGACTCCAGTGGTTTTCCATTATTTATACCTTCCTGTCCAGAGGTAGAGCCCTTTAGCTGTTGAATGGATGTGCTTCGCTCAAACTCTGGGTGTGAACAGGAAAATCAAATACTTTCAACAGAGGAGGACTTAAGACATTTAAGTGCCTCTAAAGAATTCATGCTGCCTGGGGGAGGGAAGCAGCAGAAATGGGGGAGAATGGGCTCCCTCTTCACCTCAGGGGAGAAGACAGAAGCCTGCAGACCTTAAAGGACTCACGATTACAGCTGGTTCTTCACTGACTTCCACATTCTGAAAGTGTAAGTACAAACATTTTGATTTCTTATTTCCCAGAAGGTTTCCCCTTCTTGATTCCTTTATTCTGAAGCTGTTCACAAACAAATGGTGGTGTTTTACACAGGTATAGGGACTTGCACTGAAAAGGCCCAGGTGTCTTCCTCCAATGTCTGGTTTGGATATCGTTGTGGTTTGGATCTGGTATGCCCACCCAAGTCTCACGTGTTGAAGCTTTGGTCCCCAAGGTTTACAGGTGAGCTTTTGGGAAATGACTGGATCATGAGGGCTCTGAGCTCATCAGTGGATTAATCCATTGACAGTTGGACTCCTGGGAGGTGGTGGAAACTGTAGGCAGATGGGGCAGGGCTGGAGGAACTAGGTGACTGAGTGCATGCCCTTGTGCTGGGTCCCTTCTTCTCTCGCACTCTCTCTCCTTCTTGGCCACCATGAGGTGAGCAGCTTTCCTCTACCGCACCCTTCCGCCATGATGTTTTGCTTCATCTTAGGACCAGAGCCATGGAACCAGCCAACCATGGGCTGAAACCTCTGAAACTATGAGCTCAAATAAATCATTCCTCCTTTAAGTTGTTTGTGTCAGGTATTTCGGTCACAGCAATGAAAAGATGACTAACTCAGTTTAAAAATACTTATGTCCAACTTCAAGTGTGGGTGACTGAGATTCCCTTTCGCCACAGCCTTATCATTTCAGAATAATGGTTCTTAACCCCAGTGATTTTGCCTCCCAAACAACACCTGACAAGGCCTGGAGACATTTTTGGTTGTCGCGTCTGGCATCGAAGAGTAGAGGTGAGGGATGTGGCTAAACCACCTACAGTGTGCGGAAAAGGCCCCACAGCAGACGCCAAATATCAATAGAGATGATGTTGAGAAGCCTGAGTTCAATGTCGAAATGGTCTCAGTTTGTTTCTTGCCATTTGCATCAGTACATGCTCAAACATCAGAAAAACAAACCAAAATCCAAGCAGTGACAAATCTGCTGTCTCAAAAATGGAGGAATTTTAACAGGTGATGATTGAAGGTAGTGGCCCCTTAAATGCATTTAGAGAAAAAAATAATGACTGATGGAGGGCAAATGTGAAATGGAGCCCCCTTTTTTCTCCTGGTTGGTGTTTTTCAAGTGGTGCAGGCGATTCCAGCCTAGTCAGGGCATCAGCTTGATTGGATCTCTCTCAATCTGATTTATCTATGGTGAGTTGTCAGAATCAAAATGGAGCCACTTGTGTCAAACTAGCAAAAAGAAGCTGGCAGGGGGCGAGAAAGCGGGAGGGCTCTCAAGCATGATTTGCCTGATCAGGAACTCAAAGGATGTTTTCCAAACTGCAGCTTGTGACATGAGCCACCCCAGGACAGGAGCTGCATACAGGAAACAGTTCTTTGACATATTGTCTTCACTAATGAACTCGCGTCAATTTCCACCGTAAGCCCCTTCCACCATAAGCCCCCCTAAACAACTTATGTGCACATCTCCTTTCTACCTTTAAAAGCTTCCCTTTACCTCAAACATTCCAGATGCCCCTGTGCCCTGTGGTGGGCCATTCATGCTGGATTGCAATTCCCTGTTTGCCTTCCGATGTACATTACTGGTGGAACATCTAGCTGAGGATTTGTAATTCCAATTCTCTGTGATTGGAAGTATCCACGAACACAGGTCGTTGCCCACAAACTCCTCAGGATTCGGAGACCTTCCCTCCTTACTCTTAAGGACAGGGTTGTCCCTGGGGACTGGCCCTCTCCTGTCCACTCTCCTTCATGTTGGCTACCTCTGGTAGAGGCTTGAGGGGCAGATTGCTCCAGCTCATCTGAAACAAAGCAAAATAAAACAAAGCAGAGGCAGATTTTGGACATGGAACCTGTGCTGTCTTCCCTAATATTTCATTGTCATGAAAAGAAAATGTGACCCTTTTTATTTTCTCATATGCCCACAGGCAGCCTTTGGTGTAGATATTAATCTTAATCAGGCAGACAAGAGATGGGGACAGGGCTTAGTCTGGAAGGTAGGATGCAGTTTTCTGCTCTGTGGCTCTTGCAGCTCCTAGAATTGACCCCAGGAATGACCCTGGAGCCCTTAGGGGGCTGGAGTGGGTGCCTGCTGCTACCTTCCAGGGGTGTATCCAGTCTGCATGTCTGGATAAGCCTGTCAGCAGGTGCCTGAGGCAGGGAGGAGCAGAGGCGCTGGGGATTCAGGGGGGCTAACGTTTGTACATGCACCCTCCGCTCCCCACTAATAGGTGATAGGACACCTGTGGAGGGTGGGGCAGGGCAAGAAGGTGAGGGGGGTGAACACATGGAAGATCACTTGCACATGGCACAGGAGGGGATGGAGTTGGTGGAGGGGCTATTCTCTGTCCTCCTCCTACAACTTCAATGTGGCTGTTGTGTCCTGGGGGTCCAAGACCCTCAACAGAACTGGCCAAGCTCCTGTGGTTGGGAGGGACAGATATAAAGGAGGTCCAATGTGGAGACCAGGGTAGAGATATATTCCTGAGCAGAGGGGAGAGTCACCTGGGGGGACCCTAGGGCGAGGTTGGGGTGGGAGACACTGTCCTGCAGTCGGGCTCTGGGGTCTGGAATAAGGGTCACTATGACTGCATTTGCATAAGACACCTGGGGGAGGTAAGGAGCTCAAGATTGCCCATCCCATCCTGGAGCTGACCAGGAACAGAGCGGGTCCATGGGGCAATGAGTGGGCTGGGTCTGAGTAGAGGAGTCCACCAAGCCCAGGGAGCAGGATAGAAACTCCATTCGATTAACACCATGACCCATGGCTTCAGCATTTTTGAGTAACTATACTTCAAAACTTTATTTTCCTCTGGTCTCTAAACATTTGTGTTACCTTAGAAGAAAGAGGGGTTTGGGGAAAGGAGAAATGGTGAGCACGAATTTTAAGCTGAAAATTTTAGGTGGATTTTAGGCTGCGAGACACAGTAAACTTCAGCACTTTTGTAAAGACGCTGCAGGGGCATCTGGTATTTATGGTAAACTTCAGGTTCTAAATGTCCATCCACACATTTGTTCATTGAGCACTTATTATATGCTAGATGTTGGAAGGCCAATCAGGAACAAGATAGGGTTTCTACTCTCAAAGAGCATCTAACCTAAACGGGTTAATAGGTACCTGTGGTTGAACCCAGATTCTGAATCCAAAATATAATCGTCCATATTCCTTCTTTCTATATGACTTTTGTTTTATTTTCAGGGAATCTATGGGCTCAGGATGATAGTACACAGGCAATATATTCATGGCGCATATGACTTAGTTTGCAGGTTTGATAAGACTGGCAGCAGGAGATAGACATTGAAGTGTCCAGGAGCCAGAGAACTTACAACTAATGGACGCAGACTTTCTAGGTCAGGTTGAACTTTTGCAGGCCTAAAGATTGTTGAAAACTCTTTTCACAGCTTCTCTATTTATCACCCACATGCCGTGAGGCCAAAATGGTCAAACAGTCACACACCATCTGCTCCTTGGTCCCCTTTGTCATATCTTATGTTTGGTTCACTTGACAAAGAGCTGCGGGAGCTGAGTTGACTTCTGAGAGAGTGTGCACTGTCACTATGGAAGCTTAGGATCCAGGAAATTAAGGCAGTAAAGGGACACAGCGTGGGTTCCTTGTTTAGTAATTTTTAAATTTACATTTGTAGCTGGGGATTAGAGCTTTCTATCAACCCTTAGCAATTGTATGCACAATTTTGGGGGGTAAGTGGGTATATAAAGTTGGGGAGGAGAAGGTCTGTATATTTCACCAGCATCTCAGGAGTTGATCAGGGATGCTCGTCACCAACTCTCAAAATGAAAACAAAGGTTTGGAACCCTCTGATAACTGGACATCTTCCATCTCTCATTTTTCTCTGTAGAACAGAGGTGGGTGTTGGAGGCCCTGGGAGGATTATACAACACTGTTGCATGCAACCAGCATGATCACACCACAGCAGGGAAACAGGAAAAAGAGAAAAGAGAGGGAGGGAGAGTGTGAGGTGACGCTGCAGCTGCTGATGGCATCCCAGGAAGGGGAGAAGGCAGAAATAACAAAAGAATAATAGTGGAGGAAAAAAATCCTAAATTTTCCTACCTCCTAATCCCCTGAGAGCTATTTGAAAATATCAGAGTTTTCAGTGGCACATGTGTGAGTTTTCTCATAATTTTAATTTTTGTCAATGGGTCTTTAAATCTTTGTGGACTCAGACATATAATGCCCAGGGCAAAGAGGAAGAGGAAGTGAGAGTCATTCATCTCCTGAGTGTTTGATGGATGAATTCAGTGCTGGGAGCTACGATGGGAGCACAAACAGGGGAAGACATTGCTCCAGCCATTCCAGAGACCAGTGGGGAGAGCAACACATGCAGGTGACTAAGAACAGTGCAGAAGGACAGTGACAGAGGGGGCAGGGAGGATTCCAGGAAGCACAGAGAAGGTACCTCACTCAGCCTGAGATGATCTAGGAGTCATGCCTGGAGGTCCCAATATTTAAACCAGGTCTTAAAAGATGAGGGGGAGTCCAATGAACTGAGTTTTCGGGTGTGAAAGAGAGAGCTGAATGGTTAAAGGTAAAGGGATGAGTCAACGGCAAGGTATGGAAATGAGCCCACAGTGGAGTATGAAGCTGGATGCAGGGAGTTGCCGGACACAAAGTGGGGAGCCGGGCAAGGACAGTCATCAAGGACCTTGAATCTTTGTCTGTTTCACTGCTGATGCACCTGTACACAGAGCCACTGAGGTTTTCTGCACTGAGTCAGCGTCCACACAGTCTTCCTTCTACTCTTCCATGAAGTTCCAGCTAAGGGGTGCGTCCAGGAAGCATCACCAAAGATTGTGTTTTAAGGGAATAGACAGTCCAGCCAGAGAGAAGCATGACCTCAAGAAATTTCTGCTTCCTTCTCTGAATGTGTGTTGTGATTTATACATTTCTTTGATGGGGGATTTATATCTGTTGGTTTGGTGGCCTTTGTTGAGAGGGAATTCTATAGGAGTCTTGCATTTTTATACATCTCTGAACAGACACTTAATTCCTTTTATGAAACTCATTTTCAAGGCTGTTTTCTTTTCCCCAAAGAACAGCTTTGGAAGAGAGAGAGTGTCTTCCTCCAGAGAAAAGGACAGGCATGTTCACTGCCTACTATAAAAGACTTGGTTTCCCCAATCTCAGGATTCCACTCTTGCAATTTAACTCTGTATACAGGTGTTATATGACCTATGTCTCAGTCTGGGAATTAGGCTTGGATTAGCTGCACAGAAGCTGATATGCTGCCTATTGCTATTGCTGTGAGTACTAAGGTACTTTTTCTTTGATCCAAGTATCTTGTTTCTTCTGCCAATATCCATCAAACTGTGGCCAGCTGTATTAATCAGACTGGGCTGCTACAACACAATGCAATAGACCATGTGGCTTAAAGAACAGACATTTATTTGTCACAGTTTTGGAGGGTGAGAAGTTCAACATCAAGGTGCCAGCATGGTTGGATTCTGGTAAGGGCTCTCTTCCTGGCTTGCAGACAGGCACATTCTTGATTTGTCCTCACATAGTTGGAGAACAGGGAGAGTAAACTCTCTGGTCTCTTATTATCTCTTATTATAAAGACCTTAATCCCATTATTGGGGCCCCATCCTCATGATCTGTTCTAAACCTTATTACCTCCCCAAGGCACAACTTCCAAAAACCATCACATTGGGGTTAGGGCTTCAACATATGAATTCTGGAAGAAACAAACATTTAGTCCACAATGCTGTCTAATCTGTTAGTTTACAAATGGGGTTAAAACTCAGACCCTTTATAGTTTGGGACAAATTATTGAAATCCTTAGGGCAAGAAGGAATTACCTCTTCATCTCTGATCCCATAGCACTTTATGCTTATTTGTATTATAGATCATATCTCATTATTGAGATTTAGTATATGAGGGCCTCCTCTTCTGACCTGTCAGTTTTGACCTTAAAGGAACATTTAAACAGTCTTATATTTATGTTCCAAGATCATGTTATATTATGGGGCATTTAGTGAATGATGCTCAATAAATGTGTGTTGGATCCAGTTGAGGCAGAAACTGTGCATATTGGCTCTAAAAGGAGATAATCATCAAAGGCAGGGATTTTCCCACCCCTTTAGACCCAAGGAGGTCCACTGGCTTCATGCAGAAGAACCCCAAACCAAAGGTCACCTACTAAAATTTCTGCTCACTCCCATTTTCTACAGACCTTAGTGATGAATCACCTACAACCATCCTGCCATTGTCCTAGCCCTTGAATCAACTACAAAATATGACACTGCAGGAGGCAAATGTTCCAAGTTCAAGCCCCAGGAAAATAAAAATAAGTAAATAAAAATTCAACACCAGATGGCCTGAAAGGACAGAACTGGAGTGGAGGATTAACTGGCTGGTAATAAAAGCTGTCATTACAGAATGTCATCATTGGTGGGTTATTTATTAGCTCTTCCCTTTAGATACCAAATGTCAAATGTGTTAATGTGCAGAAACCAAGCCTTCCCCTCCCAGCTGCTGTGGTGTCATGCTGCCAGCTTCATTGTCTCCTTCTCAGGGCCTGCCAGGAGTTTAGAATTCATATGTCATGTTATGCATACCATATTGCACTTAAAAAAGGCCAGATGAGGCTAACTCAGCCTGATAATCAGCCTGTCAATCATTCTATTGCATTGTGCATGAACTGCTTTCCTCAAAACCTTTGTTCTTGGTTAGAATGGGCTCGCTCTGAACCCCCAACACCACACAGGAAGGAATGGTTTGTTTCATCAACAATTGCCTTGAATCAAAGAGGTATTTCTATCATTCAGTTGCTCCTGGAGGCTGAGGGAGCGACAAAGGACTGTAATGAGAACTGATTTGCTCCTGTGAAGGATACTTTGTTTGAAGTCTGGCCTTATTGCCCTTAATCAATCTCTCTTTCTCTCTCTCTCTCTCTTTCCTACCCATATATACATGCCCCAAGTTAGTTTTGCATCTAACTAAGATGCATCATCTTCTTTATCAGCAAGTAAAGATAAATTTCAACCTTGAGTGACATTATACTATATAGACTCCCCAGCTGACTTATGATGGTTTGAGTTAAAATTTTTTGATGTTTCAATAGCGTGAAAGCAATATGTCTTCCATAGAAAATGTACCTCCAATTTTGAACTTTCATCTCATCTGGGGCTAACAATGTGCAGTATGGTACTCTTCCTGCATGCTGGGCAGCAGCAGTGAGCCACTGCTCCCAGTTAGTCATGAGATCATGGTGGTAAATGACTCTACAGTGTCCCGTGTTGCTCAGCCATGATGTCGGGCAGGTTAGGTGCACTAAAAGCATTTTCAACTTTGGTGGGTTTGTTAGGCTGTATCTCCATCATAAATTGAGGATCACCTATATTACATAATCAAAAAACAAGCATGACTCTAAAGTCAGTTTTTGCAAATTGTTATTGAAGCAGACATTGAGCTAACAAGGTTTTCCTGAGCACCTCCCTTTGACACAGCACCAGTACTACTGGGAAGAACCTCAGGCCTATCCTTAAGAAATCTTTATGTTCATGGGATGTGAAGCAAGATGCCTGTGTTATGTGCTTGGTATCTTATATTTTCCTCATTATTCAAGGCAATTATTTGGTACAGAGTAGATATGTTGTCAGAAAAAAGAGGCTCTGAAAATCTCCTGTTTTTGTAATCATTTCCTTACTCAGGTGTGGTTACCAGCCAAGATTGTAGTCAATGTATCTGAAGTAAAAGAACCCAGCCTGTGTTGCCTTGAAGCCATGGCTTGGATGGCCAGAGCACTGGGAGTAGAGACAAGATGAGAAGCTATCTGTGCACTGTCAGAGGCTGAGTGAGACACCCCAGTCACCAGGCTTACTTTGATCAAGACCCTGGTTAGGTGCGTGGGGGATAATGAGATTGAAGGGAATGGATCAGCCATCAGGTATGATTTACCAAAGGTCAAACACAAATAGCTGAGAATTTCAATCAGGATGCACGATGAGGTTAGCAGGGATCTGACGTGGCAATACATCATGGCTAGCTGACAGAGACAAACGGAATTGTGAGTTCAGAAGGAGGGGGTTTGAAGGGACCAGGAGTCTTCATGTAATGGCAGACCTTAGGAGGGTCTTGAAGGTGGGTAAGAACTAAACAAGAAGATGACGAGGGCAGGTATTCCAGAGGGAGTAGGATATGAGAAAGACCCAGAGGCAGCAAAGTTTTAGCATTTTGGGGATTTAAAAATGAACCCAGTCAAGATCCCCCTTTTTTCTTGAAGTTCTGCATTGAGAAATAACAAAAAAGAATAGGGCAGATGGGAGCCCACCTCCCCTGCAAAAGATCCCTTTTGTTACTGATATTGGAGAATGTGGGTAAGGAGCTTCCTAATACCTGGACAGACTGCCCACGACCACCCCAGGTTCCCTCTGGGTACAGCTGCCTCTGAATACGTGGGCCTGCAGGATCCCCATGGACAACCTGGCCCCAGGATGAACTGTGAAGAGAAAGATGCTGCCTGGGTGTGCTGGACCTTCTCCCCAGCTGACCAGTCAGACAAGTCTCCCTTTGGGAGACTGAGTGAGGGCAGAAGGGACAGGATGCTTAGAGGAATGGCCCCACTGGAAACTAGTTGTAGGGGAGACAGGATCCCTTCCAATAAGGAGTCCAGGGAATATCAAAAAGGCCTGTCTGAACTGGCCAGGTTCCAGGGGGACCAAATGAAGGATCCCTATACTGAGAGAGGAGGATTGGTATTTCTATCATAGACAATGGGAGTTACTGAAAATTTTGGAAAATTATTTAAGCAGCTCCTTGGGGAGATGAGTCCGTGATTGAAGTGTAGAATGGATTTTCCAGGAGAAGAGACCATAGGAAAAAAGGTTTCAGGTACTGATCCCAAGTTCAGGCGGTAGGGGCCCTAACTTGGAATTCAGCTGTGGGTGCCTGAGAGTCTCGGGAAGAGGTGGAGTTTGAGGGGGTCATGGTTGCTTGTTGGGGTCAGGAGAGGGAGTAACAATGGGGAGCCTTTTGTGCCCAGAGGACTGAGGAAATGATTCTGCAGGAACTGAAAAGGAAGGGTGAGTTGAGGCCACCCCCTGTCCAGGGACCAGGATAAGCTTGTATCCATACTCATTGAGTTTGCTGAGCAAGTGGGACCCCCAGAGGTCCTAGGACTGGGAGGCTGGAGAAAGGGTTGTGTGGACCAAAGAGGGCACAGTTACCAGAAGGGATCAGTGGGCGTCACCTGCCAGGGATATCAGGTTGTAAAAAGACAGACTGGAAACCATTTAGTGTGGTCATGGGGATGTCTTTGGTGATCTTTTCATAGTCAATGTGAGAACAGAGATTGAGAAAAGATTCCAAATGTCCTATTTCCTAAAGAGGAGCCCATGTAACCTAGATTTGGCAAATTCTATTCAGCCTGGTTTCAGAATTATAAGTGAGTAAGAAGATGACATTTGGGCATTTTATTTGTCATTTCCTCTTTTATCCTCTCAGTATGGAAATAAAATTCCAGTTTGTTAGCTTCCCCTGGTGATGCCTTTGCAAGCATCCTGCCTCACAGTTCCATTCCGTGAGCAGGCGTTTCAGCAAGCAAATCATGTCTGGAGACAATCTCAGAATCTCAGAATTTCTTGAGCCAGGATGGTAAAGCTGGTGGAATCCCAGGTAGTCCCCTGTGGCAGCTGTGATGCTGGGGGCTTCCTGAAGTGGCTATTTTGACTCAGCCATTGTGATAGGAGTACAGGAGGAAGTGAGGTTAAGTGGATCTAGATAGAGAGGGGCTTCCGAGATCAGGTCCGAAATACCCAGGGCTTGGTAGTTTTGCAACTCCAAACGAGAGTCTTCCCCTGAATCATGTCCTTTCAAGGATGTTACAGGCTTATTCTGTGTCCCGTCCCCCAGAGCGACACATCTTGATGCTGTTCGTCAGGGACTGCCTTCAGATCCTGGGATGTTCTCTTTCCAAGGGCCTTAACAGTGGTCAGTTTTCTGCCACAAGTGGTAGATAAGGGTTTGGAAAAACAGCAAAAAGCAGTTCAGAAGTCTCCGTTACTGGTTTTGAAACTTGTGTAGCTTTGGATCTGAGAATACTGGTTTGGGTTTAACCATGACGTGCTGCATTTGGGGCCTGGTTTCCTTCAGAGATTCCCCGAGTGGCTCTGAAAAGCAGGTTCTAAGGAGAAGGGTCCAAAGGGACTGCCCTCCCACAAGAAGGACAGCCACACCCAGAGTGGACATTTGGAGAGGGACATCTCACTCACATATGGGGGATCTAGGCAGTTGTTAAAAGTTGCTTTCATAAATAAGAAACCCATAATAGCCAAAGCAATCCTTAGTGAGAAAAGTGAAGCAGGAGGCATCACAATACCAGACCTTAAATTATACTAGAGAGGATAGTAACAACACAGCAGGGTATTGGCACCAAAATAGGCAAGGAGACCTGTGGGAAGCCGTCCACGACTAGCAGAATCAGACTGAGCCATGGGACACGGAAGTCTGACTCCCAGGAACTGGCAGTCATGAGGGACTGTTTCAGATGGCCTGGGGCATGTGACTCTGTGCAGAGTGGCTCCCCACCTGAGGACATGCTAATTCTACTGGGATGACCTGCTAAAGCAAGTGGCTTCCTTAACTCCTCCCCATCCTGTTCCTCACAGAAGCAGCTCCTCCTGGTCCCCCTTTACCCGTACAACTATAAATAAAGGGAAGGTGGGCTTCTCCATTTTATTAGAGGCCTGATCTTAGCATGGCTTAATCTGGCATGCCCCCTTCAATTTAAAAATATAATTGTCTCCTGTGCTTATTTTATTAAAAAAGTTTCTTAGTGATTAATCTACAGTCGGCACCTTCCTCTGACAGAAGCCCTTTCCCTCACCATGCTGGCTGTGGAAGAACCCCACCATTTTGGCACACAAAATAACTTTAATCATGCTTTGTTTGTTTTAAACTTTTAAAATTGTGATTCTGAAGGTCACACTGCAGCTGAGAGACATGTCTTCTGCTGTAACCGGTCCATCTTTCAGTGGAAAGATTTACAAACAGGACAGTGGAAAGGACCAGATCCAGTAATAACGTGGGGTAGCGGCCATGCTTGTTTTTTCCCAGATGGAGCATTTCGCCCTACTTGGGTTCCTGAACATGCCATCCAACATGGAGGACCAGGTGCCAAAGTTCAAATGATTGAAGATCGAACCAGAGACATCAGTCCTAACTCCCAGGGAGAACCGGAAGCTAACAAAGAAGAAAAGGAAGAGGAGGAACCAAAGGAACCAAACACCCAACCTGCCACCATGGAGACAACTGAAGAATCTGATGCACAGACTGAAGGGATGGTTCAACAACAACAAGGAGATATTAAATCTCCAACCACGATGTTGGCAGCCATGCGAGCTCTATTGAGCTACCAGGTAAATGGAGTCATGGGGAAACTCATTAGGTCCATTTCCCAGATCCACCTTTAACACACCCGGCAATGTGGACCAGAGAATCAATCCCAGTATTTAATGATAATACTCATATGATGGGAGGTTTTACAGATACTCATATTACACCCATCCATGTGACTGGATTTAATTATTCTAGCCACAATGGGAGATCTAAGAAATTAGACAAATAGTTGAGTTGTTTAAAACTATTTTCAGAATATAAAATGAGATTAGATATCAAATCGTTCTGATTTTTTGAAATCCTATGTAACCTAGATTATTCCCTATTGTTTGGACATTATCTAGAACTACTGGTAACCATGTAATGAAGACACAAATTAGAGTCCATCAAACTGATTGCTATTACATTAGAAAAATGAGTAATTCACATTTACATTCTAATAGTTTTTTTCTTATTTGATGATCATTTGGGTCCTATATATTTTAATGTATTCTTTTAAGTTTCCATCTGTTCCCACATTCACTATATCTAGGGGCATAATTCATTCTGTCAGGATGCTATGGCTTCTGAAAGTTAAGTGTTAATAAAATGATTGAGATCAAATTAAATGCTTTAATAGCTACTATTTCAAATATCAGTAATGAGCTTTCTGCTCTCCAATTTAAACAAAGGCTTAAATGCCATAATGACTGTAAGCATGTCGGTGTTACTACAACTAAATATCATACTTCCCAAAGGGACCAGGAGATAAGTCAGAATCACCTAATGGACATTTGATATAGAAATAATGATAACCTGGATCTTATGAAATTACATAGCCACATGCAGGATATTCTAAAAGCAAATTGATCTCATGACCCTGCATCTCTAGCTGATCAAATACTTCCTAAATTGAATGGTATATTATTGAAATAACATATTTGCTACTAATTCTTTTTTATATCATGATAATAGGTTGCCATACCCTCAGAACCATTTGTTGAAGAGGCATGATCCTCAACCTCTAAGTAACTGCTCATCATTTATTTATATTTAAAAGAAAAAGGGAAGAGGTGTGGGAAGCCATCCACAACTTGCAGAATCAGGCTTGACTGAGCCATGGGACACGGAAGTCTGACTCCCAGGAACTGGCAGTCATGAGGGACTGTTTCAGATGGCCTGGGGCATGTGACTCTGTGCAGAGTGGCTCCCTACCTGAGGACATGCTAATTCTACTGGGATGACCTGCTAAAGCAAGTGGCTTCCTTAACTCCTCCCCATCCCGTTCCTCACAGAAGCAGCTCCTCCTGGTCCCCCTTTACCTGTATGACTATAAATAAAGGGAAGGTGGGCTTCTCCATCTTATTAGAGACCTGATCTTAGCATGGCTCAATCTGTAATGCCCTCGTCAATTTAAAAAGGCAATTGTCTCATGTGTTTATGTTATTAAACAAGTTTCTTAGTGATTAATCTACAGCCAGCACCTTCCTCTGACAGAAGCCCTTTCCCTCACCCATGCTGGATGTGGAAGAACCCCTGTAGAGACCAATGGTAGAGAATAGGCAGACCCACATAAGGACAGTTATTTCATACTAGACAAAGTTGTCATAGACATATATTGGGGAGAAGATAGCCTCTTCAACAAATGGTGCTGTGAAAACTGGAAATCCATGTGTAACAAAATGAATGTAGATCCCTATCTCTCACCCTGCATAAAACTTAGCTCAAAGTAGATTAAGGACCTGGTCATTAGACCAGAGACCCTGCACCTACTAGAAGAAAAAGTAGACCCAACTCTCCACCAGTTAGCTTAGGAGCTGAATTTCTTAACAAGACTCCTAAAGCACAAGAAGTAAAATCAAGAATCAATAAATGGGATGGTATCAAACTAAAAAGCTTCTTCATAGCAAATGAAACAGTCAAGAACATGAAGAGAGTCTACAGAATGCGAGAAAAGCTTTGCCACATGCACCTCAGATAGAGCATTAATCTCCAGGATGTATAGAGAACTCAAAACACCTAACACTAACCCCCCGCCACATAACCCAATCAACAAATGTGCAAAGGAACTGAACAGACACTTCACAGATGAAAAAATATGATCAGTCCACAATATATGAAAAAATGTTCACTATCACTAGTAACTTGAGAAACACAAATTGAAACTACACTGAGATCTCTTCTCACTTCAGTCAAAATGGTAATTAAGAATATAAGTAATGACAAATGTTGGTGAGGATGTGGGGAAAAGGGTTCACTTACACATTGTTGGTGGGACTACGAATTGGTGCAACCACTGTTAAAAATCGTATGGAGATTCCTCAGAAAACTAGGAATGGAACCACCATTTGACCCAGTTATCCCACTCCTTGACATACACCCCAAAGAATTAAAATCAGCATACTATAGTGATGTGGTCACATCAATGTTTATAGCAGCTCAATTCACAATAGCTAAGCTATGGAACCAACCTACGTGCCCTTCAACAGATGAATGGGTAAAGAAAATATGGTACATATACACAATGGAATATTAGTCAGCCATAAAGAAGAATGAAATTATGGCATTTTCCGATAAATGAATGAAACTGGAGACTATCATGCTAAGCAAAGTAAGCCCATTTCCCCAAAACCAAAGGTTGAATGTTTTCTCTGATATGTGGATGCTGACTCACAATAGGTGGGGGTGGGGAGAGGGAGGAGTGGAGGTTCACCACATCAGACAGCAGGGAGTAAGAGGGGAGGACAGATGGGAACAGGAAAGACAGTAGAATGAATGGGACACAACATTCCTATGTTCCCATATGAAAACACACCAGTGTAACTCCATATCACATACAACCACAAAAATGGGAAGTTATACTCCATGTATGTATGATATGTCAAAATATATTCTACTGTCATGTATAACTAAAAAGAACAGATAAAAATTTTTAAAACTCTCTTTAATGAGTTTGTACTAATATGTTACTATATACTGTAGTTATTGCATATGAGGAAAAGACAGGTGTAAAATTAATTGTGGTTTTGGGGAATTATCATGATGCTTTCAGTATTTTGCTGTTGGCAAAAGAATCTGCACATTGTGTTGTTTAATTTTTCTTGGTGCCATATTGCTCAATCACACTAGCAGTAGTTTCTGGGCACTTCACAGATGTGCATTTGGTGACCCGTCATGGTGGTGAGTTTAGCACTGTAGTTTCGTTACCAGAGGTCCACAGCATGTATTAATTTATAATGATGCTGAAGTCTGACTTTAGTTCAGGAAGCCAAGAAGCTGGCACGTTGAGCTTATGCATGTGTGGCAGGGTGGGAGGGGATGGAGTCTTAGTGGCTGAAGCAGATTCTCCCCCCAAATCCACTTGTCAAGATAAACTTGTTCCCTAATCATGACTTTCACACAGTATCATCTTTTGTACTAATAAATCATTTTCTTCCCATTGTGAAAAACTCGTCCCCAGGAGAAATCTCAGTAGGAGCGTTATTTCACCATTTGACAATCTAGGCGAGTTTGCCAGCAAGTCCTTTGAGAAGGTCAAGTGTCAACTAAAGCGTACATCTTTGCAAATTTCTCCATCCTTCAAAAATACGGTAATGATAAGAAATGCTTTCCCTTTCCTAGAACAAAACAGTAAAACTGGGTGGGATCTTGCAGAGAAGTTGCCTGTTTTTTAAAGAGAGGAAAACTAAGTCTCTGAGAAGTCACTTCCCATCTACTCTCCTGCTTTGGGAGTCCAAGTCAGTGGATTCCCGGCTTCTCCTATGGTGCCATGCTAATGTGTGAATCTCTTTGTACCACAGTACCCTTGCTTTAGCATTGCCAGCCATGGAAAGGCTCTGCTTATGAGGAATTCACCTGAGGATGGCTGCCATTGCAAGCATCCATGCTTTGGAGCAGCGGGGAATGGGAAAATGGAAATTCTCACAAGAAAAAAGGAGGCAGTACCTGCTTTCAATATATTTTAAAGGGAGTGATGTGCAGCCAGCCTCATTTAAAAAACAGACCTTTGAGGGGGTCTGTTTATGGGTGCTTTCATAGAAATTTGAAGTGGGAAGATCCCCAAATCAGTATTTCCTAATGGGGAAGTTGTGAAATGCAGACCATGGGGAGACAAGTGCATGGTGTGTCTGCTACCATTTCCCCTCTGGAGCCAGGGCAGACATCACCAAATGATCACAGTTCACTGCTCCCTTCAGATGAGCACAAGGTTGATCTTAGAATTCTACTGAATGAGCAGCCACTATTAATCAATCAGCCAATCAATCAATCACAATGGATGTGTAAGACGCCACACCTGATATTATAGTTTTTTCCAATGGAGCTGGTCATAAGCTATGATTTGAAATTTCACTAACAATAGTGATAAGAACAACAACTACCGTTTACTGAGGCCTCACTATTCATTAGACCCTTGACTGGTATCAGCTCTTTTATTTTCATGGCAACTTTCCAAATATATATGAATATTTTCACTTTTCAGATAAAGAAACTGAGGCACAGAGAGGTTAAGTAGTCTGCTTAAGATCATGGACTGTGAACTCGGCTTAGCTACCTTCTGGGATCACACTGACCACTCTGCATCCTGGGCCACCTTGAGACACTGAGAAGTGCACCATCTTGGTGCAGGAGTGCACAGAGCTCCCCAGGACATTCTCTGCCATCATTCCTGCTTCCCTGCCCCCTCTGGACTGACATCTGTCATCAAGAGGTTAGATGTCTCTCTGTGTTTGGCCCCAGAACTTCAGATCCCCCTTATCCGGCATTAGTTTATTAGAACACATGTCAGTGGCAGCAGAAGTTGATTTCACTGGTTCAAGTGTCAGGGCCATGGCCAACCTCTCCTCTAAGACTCAGGCAGGTGGGCAGTGTGGGTGACTGGTTACTGACCCCCTGACTTTTACTCAGAGTAAGGTAGAGTCAAACCCCTCTGTGGTAGGGTTCTCCAGAGAATCAGAACCAATAGGGTGTATTTATCTCTACTATCTGTCTATCTATCTATCCATCTATCTATGATGATCATCATCATTTTTATCTATCATCTATATCATCTCTCTATATTATATCATCTCTATCATTTATCTATGTCTACCTCTATCAATCATTTATTTCTGTCACTTATTTATTCTGTATCTAGAAATATATTTATTATAAGGCATTGACTCACATGTTAATGGAGGTTGAGAAGTCCCACCATCAGCTATCTGCAAGCTGGAGACACAGAAAAGCTGGTGGTGCAGCTCAAAAGCCTAAGGACTGTACAGACAAAGGTGTAGATTCCAGCCTGGGTCTGAGGCATGAGGATCGGAGCACAGAGGGCAGGTGAGTGACATTTCAGCTCAAACAGTCAAGAAGGGCTAACTCAATATTTTTGTCTTTTTCTTCTACCCAGGCCATCAGCAGGTTACATGATTTCCATTCAAATTGGGGAGGGCCATCTACTTTACCTGGTCTACCAACTTAAAAACTAATTTACTTCTGAAAACATCCTCATAGACATACTCAGAAATAACAATTAGCCAGCTATCTGGGCATCTCAGGCTCCAGTCAAGGTTGGCGCATAAAATTAGTCACCACGTTCTATTCTACCAATCACCTGCTAGGAGGAATTAATGCTGGGAGGAATCTTCAAGAATGCTCTAAACTCTGATATCCAGAAGAATCCAGAACAGCACAAATCAGCAGGTCAGAGGGAGGAGTTCACTGGATTGACTTGTAGAGAGAAGGTCTTTAAGAATTAAAATCTGACGATACTACATTTGGGCTGATGATATTACTTGGGAGATATCTAGGAAAATGAATAATAGGCAGAACCTACGATGCACCAGTTCCACTCCTGGGCACGTTTCCTGGAGAAACTTGCACTTATGCATGGGAACGTTCATGGCATTTTATGACAAGGAAAAATTAGAGACAATCTAGTGCATTCACTAGATCATGGAGAGAAGGGCTATGAAGAGACTCTCTGAGGGATGGTTTGATGGGGAGAAAGGGAAGAATGGAAGGCCAGCTCTGGATGAAGAGCAGAGCATGAAGCAGAGGGAAGCACTGGGAAGTCAGGGTGGCAAGTCTGGGTCTGACAGCAGAGGCCTTAGGAGCTGGGCTTCCTTGCTCTGCATATAGGGAGAGCTTCGGCCTCAGTAGAAGCAGTGATACTGTGGCTTTATTTCTGAAATTGACCCAAAGAAGACCACATCGTGTTTCGCTGTAGGTCCACCTGTCTGGAAGCAAAGAATCAACTTGAGTCTGAAAATGCAGTTCCTGGAAGAGGATATGTGTCTGATTAACTTCCCACACATTTTACTGTTTTGCTGAATGCAGAGATTTGAGAATTCTTTCCATAACCCAGTTCTGGGTTTTTCTGAACACCTCCCTGATCAATAGGCTACTGGTTGTGATAGCTCTATTGTTGGTTTCTCTTGTGAACAGGATTCTACTTTTGGTCTCTGAAGAAAGGGCTGTCAGGAAGCCTAGACTAAGAACATCCTTGGAAGTTAGGATTTCATTCCCAACTCCATTGCCAGGACTGTGTAAACCCAGTTTCATAGGAAGGTCTCCACCCACACATGTGCCCTCTTGGATTTACTTATTACCCACTTCTTAGCAAGTCACATTGTCTGACCTTAAGAAATTCATTCAACTCAATAATAGCAAATCCTTGTTTATCAAGTAGAAACCCATGAGCCCTTGACGCCTTTATCCAAAAAATTGGTGATCTTATTGTCTAGAGAAAATCTTTTCTTTAAAACAATGAAAAAATTGGAGAGAAACGAATGAATGGGCGACCTGGCAATAAATGACGAAAACCTTCAAGGTCAGATGTACACCTGGAAGGGCAGATCGGTGCGAAGCCAACAGTGTCATGAGGTGTGAGGATGAATCAGAGATAAACTACCCCACCTAAACCTGGGACTTTCCCCAAAGAAAGACAAGACCCCCAGAAAGAGGCAACCAAGAAGAAAGCCCATCTCACAGAGAGAGGTAACACATGGAGACTCAGCTGACTTAACCTCCACTCTGACTACAGAGGAAAAGAAACTCTCGATTTCTAATTTCAAGCCTGCTGCTAATATGGGTCTGGAATCAGGATCCAGTGTGACCACACTGGGATATGTATTCCAGATGCTGGAATCAGCAAGGAGGGATATAAAATATGTATTTTACGTATTTAATGAAATAAGAAAGATAATTGAAAATAAAACTAAGGAAAAAGACTCTATCACACAGGACCAGAAAGAATAAATCTGGATATAAAAAACTATAAGAATTGGAATTGGGTTAAATAGGCAGCAGGAGCAGATAATGAAAAATTGCTGAGAGCATTGCAGAAGGAAAAAAAGAATGGAAAAAAGAAGGCTGAATTGAGAGATTCAGAGGGAAGGTTAATCAAAAGGAGAGACAAGAGAGATTGACAGAGACAATTATTTTCTGCAAACCATGAAAGATGTGAATTATCAGATTCTGCAAGCTCGATGTATCCAGGCAGGATGAAGAAAAAAATAACTTACATTTGGACTCCAAGAGTTTTAGTCAGCATTTTCATAGCTGTGACCAAAAGATCCAAAAAGAACGATGTAGAAGAGGAAGGGTTTATTTTTGGCTCACGGTTTCAGAGGTCTCAGTCCATAGACTTGACTTGACCATAGACGGACTTGACAGCTCAGTCTAAGGTGATGTAGACCATCAGGGCAGAACAGCGTGGCGGAGGAAAGCAGCTCAGGACGTGGCAATCAGGAAGCAGAGAAAGTGCTCTTCTCACCAGGGACATTATATAAATCCCAAAGGCTCACTTCTGGTGACTTACCTCCACCAGGCACACCGTACCTGACTACAATTACCACCCAGTTAATCCATATCAGTGGATTAATCTGCCCACTAGGTTAAAGCTCTCATAATCTAATCTTGTCTCCATTGAAACATTCTTGTATTGTCTCGCAGCTCACATCTAAACCATTACACCAAGACAAAAAAAAAAAAAAAAAAAGATGTGAAAAACAATAGTTCACCTGTAGAGAATAAAGTTTGATTTACAGCTGATTTTTCAAAACAAAAGAAAGACAACATGAAAATAACTTCAAAATGCAGAAAGAATAATCAACCTAGAATTACAGAACTAGCTTGAGATAGTTTCCTAGGTAGACATTTACCAGTTATTTTAAAGAAAATAATTCAGGAAGAGAAGAAATGAACTGAGAATAAAGCAAAAATTTAACCATGTAAATAAATCTAAGGAAAGAATGACTACATAAAAACAACAATAATTGTCTAATTTCTTCTACAAAACAGTCATGGCTTTTTTCCCCACTGTGTTTCTATATGAATTTTAGAATAATTATTTGATTTCTAGAAATAAAAATGTTACTAGGATTTTTGTTGGTATTAGATTGAATGTATAGTTTGGAGATAATTGACGTCTTTATAGTATTGATTTTTTTCCATCCATGAGTATGATCTCTCTCTTCTTAATAATTCCAGATTAAGAACACAATATTAGTAACAATGTTTCTGTATAGAAATTCTTCTTTGGGATTTTTCTTACACTTTTTTTTGGTAATTTTTAAAAATGTTTTTATTTTCCAATTGCTTGTAAGAAATCTATTGATTTTTCTACTTTGATCTTATGACCAATGACATTGCTAAGCTATTCAACAATCTGCAAGTTTTTGGAGTTTTACACATGTGGTCATGCTGTGATCGTGTTGTGGGAATGACAGTTTCATTTCTTCTTTTCAAATTTTTACATTTTCTTCTTGCCATTTTGCAATAGGTATGGCCTCTAGTACAATACAAACAGTTATAGTGAAAGGAATTTTTGTTTTATTCCTGATATCAGATGGAAAGTTTTCAATAATTCATCATCAATATTGTACTTAATGTAGGAATTTTTTTATTTTTATTTATTTATTTTATTTATTTATTTATTTATTTTTTTTGTGGTGCTGGGGATTGAATCCAGGGCCTAGTGCTTGCGAGGCAAACACTCAACCAACTGAGTTATATCCCCAGCCCAATGTAGGATTTTTTAAAGGCACTTTTATTGGATTAAGAAAGTTGTCTTCTATTCCTAGTTTGCTAAATTTCGTATTATAATGGAATTTTATTAGATACTTTCTGCATCTATTAAGATGGTCGTATAATTTAACTTGTTTATTCTGTTTATATAGTGAATTCATTAATTGAGTTTTAAATTTTAAACCAGTCTTGCTGGAATAAACCCACTCCATCATGAGGGTTTAACCCTGAGTCTGACTTGCTTGGCTTTGTTGAGAATCCTTCATCTGTCTTCACGGGAGAGATTTGCCTGTAATTTTCTCTTCTTGAAATTTCCTCATTGAGTTTTGGTTTCTACATCATTGCATACTCATGAAATGATTTTGCATGGGTTTCCTCTTTTTTGAGTCTCTGGAAAAGTTTTGTGTAAGATCTGTGCTATTTCTTCTTTTAATTTTGTTGGCACTTTCAAAGACTTGAGTTTTGCCTTCAAACTCAATTGTTATATATTTGTTTTCTGAGTCCTAAATTTTTGTTCTTTTCTTTGTTATTTTTTCACTTCCACTTTCTTTGATTTTATTTTCTTGTCATTTTCTAAATTCTTAAGATGGATATTTTAATAATTGATTTTTCAGTCTTTCTTAGAAATGCAAGGCTATAAACTTTCCTCTAAATACAGCCTTAGTTGTTGGTATGGTTTGGATATGAGGTGTCCCCCGAGAGCTTATGATGAGATTAGGAAAGCTGTAACCTAATCAGTGGATTCATCCATTTGGTGGGAAAATAGTTTGAAAGGACTAGTGTATTAGGTGACGACTGTGAGCAGGTAGAGTGTGACTGGAGGAAGGAGTTCCCTGTGGACATGTGTTTGGGGATTATATTTTGTCCCTGGCATGGGCCCTCTCTGATTCTCAGCCACCATGAGCTGACTAACTTTTCTCCACTGGGTCCTTCCACCATGCTGTTCTGCCTCACCTCAGGCCTAGAAGCAATGAATCAGCTGACCAAGAACTGAACCTCTGAGACTGTGAACCCAAATGAACTTTTCCACTTCTAAGTTGCTCTTGCCAGGCATTTGTCCTGACTGTGATGAGCAGCTGACTAACAGTTGAAAACCACAAGCTCTGATGTGGAATATGAGCATTATCATTCCTTTCAAAATGGATTTTTAAAATAAACTACTTAGTTTGCAAACATTTGAAGATTTCCTAGTTATTTCTACCTATATATTTCTAGCTTAACCTTACCATGTTCAGAGAATTTATAGATTTACTCTGAATAATTTCAGTCCTGTTACATTTGTTAAGAATCATGCCCACAGTATGGTCTATTTTAATGAATGTTTTCATACCCTTGAGAACAGAATGTATATTTTCTCTCATTGTCATGTTCTCTACATGTCACGTAGATCAAGTTGGTTAATAATGTTGGTCCAAAATGCTGACTCTCTCTGCCTGTCTTGTTAGCTACTAAGATTGGCATGTTAATGACTCTTATTATGATTATGGATTTGTCCATGCTTTTTTTTTTTTTAGCCCTTTCAATATTTGTTCTGTTCAAAGCTTTGTCATTAAGAGCCTGCAATTTTCGTTTTGTGTGATCATTCAGGGGGAGCTGTCCCTCGGTCCCCTGCCTTGGAGAGCTGCACCAGCACTCTGCTAGGTGTTGGTGTGGTGTGTGCCTTCCATCCAATTACCGTCTGCTCTCTTATATCTAGGATACCTTGTAAGCAGTCTGTAGATTTTTAAAATTCAGTCTGACAATCTTTGCTATTTTAAATAACACTTTAAAATGTAAAATTCAGTGACTTATCCAGTTTTGCCACCATCAAAGATACCATATTTTTGATAATATCCCTTGCTCCCCAGAGAAATCTCATATCCATTTGAGTTTACTCTCCATTCCCCTCACCCTAGAAAATGTGAATCTTCCTATCTCTATGGATTTGCCTATTCTGGATATTTCATATAAATGGAACCATACAGTATGCGGTCTTCTGTGACTTTTTTTTCTTTTACATTTTCAAAGTATCATCAGTACTTCATATTTACTTATTGCCAGATAATATTCCAGAGTATGGATATTCCACCTTTTGCTTATTCATTCATCCATTGGTGGACATTTGGGTTGTTTATACTTTTTGGTGATTATGAAAAATGATACTAGGAATACTCACATACAAATTTTGCGAACACATGTTTTCATTTCTCTCGGGATATCCGTAGGAGTAGAACTGCTGGGTCATATGGCAACACTGCATTTAACATTTAAGGAACTGCCAAATGGTTTTCCAAAGTGATCGTACCATTTGATAATCTGGTCGGCAGTGCATGAGAATTCCAGTTCCTCCGCCTCCTTGCCCACACCTGTTATGGTCTAGCTTGATTCTGGCTACCTCGTGGGTGTGACGTGGCATTTTATTGTGGTTTTGATTTGCATTTCCCTGATGACTAACAATGCCCACCATCCTTTCCTGTGCCGCTTGCTTCCACTCTATTAGCTGTCCTTTCATTTTCTTGATGGTCCTCTTTGAAGCACAGAGGTTTTTAATTTTGGTGAAGTCCCATGTGTCTATTTTCCCCTTTTGTTATCCTTTCAATGTCAAATCTAAGGAAGCACTTTTTACATTGAGGTCATGAAGACTTGCCCCATTGTTTTTTCTTTGCACTTTTACAGTTTTAGCCACTACATCCAGTGGATTATCCTTTTGGGTCAAATTTGGCTATGATGTGAGTCGGAGTCTAACTTCACTGGGTGTCCAGTCTTCCTGGGGTATCCTGTTGTCCCAGAACCATTTGATGAAAGGACAATTTTCCATTTTCCCCTTCAATTTTCTTGGACTCCTGTGAAAAATAAATGAGCCATAGACGTTTTATTTTGAACTCTCAGTTCCATTCCATCTGCATTCCATTGTCTATCTGCACACCAGTACCACACGGTGCTCTTGTAAGGTTTGAAGCTGGGAAGGATGGGTCTTCCAACTTTGTTCTTTTCAAGATTGTTTTGCTATTCTCAGTCCTATTTCTCTATGGATTTTAGGATCATTTATCAGTTTCTGTTAAATAAAAAAGACAAAAAGGCAGCTGGTATTTTGATAGAGACTGCATTGAATCTATAGACTGATTTTTATTGTTTACATTTAAGGTATACATATGATGCTTTAATATACTTAAACGGAGTGAAATGGTTACTATAGTGAATTAATGAGATATTCATCATCTCACATAGTAGCCCTGTGTGTGTGTGTGTGTGTGTGTGTGTGTTAACAGCACCTAACGTACACTCTCAGCAATTTGTTAGTATACAAGAGCTATAGTCTCCGTGTTGTGCATTAGGTACCTAAATGTAGTCATCGGACATATCTGCTACCATGTCCCCTTTGATCCACATCTCTCATTTCCTCCCTACCACAAAATACCATTTCAGTTTCTATTTCTAGGTATTCAATTTTATATTTTTAGATTCCACATATGAATGAGATCTTGCAGTCTTTTCTTTCTGTGTCTGGCTTATTTTTCACTTAATGTCTAAATGTCTTTCAGGATCATCCATGTTTTTGCAAATGGCAAGCTCTGCTTCTTTTTAAAGGCTAGATGATCTTGCATCATGTTTAGAGATGAAAATTTATTTACCCATTCTTCTATCAACAAACATATATGTTGTTTCCCTATCTTGGCCACTGTGACTAATGCCGCATGCCATAGTGTGACTAATGCCTTGGAGTATGGATAGCTCTGTGGGGTGCTGCTTTGTTCTGTTTGAGATAGGGTCTCGTCATATTGCCCAGGCTGGTCTTGAACTCCTGGGTTCAGGTGATCCTTCCACCTCTGCCTCTTGAGTTGCTAAGACTACAAGTGTTTGCCACAGGGCACTGCTGAAGGACTGAGTTTCATTTCCTTTGGGTATATGCCCAGCAGAAGGATTGCTGATCATAAGGCAGGTCCATTTTTGCATCTTAGAGGAACCTCTGTACTTTTTCCATAATGACTGTGCCTACTTACACTCTCAGTCCCAGCCTCCCAGGGACCCCTTTTCTCCACACCAGCACCAACACTTTACCTCTTGTCTTTTTGTGAACAGCCATCCCAACAGGTATAAGGTGATATCTCATTGTGATTTTAATTTGCATTTCCCTGATGATTAATGATGTTGACTGCCTTTTATACCTCTTGGTCATTTTTAGGTCCTTTGAGAAATATCTATTCAGGTCCTTTGCCCATTTTTAATTGTCTTTGTTTCTTTGATTGTTTGTGTTGTTGTTGTTTTTCGTTTTTTGTTTTGGCTGTTGAGTTCTATGGCAGTTTGGGGAAACGTGGCCCTTGTAACAGTGTGGAGTCTTTTGACCCATGGACAGGCATGTCTTTGTATGTTTTTAGGACTTCTTTTATTTCTATCAAAATGTTTTGTTATTTCTCAGTTTATGAAACTTTACTTGCTTTGTAAAAATTTCCCTAAGCATTTTATTATCTTTGATGCTGTTTTAAGTGGAATAGTTTTCTTAATATCATTTTCCAGTTGCTCACTGGGTTAGTGTAGAGAAATACAGTTGGTTTTTGTGCATTAATCTTGTGGCTTATAACTTTGCTGAATTCATTTATTAGTTCAATAGTTTCTTTTTGTGGATTCATTAGAAATCTTCATACACAAGATCAAGTTACTAGAGAATAAAGATGATTTCTTTCTTATTTTCCAATCTGGATGCATTTTAATTCATGTTCTTGCTACGTGGTCCTGACTGAACTCTCCAGTACAGTGTTTGGATAGAATGACATTTTTAACGACATTTTTAACATCTGTCTTATTTCTGATCTTAAGGGAAAGTGCTTTATCTTTCTCCATTAAGTATGACGTAGCTACTGCCTTTAGATGCCATTTATCAGGTTGAAGAAGTTCCTTTCTAAGTTTGTTTAAATGTTTTATCATGAAAGAGTGTTGAGTTTTGTCAAGTGTGTTTTCTCCATGATATGTTTTTCTCTGTATTCCAAGAATACTGTGTATTACATTGATTGACCTTTGGATGTTAAACCAACCTTGCATTCCTGGGACAACTCCCACTTAGCCATGGCATATAACACTTTTTAATGGTCATCAAAACTTCTGCTTAGTTAGTTTAAGGTTCATCTGAATATTAGAGATTTTCCAAAATGCCTTGAACCAGTACTCCTCTCCCTCTTTGTTTAAGGGGTCTCTGTATGTGGTCTATATATTCAGTGTTCTGTTGTTTATAATTCTGCCTTTGCCTTCATTTCCTGCTTGCACAGATCCTCAAGAGCATCCAGAGGCAAGAAATCAGGGCTTTATTAGATGTCTCTCAGAAATACATCACCTCTGGCCATGAGCATGGCCTTCTAAACTTAAGGAATATACTGGAGGTGTTCAAAGTCTCCTATGAACATCTCATTCCCCACATTTCCTTTATGAGTTTTTTTGCTAGCTTCTTGTTGGGCCCAACTAGTCTTACTACCAAAGGCAGTTGTGACATTAATTAAATAGCCTTTATGGTTTTGGATAAATGCCCACTTGAGCAGGGTCTGAGTCAGGTCAACTAAAGAAGAGACTTATGCCTTGGGCTCTTCCAGGGAACTTCCAGAAAGGGAAGACAGGGTTCTCTGGGAAACTTTTTTCCTGAGGAGGTGGGAGGCTCCACATCTGTTCTCTCCCTCCCAGTGAATGTAAGGCTACTAGTTCTCATGGCTACTGTGGCTGTGAGGCTGCTAGACTTATGGTGACCTTGGAGCTGGAGAGAAGCAGGAGTGGGACCAGGGCCAGTGGAACCACAAAACTCATGCCTCTTACTCAGATCCAGCTGCTTTTTTTCAAAAAAATGTTCATCATACTTGGTTAATTTCCAGAGTTCTGCAAAAGCTGATTATGACAAATTTTGCCTCTTTTGTGTTCTGTGCTTTTTTTCCTTATTGTTCTCTGTGCTTTTATGAAGGAGTGGAATTTGGGGGGACTTTACTCCATCAATCCAGAAATGCTGCCTAATCTCTGATTTTTAATTGGAGTATTTAAATTGTGCACATTACGCATATTACTAATATATTTGGGTATACACCCACCATCCTACGATTTATATTCTACTTGTTGCAGATATCTTATTTTCCTCATTTTATACATTTTAAGATTGTGTTTTACTAATGCCCCTTCTGCTAGCTACATGCTTGTGTGAACACACACACACACAGATACATATTATTTTAGTCAGCTTTTTCACTGCTGTAACCAAAAGACCTGACAAGAACAATTTTACAGGAGGAAAAGTTTATTTGGGGCTCATGGTTTCAAAGGTCTCAGTTCACAGACGGCTGACTTCATTCTTTGGGGATTGAAGTGAGGCAGAACATCATGGCGGAAAGATGTGGTAGAGTAAAGTGGCACAGGGCATCATACCAGGAAAAAGAGAGAGAGAGAGAGAGACACAGAGAGAGACAGACAGAGAGACAGAGAGACAGAGAGAGACAGAGACAAAGAGAAAGTTCCTGACCAGGAACAAAATATATACCCCAAAGGCACTTGCCCAGGGACCCACCTCCTTCAGCCACACCCTACCTGCCTACAGTTATCACCCAGTTAATACCTATCAGGGAGTTAATGCACTGATTAGGTTAAGGCTCTCATAACCCTGATCATTTCACTTCCAAACATTCTTGCATTGTCACTCCCATGAGCTGTTGGGGGACACCTAATATTTCAACTATAACACATAGATTTGTGTAATTTATATATAATTTTTTGTGGGGTATGAGGGATTGAACTTAGGGACAAGGGGCCACTGAGTCACAACGCCAGCCCTATTTTGTATTTTATTTAGAGACAGGGTCTTGCGGAGTTGCTTTGCACCTTGCTTTTGCTGAGGCTGACTTTGAACTTGTGATCCTCCTGCCTCAGCCTCCTGAGCCTCTGGGATTCCAGGTGTGCATCACCTCACCTGGCAATTTATATATAATTCTATGTATATAAATAATTCTTTTAGTGATAATTTTAAATACTTTAATGGTCATTTTAAAGAACTACTACTAATTAGCTTTTCACTTCCCAGATAATACTAGGGCCTGAAAACACTTTGACTCAATTCCTCTCCCTTCTTCCTTTTACAATGCACATATATTTTACTGCATAGGAGACCACTTGATGCATTCTTATTGTTTTATCCAATCAGTATATATTTATCCAATCAGTATATATTATCCAATCAGTATATATTTAGTTTTATATATTCTGCTGTTCTTCAGAATATATAAAATGATTTTATATATCATTCTGCTGTTCTTCATTTCTTTGTACATTTCCATCTGTCTGAAGAAATCCCTTTAGTATTTTCCTTCATGTAAGTATGCTAGCAGACATTTGAAAAATTCTTCTATTTCATTCTCACTTCTGTGGAATATTTTTTCTGGGTGCAGATTTCTATGTTGACATTTATTTTCTGTTAGCACCATAAAGGTGACATATGTCTTAGTCTGCTGAACTGCTATAGCAGAATATCAGAAGCTGGATGTGGGTGGGAGCTTCAACAACCATCGCTGATTCCCATGACCCTGAAGGTTGACATGACCAAGATGACAGTATCACCCATGGGGCTTCCTGGTTTGTAGGCAACCACCTTCTGGCTGCATCCTCACATAGGGGAACAGGGCTGATCTCTCTTGCTACTCAGGACGCTGATCTCGTCCACGAGGGCTCCATTCTAGTGATGCAGTTACCTCCCAAATGCCCACCTCCAAATATCATAGCACTGGGCATTAGAGTTCCAACCCATGAAATGCAAAGATACAAAATTCAGTCCAGAGCAACATCCTCTTGTGTTTGGCATTTTTGTGTTGAGATGGTAGTCTTATTGCTACACAAAAAGCAATATATTTATTCTCAGGCACTTTTGACTTTCCCCCTTGTTTTTGGTTTTTAGCAATTTATTGTTACGTGCCAAGGTATTATTTTCTTCTTGTTTGTTCTGTTTAGAGTTTATTGTTCTTAAATCTGTGATTTGAGGTCTTCAATTCACCCCAAAAAATCTTGAGCCATCATCACTATATACGATGCTCAAATTTGATGTATGTTAGAACTTCCACCACAGGTTATGTGTCTTTTATTTTGTTTCTTGATTTATCATCCCTTTTTGTTCTTGTTTCACCATAAGAATGTTTTTTGCTGACCTATCCTTATTTTAGCTGGGTTCCATCTACCATTTAACTCAGAGTATGTTTTTAATTTCAGTTATTATAACTTTTAATTTTATAATTTTGTCCTTTAAAAAATATATCCTCATTCTTTGGCAAAAATCTCCATCATGTAATCTAGTTTTGGAATATGTTAAAAATCTGTGTCAGGTCATTTTAATATTTGGGTACCTGCTGGATTACTCTCTCATTCATTGTTCTTTTTGTCCTGTTTTATGGTTTGCTTGATAATTATAGATGGATGTTGTCTATTATAGATTGTACCAATAAATTATAAAGCTCTGGGTGATAGTGCCTGCCTCTAAAGAAGACTCACCCTCTACTCTGCAGACAACTGAAGAGAAGAACATGCAATCTAAGGTCTGAGAAAACTCAAGACCAACTTGTGGTCTTTGTCTGGCTCAGTCTAGAACAAGGATGTTTCTTCTGTCTCCTTCTTGGTGAGACTTGAAGTCAAATTTTAATTTCTCAGCACTCGAACTGTTGAAACATTGCTGTAGTTTCCAGCTCTTTCTACTTGACTTTCTAGCATCTTGCCAGCGAAGAAGAAAAGGCACCTTGATAGAAAACCTGGTGCTGAACATCAGGCTCACCTCTCTGCTTCCTTCCTTTCCCAAATCCTGTCCCCTCCACCCCTGACTGCTCTGCTATCCACACGCTCAGTTTTTGTCTCTCACACTGCATGAGGTTTCATAAGCTTCTGCTGACTTTTTCAGCCCCACACAATATTGGCCAACACTCCCAGGGGAAAACCTCACGTAAAAAGCTGAGCTTCTTCAGTGCCTGCTCCTTCTCCCTGGGATCTGCTCTCAAGTCCTGGCATCCTTTAGAGCTCTTCCACACCTTCAGGCAGGTTGCTTTTTTCTTTGAATTCAGCTCTTCTCTTTGCTGCTGCTGTTTTCGTTGTTATGGGAGTATTGACCTATACTTAGCAGAGTATTGACTTCTGCTAAGAAGTCACTCCATCACAGCTGGAAGAAGTCTGCATGAGTTTGTTCTTAATGGGCTTTAATTTTTAAGAAGTTTTAGGTTCACAGCAAAACTGAGCAGAAATAAACAAGGGTTCCCAGTGAGGCCCTGTCCTACACATTTACAACCTCCCATGCTGAGGTAGAGCGCCGAGGTCTTGGGGTGGTGAAGAGGCTGGCTTAGGAAATCATCCTGGGTAGACAGGTTCTGCTTGACACCATCTCAGCTTTATTGTGGAAGGATACATGCTTTATAGAGGAAGGGAGCCAATGAGCAGAGAGGGGTGGTGATGCAAGAGCCTATCAGAGCGATCCAGCCAGAAACTGCACAATGAGGAAGAAGCAAGGGGAGGGTGAGACTCTCCTGAGGCACTGCCCCATTGGCTGGGGGGGAGGGGGTGTCACTTGGGGGTGAGCCGCCCAAGCGTGAAAATCCTGGGTGTTCCACAGGATCTTACCCACTGCGCAGCCGCAAGGATGCATGTGCCTCAGTGGCTCTTCCCACATTTCCCACACCAGGCAGCATTTGTGACCATCAATGAATCTTCATTAACACATCATCACCCCAAACCCACAGTTCACAGCAGGGTTTACTTTCAGTGTTGTGCATTCCAAGGCCTTTGACAAATTGCATTTATTTTAAGATAAACTTCATTTGGAAAAAATTTAGACCGATGTAAAATTTGCAAAGATAGCACTGAGAAGTTCCTCTCTACTCTGGATCCAGCCTCCCTGAATGTTAGCATCTCGTGTTACCATGGTGCATTTGTAAAAACTAAAAGAAACAACATGGGCTTGTTACTATTAAGTGAACCCCAGACTTTATTTGGATTTCACTGATTTTTGTCATCAATGTTCTTTATTTGTTTTAGGATCCAGTCCAGGATCCCACATTGCATTTAGCTGCTATGTCTCAAATTGGCTTCCCCTGATCTGGATCAGTTTCCCCTATTTGAGGATGTTGAGTTTTGAGGATTATTAAATTGCTATTTTGTGAAAGGACCTTCAGTTTGGTTTTATCTGATGTTTTTCATGTGGTCCTACTGGGTTGCAGATTTATTTTTTATTTTTTTGAAAAAGCACCAGAAATGCAAAATAGCTTTCTAATCACACTGTATCAGGGAGTGCATGCTATCACAATGTCTTCCAAATGGCACGATCAGCCTGGCTCACTCAGCCAATGTAGTATTGAAAGGAGTCTCTACTGAGTTCCCCTGCCCTGCTTCCATGTTTTTCTTTTTGGAAGCAAGTCACAAAGTCTAACCCATATTCAAGCACAGGGAGCTGAAACTAAGCTCCAACTCTTCGAGGGACTTATCCATATAAATTCACATAATTGCCAGGTGCAATGGCACATGCCTGTAATCCCAGCAATTCAGGAGGCTGAGACAGGAGGATTGAGAGTTCAAAGTCAGCCTCAGCAACTTAGCACAACTCAGTGAGACCCTCTTTCTAAATAAAATGTTTAAAAAGGCTTTGTATGTGGCTCAGTGGTAAAACACCCCTGGGTTCAATCCCTTGTACTAAAACAAACAAATAAATATAATTATTTGGATTGTTTTTGAGGTGCTGGGAATGGAACCCAGGACCTTGAACCTGCTTAGCAAGCATTCTACCACTGAGCTGCACCCTAAGCCTAGAATTCTTTTTTAAGAAAGATTTATCTCTTCTGTCTTATTATGTTTTTAATCACACATTTATATTAGGATGGACTCTCTTTTATTTTTGCAAAATGTATTTTGATTCATTGTTCACAAATGGGGTACAACTTTTCATCTCTGGTTGCACATGATGTACAGTCACACCATTTGTGTAACCATACATGTACATAGGGTAATAATGTCTGTCTCAGTCCACTCTTTCCTTCCCCCATCCCTTCCCCTCCTCTCATTTCCCTCTATACACTCCAGTGTTCCTCTATTCTTCCCTTACTGCCCCAACCCCCATGATGTATCAGCATCCACTTATCAGAGAAAACATTCAGCCTTTGGTATTTTGGGATTGACTTATTTCACTTAGAATGATATTCTTCAACTTCATCCATTTATCTGCAAATGCCATAATTTTATTCTTTATGGTTGAGTAATATTCCATTGTGTATATATACCACAATTTCTTTATCCATTCATCTATTGAAGGGCATCTAGGTTGGTTCCATAACCTAGCTATTGTGAATTGAGCTGCTATAAACATTGATGTGGCTGTGTCACTGTAGTATGCTTATTTTAAGTCCTTTGGGTATAAACTGAGGAGTGGGATAACTGGGTCAAATGGTGGGTCCATTCCAAGTTTTCCAAGGAATCTTCATACTGCTTTCCAGAGTGGCTGCACCAAATTGCAATTCCACCAGCAATGTATTTGTGTACATTTTTCCCCACATCCTTGCCAACACCTATTATTGCTTATAGTCTTGATAATAGCCATTCTAATTGGAGTGAGATGAAATCCTAGGGTAGTTTTGATTTTCATTTCTCTAATTACAAGAGATGTGAACATTTTTTCATATGTTTGTTGATTCTTGTATATCTTCTGTGACGTATCTTCTCAGTTTCTTTGTTCATTTATTGATTGGATTCTTTGTATTTTGGGTGTAAAGTTTTTAAAGTTCTTTATAAATTTTGGAGACTAGTGCTCTACCTGAAGTGCATGTGGAAAAGATTTTCTCCCACTCTGTAGGCTCTCTTTTCACATTATTGTTTCTTTTGCTGAGAAAAAGCTTTTTGTTAGAATCCACCCCATTTATTGATTCTTGTTTTCATTTCTTGTGCTTTAGAAGTCTTGTTAAGGAAGTCTGGTCCTAAGTCAACATGATGAAGATTTGGGTCTACTTTTTCTTCTAGTAGTCACAAGTTCTCTGATCTAATTCCTAGGTCCTTGATCCATTTTGAGTTGAGTTTTGTGCAGAGTGAGAGATATGGGTTTAATTTCATTTTGCTGCATATGGATTTCCAGTTTTCCTAGAACCATTTGTTGAACAGGCTATCTTTTCCCCATTGTACGTTTTTGGCACTTTTGTCTAGTATAAAATAACTGTATTTGTGTGGGTTTGTCTCTGTGTCCTCTATTCTGTACCATTGATCTACCTCTCTATTTTGGTGCCAATGTCATGCCATTTTTATTTTGTTGCTCCGTAGTACAGCCTAAGGTCTGGTATCATGATACTTCCTGCATCACTCTTCCTGCTAAGGATTGCTTTGACTATTTTGGGTCTCTTATTTTTCAAAATGAATTCCATGATTTGCTTTCTCTCTTTCTATGAGGTGCATCATTGGGATTTTAATTGGAATTGTATTGAATCTGTATAGTGCTTTTGGTATTTTGATAATATTAATTCTGCCTATCCAAGAACATGGGAGATCTTTCCATCTTCTAAGGTTTTCCTTAATTTCTTTTTTTAGTGTTCTGTAGTTTTCATTGTAGAGGTCTTTCACTTATTTTGTTAGATTGATTACCAAGTATTTTATTTTTTTTGAGGCTATTGTGAATGGAGTAGTTATCCTAATTTCTCTTTCAGAGGATTCATCACTTAGGAATAGAAATGCATGAGATTTATGAGTGTTGATTTTATTTCCTGCTACTTTGCTGAAATCTTTTATTAGTTCTAGAAGTTTTGTGGTGGAGTTTTGTTGGTCCTCTAAATATAGAATCATGTCATCAGCATATAGTGATAGTTTGAGTTCTTCTTTTCCTATTCGTATCCCTTTCATTTCTTTGGTCTGTCTAATTGCTCTGGCTAGTGTTTCAAGGATGATTGAATGGAAGCAGGGAAAGAGGGCATCCCTGTCCTGTTCCAGTTTTTAGAGGTAATGCTTTCAGTTTTTCTCCATTTAGAATGATGTTGGCCATGGGCTGAGCATAGATAGCTTTTACAATGTTGAGGTATGTTCCTACTATCCCTATTTTTTTGAGTGTTTTGAGTATGAAAGGGGGCTGTCTTTTATCAAATGTTTTTTATGCATGTATTGAAAAAATCATATGTTTCTTAACTTTAAGTCTACTGATGTGATTTCTGGAGGTTGAACCAACCTTGCATCCCTGGGATGAACCCCACTTGATCATGGTGCGCTATCTTTTTAATATGTTTGTATGTGACTTGCCAGAATTTTGTTAAGGATTTTTGCATCTATGTTCATCAGGGATGTTTGTCTGAAGTTTTCTTTCTTGATGTGTTTTTGTCTAGTTTTGGTATAAGGGTGATACTGGCTTCATAAAATGAGTTTGAAAGGGTTCCCTTCTTTTCTATTTCATGGAATACTTAGAAAAGTATTGCTATAAGTTTTTCTTTGAAGGTCTTGTGGAACTCCACTGAAAATCCATCTGGTCCTGGACTTTTCTTGGTTGGTAGACTTTTGATGGTTTCTTCTATTTCTGTGCTTGAAGTTGATCTGTTTAAATTGTGTATGTCCTCCTGATTCAGTTTGGGAGGATCTTGTGTCTCTAGAAATTTGTCCATGTCCTTGAGATTTTCTATTTTTTGAAGTATAGATTTTCAAAATAGCTTCTAATTATGTTTTGTATTTCAGTAGTGTCTGTCATGATATTTTCTTTTTCATCACAAATTTTAGTAATTTGAATTTTCTCTCTCCTTCTCTTCATTAGTGTTGCTAATGGTTTATCAGTTTTGTTTATTTGAAGAACAAACTTTTTATTTTGTCAGTTTTTTGAATTGTTTCTTTTGTTTCAATTTCATTGATTTCAGCTCTGATTTTAATTATTTCCTGTCTTCTACTACTTTTGGTGTTGATCTGTTCTTTTCTAGGGCTTTGAGATGTAATGTTAGGTCATTTATTTGTTGAATTTTTTACTCTTTTATTGAACGTGCTGCATGCAATAAATTTTCCTCAGTATTGCTTTCATAGTGTCCCAGAGATTTTGATATGTTGTATTGAATTTTTTGACATGTTGTAAGAATTTTTTTTTATCTCCTCCCTGATGTCTTCTGCTATCCATGCATCATTCAATAGCATATTATTTAGTCTCCAGGTATTGGAGTATTTTGTTTTTTTATTTTATCATTGATTTCTAATTTCATCCCATTACAATCTAATAGAATACAAGGTAGCATCTCTATTTTTTGTATTTACTAAGAGTTCCTTTGTGTCATAACATATGATTTATTTCAGAAAAGGACCATTTGCTGCTTAGAAAAAAGTGTATTTGCTCATTGATGTATGAACTATTCTCTCTTTCTCTCTCTCTCTCTCTATATATATATATATGTGTGTGTGTGTGTGTGTGTGTGTGTATATATATATATATATATATATATATATATATTTCTATATTTCTATGGTTTCTTTGTTCAGTTTTTGTTTGGAAGATCTGTCCAATGGTGAGAGAAGTGTATTAAAGTCACCTAGTATTATTGTGTTGTGATCTATTTGATTCATGAAATTGAGAAGGATTTCTTTGACATACATGGATGCTCTATTGTTTGGGGCATAAATATTTATGGCTGTTATGTCTTGTTGATTTGTTTCCCTTAAGCAGCATGAAATGTCCTTCCTTATCCCTTCTGACTAACTTAGGTTTGAAGTCCACTTTATCTGATATAAGGATGGAAATCCCTGCTTTTTTACTGAGTCCATGTGTGTGGTATGTTTTTTCCCATCCTTTCACCTTTAGCCTATGGATGTCTTTTTCTATGAGATAAGTCTCTTGAAGGCAGCATATTGTTGTGTCTTTTTTTTTTTTTAAATCCAATCTGCCAGTCTATGTCTTTTGATTAGTGAGTTTAGGCCATTGTCAGGGTTATTACTGAGATATAATTTGTATTTCTGGTCATTCTGGCTTATTTTTTATTTTTTAACTTGACTTGGTTTCTCCTTTGATTGGTTTTTCCTTTAGGGTAGTTCCGCACTTTGCTGACTTGCATCATTGTTTTTCATTTCCTTGTCATGGAATATTTTGCTGAGAATGTTCTGTAGTGCAGGCTTTCTATTTGTAGGTTCTTTTAACTTTTGTTTGTCGTGGAAGGATTTTATTTCATCATCAAATCTGAAGGTTAGTTTTGCTGTGTATAAGACTCTTGGTTGGCAGCCATGTTCTTTCAGTGCTTGAAACATGTTGTTCCAGGCCCTTCTTGCTTTTAGGGTCTGGGCTGAGAAATCTGCTGATATCCATATTGGTTTCCCCCTATATATAATCTGATACTTTTATCTCACAGACTTTAAAATTCTATCTTTATTTTATATGTTGGGCATTTTCATTATAACATGCCTTGGTGTGGACCTGTTGTAATTTTGTACATTTGGCATCCTATAAGCCTCTTGTATTTGATTTTCCATTTCATTCTTCAGGTTTAGGAAATTTTCTGATATTATTACATAATAGAATGAATAGATTGTTCATACCTTAGGTTTGTATCTCTGTGCCTTCCTCAATCCCAATAATTTTTAAATTTGGTCTTTTCATATTATCCCATAATTTCCTGGAGGTTCTGTTCATGATTTCTTGCCATCTTCACTGTGTGTTCAACTTCATTTTCAAGATTAAATATTTTGTCTTCATTGTCTGTGGTTCTGTCCGCTAAGTGATCTAATGTGTTGGTGATGCTTTCTATTGAGTTTTTAATTTGGTTTATTGTTTCCTTCATTTCAAGGACTTAGAATTTCTATCTCTTTATTGAAATAGTCTTTTCCTTTCTGTATTTGCTCTTTTAACTGTTTATTGAAGTGATCATTCATTGCCTGCATTCTTGCATCATCCTTTACTTCATGGTTCATTTTATTTTTTTTATTATTTTTTTTTTGAACCGGGGATTGAACTCAGGGACACTTGGCCACTGAACCACATTCCCAGCCCTATTATGTATTTTATTTAGAGACAGGGTCTCAATGAGTTGCTTAGGGCCTCACTAAGTTGCTGAGGCTGGCTTTGAACTCACAATCCTCCTGACTCAGCCTCCCAAGTCGCTTGGATTACAGGCGTGCGCCACCACTCCCGGCCATGGTTCATTTTAATTTTGTATATTCTGAACTCCTTTTCTGACATTTTTTCTTACCATGCTGTCAATGGATTCTATTAATGTCAATGGATTCTATTAATGTCATTTTTTCTTACCATGCTGTCGATGGATTCTGGTTTGTTTGGGATGCTTTCTTCCCTTGTTTTTTCATGTTGTTCATGTATCTTCCCCTCTAGCAGTGCAGATCTGAGGTATTATAGCTTCCCCCTACAGGTTTATGGTGTACCTGAAGATTTCCGATACCTTTCCTTTAAAGGGGAGATCAATATTAGCAGCACCCAACACAAACGATATGCAGTCTTAAACCAAATAGTCCCCATTAAGACATTAACAGTATTGTCATAATAAACAGAGAGGATGAGTTCAATTATTATCTACGAACCAATAGGTTTGCAATAAGGTCTACAATTTCTAATGATGGACAAAGAAGATGGGGAGGAGTGTAGGATGTAATGTTAATGGGATAAGAAGTGAATATGTAGAGATACTAGATCATAGGAAGAGTGAAAGCGAAATCAAAAGAGTTGGTTGTTAGCATGAGAAAAGGGAGAAAGAAACTCCAAGGAAACAGGTAAATAAAATGAAAATGGAGTGAGAAAAATGACAAAATAAAAAATTAAAATTAAAATAAATCTATAACCTAACTGTAATATACTATTCAACCTCCCAGTCTTCAGCAGCCTGATGCATGAGAAGTACCTGATAATGAGCTTCCAGTCTCCAGCAGGCGTCTCAGGGTGGGAGCTGCCCCACCTAAAGATGGCAACTTAGGCTTTGAGGATAATCCAAGATGGTGGCAGAGACTTCTGAATCAAAGGTAGATGGGAGCCACAGCACAAGGCTATGCAGGGCATGGGTGGATTTGGACCTGATCCTGAAGCCCCCAGGATGGACTCTTGTATAATATTTTTACTTTGAATTACAATTCAGTGTTATTTATTTATTTATTGTTGCTCAAATTGTTCCATCTTCAGCCGTGGAAGCTCTTTCAGTTTAGCTTCTACATCCTTTGGACACAACTCTACACTTTCGTTTTTCTAGCATTTTCTTACTTTCTTGATATTATTACACACTCCATATTCATCCTGTTTTTTTCCCTGTCCCAGCTCTAGAATCCACTATTTCTCCAAAGCTATGGTTCCCTTTGGTAGATAATTTAGAAGCCAATTTTTGAGTACAGGTATGCTTGCTGCAGCCAAGGTTATGTTATAGACTTACAATACAGTTGGAGGCTTTCATCGTAGTCTGCATTCCCTCCTTGGATTCCCTGATTTCCTGGTGGACTTTTTAAAAATTTGCATACATTCGTGTTCACTCTTGTGAAAGACTGTTCTATGGTGTCTCAGAAATGCATAGAATCATATATCCATCTTCATAGTACCGTACAGAACACCAAACTCACATAAAATTGCCCAATGCACCTCTTTTGGAGTTGACCACCCTGCTCTTTACTGCTGGATGTCATAAATGTGTTTTCTGCATCTAGTTCTAACCCTATCATCTCCACCTGGTTGCAGATCTTGGAGTGGTGAGCAATGATGGAGATGGTGTTTCAATGTCAGTTTTGCAGGAACAAGCAGGTAATCATGCTGTTAAATAGATTGTGAGTTATTTGTCTGGCTCATCATTGAACTTGTAAAGTAGTACTTAGCATGAAGTAGGGAATTATTAAAAAGATAGTCTTTTTGATGCATAAAGTCCCAGCAAAGACCCAGTGCCTTTGAAAATGTGATTCTAACACCAGTAATGGCTGGTGAGTGTGGACTGTGCTAATACCACTTCTGCAATTCCTTCTAGACCCCATGTTCCAGTCACTCAACATTTGATTAAAATCTGTGTAAAATCTTTATACTGTGTGTCATTTGCCCACCATGTTATTACCATTAACAATTACTGTCTGTTGAACCTCTAGGGTTTACTCTAGAAATGTATTTTCATCTAGGAATACTGTGCCATCTAACTTTCCACATATCCAATAGTGGTCAAAAGGAGCCTTGGTGAGGCAATAGATGTAACTTCTTGTAATCATGCAAAATGGCAGGGAGGAACCATCCAGAGAGGAAGGATGTCAATTCTTCAACAAATCACATTCAGTGTGTGACCCAAAGGAGGCAACCTCTCCTCCTCTTGGCTCCTGTGACAAAGAGTAGACAAAGCAGTCACTCTTTGGATGCTGAAACATAAAGCACAAGCAAGATCCTAACTGTGGCCTAGGTGGAGTCTCCAGACCCCTCTTGGAACCAGGTGGGAGGGCTAGTCTCCCAGCACCATGAGCATCCTCTTTCCCTACTTGTTTTCTAAAGTGATGGAAAAACCAGGAGAGGTAATGGAAGATGTGAGATTCAAGATACAGGAGGATTCAACAGGAGAATTGGGTAATTTGCTTGTAAATGTATCTGTGGCCTCAGGGCTGTATCTTCCCAGCAAAACAGTGAAGTGGAAATTTGGCAAACATGATCATTAATTATCTAATTTGGTTGTTTATTCCAATCAAGTTAATTGGTTAACTGCCAGGTTTCCATTCCATTTTGAATTGCTTGGGGATAGTAAAAGGGAAGGGGATTAAACCATGCATCTGATTCTTTTAGACAGAGCTGATGAAAATGTCTTTGTGGAATAGGTATTTGGCCTGGAAGGTAGTTTATGATCAAACTTTTCCTGTATTTTCTTTGCAAAATGACAGAAGAGGTTCAGCTGGATTTCTGGCCCATTAACTCCTTTAGACACTGAGATTAAGCCAATCCTTCACTCCCAGGTCCCTGATGTTATTTGTCCATGGATTTAACAAGATGCATTTAATAGCAAGATAGAAACTCTTGAAGAGATGGTCCATGTTTCCTGACTTTAGAAAAGGGAGTGAGGCTATAGTGTTCAGCTCTTTTCAGGGGCTTTATGCCTCTGTGTGGAAGATTATTATATACTCTTCCATGTTCATTCATTCATTCATTCATTGATTATCGAGAACTGGAGATGTGGCAGGCCCTGTACTGGGTATGGAAGACATAAATATGAGTGATAAAGGATCCTTTCCCAGAGGAGTTCCATGTCTTGTTGAAGAGTTGGAACTAGAAATTAATATTATTGTAGCATGATTGGCATGATAATGGAGGCATGTCTCATGCACAATAGTTACAGAATGGGGAGGATAAAGTCTGTTTGGATGGATCAGAGAAGGCTTTGTTCACAGAGTTAGGAGTTGAAGTGGTTGGATGAAATATAAATAAGATTCCCTCTGTTTAACAGAGGGGTAAAAGTTTGGAGAAGAGGGGTGTTCTAGACATGACAAGAGCACATACCCCTTCTGGGGGCTGTCAGGTGCTCACCATGCCTGACAAGATGAGATGCAGGTAGGAAGGTGGGGAGGTGAGGGTTCATTTGTTAGGCAAAATCTCACCATCAGGGCAAGAGGAGGCTCTGGAGAGTTCTAAGCAGGGAGAATCACATCTCTGAAGTCACTACAGTGGTCACTAGATGACCACTGGCAGTTGCATTGCAGTTGTTCCCACCTGAGGCCTCTTGATCACTGTACAGCCTTGGAGAAGTCCTCAGATACCTTCAAGTGTCAGGAAAATAGGATAATAGTATATTCTTTGACGTATCATTGAGAGTATTAGAGACAACATATATTAAGCACCTATAACAATGTATGGAATTTGTTGGGACTATGGCAAAGCTAATATAATGTATTGGAAAATAGAAGGGTTTCTACATCTGAGTCCTGAGTTCTGAGAGACTTTTTGCATTGGAGTCCTGAGAGAGATGGTACTATAGAGAGAGCTAGAGCAGTATCAGGCTCTGGAGTCCCCTTAATGTTACCATCAACTGGCATTGCAACTGTGTCTTCAAAGGCTGCATTGTCCTTGTGGAAGGTCAGCTGCTTTCGGATGATTGCTAAACTAGGGTGTTCCGTGAGCAACAGTCCATTTTTGCAGTTCATATGTAAAAATGAGCTCTTCTGTCAGAAGCCAGGCTGTGGGCTGGGGATGTAGCTCAGTGTAGAGCTCACGCCTAGCATGTACAAGGCCCTGAGGTCCATGTTCAGCAACACACACACACACACACACACACACACACACACACAGAGCTATGTGGAATACCATCGCACTAAATAAAGCCTCTGAGGGTCTAGAAAAGGTTGTTTTAGCAGAAGCATTGCAGGCAAGAGTGACAAATCTGTATATAGATGAAGTGTCTGTTCCAATGACATATAAGTGCAATTCCTACCATAATGGAAGTGATAGAGTACAATAAGCATGCTGCCATATGGATGGCAGAGTCACCCATTGTTGGTCTCTGCAGTTGGTTAGTGGGCCCTTGGCAGTGATGGTAAGTGGATCAGCTTTGATAAGTGAAAGCCCGTGTTCCTGAGCCCATGCACAATCTTCAACCCAATCAGTGCTATCAATGTCCACTTTGCTCACAAGTCCATTGGGCAAGACTGGGGAGTGGGTAGTGAAGTCTGACTGACACCCACAGAATGAGCCCTCTTGCCTATTTAGATCTTCCTGGTTAAGTTTCCTTTCTTGCATACAAATATATTTATCCTCTGTGTCCATTCAGAGAGGTCCTCCTTTTGGTCACTAATTTTTTCCAATTGTGTTTTTTTCAACTCCCTGATCATTTGACCAAACCATTCACCAATACTCATAAATAAGGGTAGATAATATCTTCAGCCATTTTTTCTGCCAGGCAAAATGAGCAACCAGGTCTGTTGGGTAAATTTTTGCCAGTCAGTAGACTTTCCATTCACCACTGTTCTTTGGTGGTACCATAATGCTATAGCTATCTTCTTGTGATTCCAGTACGCCAAGCAGAACCATCTGTAACCAAGCCTGAAATTCTTCTTCCTCCATCACCATGATGACTCTAAAAACCCCTTCGGAGAGTAATGGTTGCTACTTTTCTTCTATGTCAGAAATACTGTTCATCTTCCTTTATTGCTTAATTTTTGTGTGTGTATGAATTGAATTTTTTTCTCCATTATTCTTTTTTTTAAATTTTTAAATTTTATTTGTTCTAATTAGTTGCACATGACAATAGAAGGCATTTATACATTTTGATAGATCATACATAAATATATGTTAGTTTTTTGATTATGCATATTGCAGGATCAGTCATGCAGTCATACATGTACATGAGGCCCATACCCATACCCCTTCCCCCACACCCCTTCCTCTCCCTTCACTCCCCCCCAATACCCCCCCATTCCTCCACCACCACCAATTGTGAATCATTTTTCACATATTAGAGAAAACATTCAGCCTTTGGTTTTTTGGGTTTGGCTTATTTCACTTAACATGATATTCTCTAACTCCATCCATTTACCAGCAAATGCCAGAATTTCATTCTTCTTTAAAGATGAGTAATATTCCATCGTGTATGAACTCTTATAGCAAAGGAGGAATTTAGTCTCAGCTTAACAAATTGATAACATTAACAAAGATATTTACCACTGTTTCTTTCTTAAGGATCTGAGTTTCCGTCTTTACTATTCCCTCAAGCCTAAAGACTCGCAGTTAATATTTCTGGCAGTGCAGTTCTGCTAACGTTCTGTTGTTATCTTTTATCTGAAAATATCATTTTTCACATTTATTTTTAAGAATATGCCCACTGGATAGAGAATTCCAGGTTGGCAAATTTTTTTTCTTAGCACTTTAAAGATGTTGTTCCACTGTCCTCTGATCTACCTCCAGAGTGATTGATGAGAAATCAGGAATCATTCAATTCCTTCCCCCCTGTATGTCATGTATCATTTTTGTCTGACTGCTCTTAAGATTTTCCCTTTACTTTCATTGTCAGTATTTAGCTATGATGTATCCAGATATGATTTTTTAAATTTTTATCCATATTTATCCTGCTAAGGATAGGCTGTTTTTTTTTTTTTTCAATTTTTAAAATTTACATTTTTTCATAAAATTTGAGAAAGTTTCACCCATTATTTATTAAAATATGATTTCTGTCCTAATTTCTTACATCTAGCTTTCTGAGACTCCAATTTTATGTATATTAAACCATTTTAAACTGATTCTGAGACTCTGATAATTATTCAATTCTTTTTTTCTCTCCCTATTTGCCTCTCTGTGTTGTTTCAATTGAATAACTTCTGTGGATCTGTCTTAAAGTTCATTAACTCTTTCCTGCATCATTTCCATTCTGCTCTTAAGCATATCCAGTGAATTTTTAATTTAATGTATTGTGTTTTTAGATCTAGAATTTCCATTTGGCTCTTTTTTTATAATTCCACTTCTCTGCTGAGATTTCCCACGCTTTCATTCATTGCAGGCATATTTTCCTTTAGATCAATGAATGCAGCACAAAAGCTGCTTTAGAATACAAATATGCTAATTTTGCCATCTAGGTTTGCTCTCCATTGATTGTCTCTTCTTTTGAGACTGGATGACATTTCATTGACTCTTCTTATGTTGAGTAGTTCATTGTTTTTGCTGTATCCTCAATATTATGAGCTTGTGTTGTAGAATTCTGGATTCAGTTATATTCTTTCACAGAGAAATGATTTTCATAGTTTGTTTTTACAGCTAATTAATTTTGTTTCACTCAAGTTATAAACTCAATTTGAACACTCCTAATGCCTATTTTCATTCCTGGAATAGCTCTTTTAATTGCATGGTAATAATAGACTTAAGTGTGGATCCTTCCCCTACTGAACTGTAAGCTTCTCAAAGTAGGAGCTAGGTCTCTATGTATATAGCTGAGTACTGATACACAGTGGACCTTCCACAGTACTGAAGACATGAATGAGCTGTAATTCAGGACCATGTAATTCAGAAAACATCCACACAAACAGAACACTTTTACTACGAGCACCCAGGAGGGGAAAGTTGGGAGTCCTGTGTATATATCAACTTCTGTATCCCTATGCTTTAGTATAATTTTAACTTGTTCATCCACTACCAAACATCTGGGCCTCAGCCATGCTTCATCTTTGATATTTTTTCCTTCATATATTATTTCCTACAAAGGATACATTATGGCAAAATTCCACTATAATAAAAGAGATTAAATAGCAGATAGTGATTGACTGTTACTTTAACCAAATTCCTATAATGTGGAATTAATTCAAAAGGCCCACTCTGAATCACAGCTCAAGCCCAGAGCACAAGCCAACTCCATCACTCACTCACTATACATTTGAGCACCTCTGTTGGGGCAAGTCCTGGATTCCAGAAATGTACAGCTTAATCAGCACAGATCCTGCCCTCAAGGAAGGAGGGAAACAGAGAGGTTAGTCATGTAAACACGTATTTGTAGATTCAATAAATATTTATTGAACAGCGATTTTGTGCTGGGAACTTTGCTGGGACCCAGGGATACAGTAATAAGAAGAGGGACAAATCCCTGCCCTTAGGAAACGCAGAGTTTCTCTGCAAAACATCAGCTCCACGAGAGTGTGGTCTATATCGCAGTCATTCAAGAAGCACCCTCTCGTTTTCTTTTCTTCTCTTTTTGCCTCAGCCTGTACAACATGTGCTGCTAGTTCATATTTAACTCAGGTCTCACTCGCCAAAAACTTAAATCCATTTAATTTCAAAAAAAAGTTTATATCACAGATTGGATTTGCTACTTACATTTTTCAAATTCACATTAAAATAAATGCGTAACTATTAAAATGCAAAATATCAAGTATTATATGTCCCACACTCTGGCAAACACTGTTTAAATGTTGCAAAGGAGGCATTTTATAAAGTGTAAGAGAAACAATGGAACTATGAAAGGAGTTACTAATCTTGCCTGTGTTTATAAGAAAGGTTCTGCAGAAACGTCTCTTTGATGGGAGTGATGGGATCCCCTTTACCACTGAGTCCTGCAGGGTAAGCAGGATAATGTCCTCCTCCCTCCGAGTCGTGCACATCCTGAAGGACTATGTCATACTACAAGGCAAAGAGGAGTTAAGGCTGCAGATGGAATTAAAGTTGTCAATCAGCTGACTCTAAGAGAAGATTTTGCTGGGTTATCTGGGTGGGCTCACTGTGATCACAAGGGTCCCTAAAAGTAGAACAAAATCAGGGTAATGGCATGAATGGTGTGAGGACACGACCGCTCTTGCTAACTATAAGATGTAGGATGAGGTCCCAAGCTGAAGCTGGAAAAGGTGAGAAAACCGATTCTCCCAGAGCTTGCAGGAAACCACGCAGTCCTGCTGACACCTTGATGTTATCCCAGTTTGACCTGAGTTAGATGACAGAACTGTAAGGTAATAAATGGTGGGCCAGGATTTCACTCAGTGTTTGCGTGCTTGCTAGCAGGCTTAGGGTCCCGGGTTCATTCCCAGCACAGCAAAAATATTGCCATAATTACTAATAGCACTGCTACAATTAATGATAATAGTAAATTCGTGTTGTTTTAAGCCACTAACTTTGTGATAATTTGTCACAGCAGTCACAGAAAATTAATAAAACCTTATAGTGCCGAGTACATCATAGGTACTGGCTGAGAATGAATCAAACTGAACGTGGACAAGGACCTCAACCTTTCCTCTGTGGTAGACCTGGTATTTACTGTAGAATAGAAAAAGTGATCTTTTCCTCACAGGTTAATTGCAGATGAACAAGAGAAAAGCATAACAAATTTACTTAACTGAACTTTTATGTGACATGGAAGTCTTCAGACATGAAGACCCAGAGACCCAGGGAAAGGGCACTTTTGTGCTTAAGATCTAGGAAGAATGAGCAGCTGGGTAGAAGCACAATTGGACACAAAAGTGAGACTGAGCTAATGATGATCATGCGCTGAGGGGACACGGCAAGGTTTGACTTGTCAGTCTCCTCTCAGCCTCTCTGAGTGGCATTCCTTCCCTCTGGGTACAGAGCAAGACAGGAGGGTCTCACGACCTGCTTTCAGGGGAGGTGGCCAGATCCCACACAGAAACCTGCGAGAATGACATTCTCGGCTGTCTTCTCAGTTTCCAAGGTGCCACATTTTGGGGTGGTGAGTTCTGAGGCCCCAAGCTGCCTTCCCACTTGGCGTGGCGTATTTTGCGTGCGTTTGGAACGAAGGCGCTATTTGCGCCGCATCGTCAAGTGTGGGCAGACCTCTGGACAGCAATGGGTTGCGAAGGCGCTTTGAAGATGGGAGGAGAGGCCAGCGCAGTGTTCGTGGTGCGTTTAGAGAAACGCATTATCATCTGGCAGAAGGCTGCGTGCTGGGGGCGGGGGGATCACAGTAATGAATCCAAGGCAGTGATGACGGAGAGCAGGCCGGGAAGGGCCTGTGTGGCCTGCCAAGCAGTTGGGGTTTGGGTCCTGAGGCCACCGGGAGTCACACATCAACCTCCTTCTGTGTGGCGTGAAAGGCGATACATCTTGCCTTCCTGGCAGGCTGGTTTCTTCATCACACCACGGGCATCTCGGGTTTCTGGAACCAGGATCGTTGCCATTCATGCAGATGTTTGGGGAGCAGGCCTGACCATGACGGACTTGGGTCCTTGGGCTGGGGTCAAATGCTGCACGTAGGGATGGCCAGACGCAGGAAGCCAGCAGCTGAGCAGCCGGTGGCGCGTAGCCTCCCTGGGCTCCCTCCCTGCGGGAGCTGCCGAGCTGTCAGGCTTTGCATCCTAAACCCCGCGCTCCATGTGTTAGCAATATGGCCACCGAGATGCACAGGGGAGCGGGCTGGGGTGTGAGGCTTAGCTCCGAGTCGCTGCTTCCTCTCTTTTGCTCTGCGTTTAGAGACAGCTTATTTTCCTTTCTGAAAGTTACGGCGTGGAAGAAAGGGACAGTAATGAGTTCCAGATGCTTTTATTTTTCTCCTTCTATAATTGGAAACAAAAATATAGCGTGGCTTTTAAATTGAAAGTGCTAGAGAGGGGTGATGCTTTTAGCTCCGGGGTTTTAGCGGTGATTTAGAGCCCAGCGTGAGGCTGTGGCTGTCACCGCTGCAGCTGGCTGGATCACGCTGCTCCCTGCGGACCTGGCTCAAGGCTTTATCTCAGAGCCCGAATGAGCTTCAGCGGTCAGTCCTATTTTAAGAAACTCTAATACACAAAACTCCAACTCACAAAGCAGACAGATCTGGGTGGGGTGAGCAGCCACATATTGAAGGGACATTTGTTTTGCAGAAGGTCCTTTTAATTGGAGTTCCCTTGGTGCACCTAAAAGTTTCCCCACACATCATTAATTCCTGAGGAAGGGGACAAAGAAGCGTTCCAAGAGTGAAGTGCCAAGTGAAGATCAATTAAAAAGTCAAGAGACCAGAATCTGGAAGTATAAAGTATCTTAGGGAGAAAGAATGCTTGAGTTACCTTGGATTTCATAGTACAAACTCAGCTTTTCAGGAGACCCTGAAAGCCATGATGTGCAGCCCTGCTTGGAATCGGATCAAGCCTCCTTGGTAAGTGAAACAGATCATCCTAAACCTGAAGGAGGAGACACCTATTCAGTTTAGACTGGCAGCCCTAAACCTCTCAGATCCTCCATTCTTCCCCTTGGCCAATCACAATGGAATGGTGGGGAAGGCAGGACTCGGATTTAGACCGTGGGAAAGCAGTGGGCCACCACCAAGACATAATAATAGCAGATTACATTCCCTCTGCAGAGATAATCTTTAACGCAAAGCAGATCCCGGCCCCTAGTCGGCCAGGAAGGAGAGAGAAAGCTAAGCCGGCCACTCCGCCGTCAGAGTCTGCACAGCACACAGTGCCAACAGAAATTTTGGATCCCAGAGCCACAATTTAAGACTAACCCCCTTATCTTTTGTCCACTGCAGAACACACATGGTCACCCACCCCACCTCCCACCGTGCACGTGGGTTCCCCAACTGTGGGTTCCACCAACCTTGGGTGGAAAATGTTTCTAAAACTTGCCTCTGTATGAACATGCACAGTCCTCTATTTCCTGTTCAGGATCAATACAGCTTAGCAACTATTTGCAGAGTGTTCACACTGCACGAGGTGTTGTGAGTGATCTAGAGTTGATTTAAAGTACGCTGGAAGACGTGTGTACATTATGTACAAATACCACACCATTTTGTTTAAGGGCTTGAGCATCCGTGGATTCTGGTGTCTGTGGTGTGTGCTGGAACCATCCCTGCCAATCCTGAAGGACCCTGTAGTTCCCTTCTTACTGGATGTCATGACTCTTAGGTTAGTCTCGACAAGCCATGTGGACTGGCCTGTCCCCGCTGCCTGTTCTTCCATCCCTTTTATATTTTCCTCCTCCAGCCATGCAAATGATTCCTCCTCGACATGCTGAGTGCCAATCGTTGGGTACCTACTGTGTGCAGCTGTCTAGTGTACATGATGTGGTCCATTTTTGCTCTCATTATGTAGCCCTTTGTGTCGACTCATCAATTCCAAAACTCCCAGTCTTCCCTTTACCCCATGTGCATCATCTAAAAAGATCACCCAGTGTTTTTGGACCCTGTTAAAAATCTTACCAAGACTGGGGCCCTGCCCGGGGCCTAGGAAGTTAGAACTTCTGGGGTTTCATCATCTGTCTTCAATCTGCTCCCTGTGACCCAGATGCACAGTGGGCACAGCTTGGATGAAGCAGGATCTTGGGGTGAGTGTGAAGAGCAGGCCCTGTCCCAGGCACCCTCTGCTCTGTTGTGAGGGCTGGTGCCTGCCCACTGCCTCCCCTTGATTCTGAAAGAATAAGGTCAACTGAAGGAAAGGCACATTCCTCCTTCCCATTATGGCTTCTGCCTGAGTCTAGCCCTTTCCTGTCCTGCCACCTTGGGCTGGGCAGGCTAGAAAGAAACCCTCTGTCCTATTCCTCCTAAGGCTGAGAGCCAGGTTTCCATCCCTCTCCTCTGTCCCCCGCTCCTATTAATTCTGAATAGCTGAGGGGACATTCAAAGCAGTCCTT
>JAJEJO010001874.1:907369-926360 GCA_020662805.1 Glaucomys volans
CCCTGTCCCAGGCACCCTCTGCTCTGTTGTGAGGGCTGGTGCCTGCCCACTGCCTCCCCTTGATTCTGAAAGAATAAGGTCAACTGAAGGAAAGGCACATTCCTCCTTCCCATTATGGCTTCTGCCTGAGTCTAGCCCTTTCCTGTCCTGCCACCTTGGGCTGGGCAGTCTAGAAGGAAACCCTCTGTCCCATTCCTCCTAAGGCTGAGAGCCAGGTTTCCATCCCTCTCCTCTGTCCCCAGCTCCTATTAATTCCGAATAGCTGAGGGGACATTCAAAGCAGTCCTTCCCAGCCCTTATGGAACCCCAACAAGTTCTAAGGGCTGAGTTTAAAATATACAGGGAAAGGGGGCGCATCTGGAGAAGCCCCACTGACTCTCTCAAGAGTCAGTACTTGGGGTGTTCTCTGCTCTTCTCTTCCAAATAGCTAGGGCTCAGCTGGGCTCTCCACTGAATACTGAGGGGCCCCCTTCTCCCAGGGGAGATGGGGAGGGATCACTGTTGTGATCTTAGGACAGAGCTGATTCTTACAGCCCGACAGCAGCTGTCTTGAGATTGCCGGAGCTGAACATCTAAGCACAGACCCTCACCTGCCCTTCCCGCAAGCGTAAACTTACTTAGTCAAGGGCCTCTTCAGAGGATGTGGAATGTGTGATCTTTTTCTGAAAGAGTCTTCCATAGTCACGCTTGTCTTGTTGGAATTTAGCTTAAGTAAATAATTAAGGATGTGAGCTCAGAACTAACTAGAAGGATGGTCATTGTAACATTTTTTTTTTAACTGGAGAAACTTGGAAATGAGCTTTAATGGCCAATAACTGAGAACTGCGTAAATCAACCATGTCACTAATAAAAGTCACGATGTACGTTATGCTCTGGAACAAGGAAGGGTATTCATTATTCTTAAATGCCAAAAGCAGGCTCCGAAACAGCATGGACTTTAATGACCTCACTTTTGTGTCTGGAAAGACACGTGCCAAACTCTTAATAATTATCTCTGAGTGGGAATAAATGTGTTTTTTCTTCTTTGAAAGTTTATTTTCTAATAATAACGACAACGGTGTACACTTGGGTAATTGGTGTAGACCTTCTGCTGGTGACAGGGGATGGTGGTCTTCTGAAGCCATACAGAAGGGAGCGCCGACTTCGCTCCCACCTCCTTCCTGCAGAATCTCCGATGACACCAAGGCCTTGTCCCCAGTGGCATCTTATCCCCACTGTACTCCCAGCCTCCGTTCACCCCCACAAACATTCCAAGCCTCACTCGTCAACAGGACCTGGGTGTTTTGGTAAGCAGGAGGCAGACAGCTGCTGGCGACAGCCTCGGTGGCAGCGCTGTGATTGAGGTTGCCTCGGAGACAGCAAACCATCCACCCAGACAGGTTCAACCAGAGACACAGTTGCACTGAGAATCTGACCCTTCCTTCCTGTAGGGGTGGACCCTGTCCTCCCTGTCCAAGCTTGGAGCCTTTGCGGTGGCATGGAAGTGTCATGAAGATGGAGTTGCAATGTCTTTTCATTTCTTTTATTTTTGGAACTGGGGATTGAATCCAGGGGCATTCGGCCACTGAGCTACATCCCCAGCCCTATTTTGTATTTTATTTAGAGACAGGGTCTCACTGAGTTGCTTAGAGCGTCCTAAGTTGCTGAGGCTGGCTTTGAACTCGCGATCCTCCAGCCTCAGCCTCCCAAGTGCTGGGATTATAGGCGTGCGCCACCGCGCCCGGCTGTCTTTTCATTTCTGATGAAACTTGCAGGCCATGGTTGGTCAGTTCTCGTAGCCAAGTGGGCCTGCCAGCTCACCGGGGGTGGGCAGGAGGGTGGCGCTCTCACTGACAGCACTAAGCAGCTCTAGGCTTCCCCGGAAGTGGTGCTCTGGGGACTTCCGGCACATGGAGCTCTGTGCACTCAGGTAGAGCCCTTGGAAGAGGGGGTGGGCCTGAGTTCCCCAGCAGAACATACCAAGGCCTCCGCCAGGGCGGAGCGGCAAGGGGAAAGACCAGGAGTGCTCGCTGAACTCGGGGCTGGCACACCACTCCCAGGGCCCCCTGGCTTCTGCTTCCTGTGTGACTCAAGTTTTGCTGGAGCAAAGCCGCACCCTCAGGGATGCATTTGCGAAGACTGTTGCCTCGTTCCAACAGGGCAGCTGAGTAGCAGCGACAGAGGCCACGTGACCCGAGAAGTCAAACTCACTCATCTGCTCCTTTGCAGAGAATGTTTGTTGACCCCTTCTGGAAAAACCAGAGGAGAAGGGTGTGTGCCTCCCATAACATTTTTGACCCCTCGGCAACACACCTTGGGGTCTTCCTCCCTCTGGCCAGTCCTGCTGGGTTTCCTTTGTCAACCCTCCAGCGTTCAAGGTCATCCAGTTTCACTCCTAGGCCTTTCCCCCTATCATTCGATACCCTCAAAGTCTTCTCTCAGGGGTCTCAAAGGCCTTTCCAGTTACACAGGTCTTATCCTGGAGTGACTGTTTAATTTTTTGGTCCAAACCAGGGCATTTTGGCAAGTTTCGGATATGCTTTAGGTATGCCCCCCAAAAGAGATTTTGAGGGGTTACATTGTAGCCCTTAGGCAAATGTCACAGAATTCCAGACAGGACAGGGACTGGGATAGTCTCCTGTAGCTGTTGTACCAAATTACCATCTACTGGGAGCTTGAGCCACAGAAATTGATTTTCTCACAGTCCTGGGAGCCAGGTGTCTGGAGTCACAGTGTTGGTGCTGCCTGCGGACTCCAGGGAGGACCCGGTTCCTGCCTCTTTCAGCTTCTGGGCTTCTTGGATGCACTGCCCCATCTCTTCCTCCTCCTCCACAACCCCTCCCCCTGCTCCTTTGTGTCAAATCTCCCTTCCCGTGCAGCTGTCATGGGAGGACACTGGCGACGGCAGTTAGGGCCCCCAGATAACGCTGAATCATCTCTTCTCCAAATCCTCAGCCTGAACATCTGCAGAGAGCCTGCTTCCAAACAAGAGCTCATTCACAGCATCCAGGGAATGGGCTGGGGACACACGCCTGGCAGGGGGAGGCGGTCATTGGAACCCCCCATGAGGACCCAAGACAAGACGTGGCCCACTGGACAAAGGGCTGTTTGGAGAAATTCAGGATGAGGACTTCTGCAAAATGAGACACAACAGATTCCAGCCTGGTAGCGGGTGATCATGAGGGAGGAACACCCCTGTGGAACTTCTGCTGGGATCAGAGCAGACGCCACTGCTGTCCCTCCAGACTCTGGCCCTCTGCACACACAGACATCTCTCCCTGGCAGGGCATGGGTGACGGCCAGTTCCTACCCAACTATGCGGCCTGTGCCTGGCAAGTCAGGGGAAGGAGCCAGAACCAGAGCTCACATTTGCCACAGTGTTGGGCAAAAAGCTTCTCCAAGTTAGCCTCAGTCCCCCAAATGAAAATCTAGAGAAAGAGATGCAGCAGAGTTCTGTCCTGCCATGGAAGTGATCTCAATGCTGTTCTTGTCATTTTCCATGTGCCTTGGGACAATAGCGTAGCTTCTTTTTTTTTTTTATTTTGGAACCAGGGATTGAACTCAGGGACACTCGGCCACTGAGCCACATCCTCAGCCCTCTTTTGTATTTTATTTAGAGACAGTCTCATGAGTTGCTTAGGGCCTCGCTAAGTTGCTGAGGCTGGCTTTGAACTTGCGATCCTCCTGACTCAGCCTCCCAAGTCACTTGGATTATAGGCGTGCGCCACCACGCCCAGCTAATAGCGTAGCTTAAAGGCATCACTGTATTTGCCAAGTGAGCTCCTTGCGAGGCTGTCTTATCTCTAGACCACTTCCTGTGGCTGCCAGTGCTCAGCCGCCTTCCACCTAGCAAGCCCCACGCCCGCCCGCATCCCTGTGCGCCTGTGTCTGTGACCCTCGAGTGGCCTCCTCATCCAGCTTTCTCTTGGACCGTTCTAGAGGCCACCAGCTATCTTAAGTGACATTTGGAAATCAGTCCTTTGTGCCAGGGGCTGTAGCACACCTTTTAAAAGGATCAGCTTTTTAAAAAAAAAAAAAAAAAATAGAAGAGCAAGTCTGCAAACACAGAGGCCTGACCAGAAAAAGATGCTACTGCATTTTTAGAAGCTGCTTCTTTTATTTTCTATAAACCCCAGTTGTCCTCTGTGGTCTCACTTCAACTGAGCATCCTGCGTCTCCGAGCAGCTTTCCACAATGGCAAGACCTGCCGGCTGGGCTATTCATGAGGGAGAATTCTGGTTTTGGCAAAGAGCAAAAAGAAGAACTTTTCTTCTGAGTGGCCCCTGTCAGGATCCAGCGTGGCCACGTGGCTGGCCCTGGCCACATGAGCGTAGCATATGTCCGTCCTGCGTGTCAATTCAGTGTGCACACTCGCCTGGCTCTTCTCCGTGGGGATTTTTAGATGGTGCAGTTCCTCCAGCTTGGAAAGCAGCATCTGATTTTCTGGGAGGGAGGTGATGGACATTTTTCTCAGTAAAATATGCACAGTGAACACAGTCAGTATCCACTGTAAGGATTCAGGGAAAACAAACCCAAGATGACCATCCGACAGCTTTTCCTCCTTGGGAAGCTTCCAGATCCCTTTCCTGTGGGCTGCAGGATGGTGGTTGCCTCCTGAGAGGGTGAGGTCTTTCCTGATGTGCCTGGAACTCTCGTGGATGCTGGGAAAAACACCAGGGTCCTGCAGAAATCCAAATGAGTTGGTGTTCATGGTGTGAGCTTGCTTCCAAGGACGGGGTCACTCTGAGCTGTGTGAAAAATCACACTTCCAGCAGCAAACTAGTTTCTGATCACCAGGTTCAAATAGAGCAGTGATGTCGGCCATCAGGCACACCAGGGGCCCTCACTCTCTCTGGGTGGCCCGTTGGGAGCAACAAGAGTTTTCTGGGGGGATTGGAGCAATTCTGGAGAAGTGAGATTGATCCACTTCCCCCCCAGGGACCCTTCAAGTTGGAGCTCAAAGCCACTCCGTACCCTGCGGGTGACTCTGGGAGTCTTTGGTGTCCTTGAGGTCACAGTAGAAACTCCAGGTGCCAAAGCTCCAATCTGCTAGAGCAGTCTAGAGAATTTTTGAGGGTTGGGACCTCTGGGCTCTGGGAAAAAGAAAAAAGTGAGCTGGTCTGAATTGAGCCAGGAGGGAGGGGGCAGGGGGAGGCCTCTGGTTATATGTCCTGGTCTTCTCCCTTCCTCTGGGCCAGAATCTTTGACACTTGCAGGGTTGTGCTTGGGGGAGGACAGGGTAAGATGTGGCCCACAGCCTATTCAGTTCCACAGGGGGGGACAGGGTGACAAGAAAGTGTTGAAAAAGTGAGAGAGGCAGAGAGGACGGGGAGGCTGGGGAGAGGAGGGAGAGGCCAAGAGGACCTTCCTGTTTTCTGTGACAATTTCACTCTGGCATTCAGGTAACAAAACAGAAAGACATGTGCAGAAGGAACCGGGCTCAATGAAGAAACGTCCGCTCAAGGGAGGGGTGGGTGGGAAGAGGACCTGGGAGAGCCATGGAGGACATGCCCACGGGTGCGTGTACTGGGGGACACAAGGCAGGTGGGAAGGGAGATCACAGGGAGTTGCTATGGGAAACCCCATCCCACCAAGTCGCCATCTGCTGTCATTCCAAAGGAATCCTCAGCCCTGAGCAGGCTCGCCAGCACCTGTTCTCTTCCACCCTGGCCTCCTCTCCAACCTCCCCGAGCACCCAGAGCACCCAGGCTCACACACACACACACACACACACACACACACACACACACAGCTTCATGGAAATGAGTTCCAAGCTGGAACTTTCCCACTGGTGTGGGTAAGTCAGAGGACCAGTCTGAGAGGGGACGCCCAAGCTGGCTTCCAGGGAGGCTGGCTCTGCACCCATAAGGTCCCAGGCCCCTGATCTCCATGGTCACTTTGTGCTTCTCAGTTCTGTCCCAGAATGGTTTCATTCCTGGGGCTTGTGTAGCATTTTCTAGAACGTTTCCCGGTAGATGGGCAGAGCCCAGGTGTTCCACTCGGAACAGACCAGAAGATCTGGGACAGGTTTGTCTTTCTTTTCTGCACGGGCAGAGACCAGGCTGAGAAGGTTCTGGCCACCTTCCCAATGGCACCTTCCGGAGTGGATGCTCTCCGGTGACATTCCTCCTCCCGCTGCTTTCTGGAACCTCTGGACCCTCGTGGAAGGGATGCATGGGCTGGGGATGGTGGGGAAGCCCCCTCACTGCACCCCTAAGTGGGGTGGCTGGGCCTGGCCCTCTCCTCTGCTTTGACCAGCAGGGGAGCCATGCTGGTTTCAGACCAGACCGCCCAGCGGGGGATTCAGGGGTGACGGAGAGTTGGCTGCACAGCCTCCCACCCGCCCCCCAGCGAAGCCCACCTGTGTTTACGCAGCTCCCACAAAGACGTCCACGTTTGTTTAAGACGGGAAGCGGTTCATTGCCTTCACTGACAAGAAATTAAACATCCAAATGGAAAGAAAAGGATGCAGATGTGAGCCCAGGCCCGCGGCCTCGCGCCTCGCGCCTCCCCGTAGCATTAGCAGCGCGGCTCGCACAGCCTGTGCTTCACTTTTTTTAAACAAATGCCCGCTGTTCGCTTCATGTTAATTGCTTCACTAAGAAGGTCTGAGTGCCTTGCTCTGTCTCCCCTTGGCAACCGGTCTCTTCTCCCTGGAAGAGTCTCGAGTCCTCCTCCTCTGATAGCCTCTTCTCTTATCTGTATAATGCTTGAACCTAATTTCATAGGCTCCTGGCTGTGTGACCTCGGGCAAGTGTTCTGAGGATGGAAACCAGGAGCACTTTACCACCAGCCCTCATCCCCAGCCCTTCATTTAATTTTTTTTTTCTTTTGAGACACGGCCTTACTAAGTTGCTGAGGCTGGCCTCAAAGTTGTGATCCTCCCGCCTCAGCCTCCCCAGTTGCTGGGTTACCAGCCTGTGGCACCACACCTGTCCGGGGTGAGTTACCTAATCTCCCTGGTCCTTAGTGGTCTCTCATCTGCGAAAGGGGGTAACCCATGGTACCCATCTGGGGTCATTGCTGATCCTGAGTTATTCTGCATAAAGTGATGAGCATAGTTCCTGGCGCAGCACGATGGTTTGCCCTCAGGATGGAGTGGGTTAGGTGACTGGCATGACTCATGTCAATCAGAGGGTGGATACCTGTCCCCGCCCCCAGCAGCCTCAACATCCCTCTGTGACTCTCACCCCAAATCTGTGTGTGCACAGACCTCAGGATCTTCGTCAGGTCTCACTGAGTGGCTGACTCAGCGTCCCTCTTGAAGCGCCCAGACCTTCCCTTCAGTGTACAGAACAGTCGGCCGCAGAGATGAACTCCAGATAGGCTGAGGCAGATGAAAGAAGACCATGAGCTCTTCGAAGCTCAAACGGTGGGAGTCTATTTCCTCACCCTTTGAAGCTGCGCTGGATGGTTAACTTTCTTTAAATAGTTGGGTGTGGTGACGGTGACAGTGTCCAACTTCCCAAGCCAGGACGTTGTATGGAGGCCACATAAGGAAGCTGGTCTCACCCACTGAAAGATGAGAGGCCACACAGGATGAACTGAGGTGCCCTGGGTGAAGCTAGGACCAACTGCCAGACTCACAGTGGTCTCTGCGTCTGACGGAACCCCACCAGCACTGTAGAAGGTGCGAGGTACACAGATGGCTACAGAGGGATCCTTTCTGGAAAAGATATTCAACCAACAATCACACTTGAGGGCATCTTGAGGAGTGTTGGGTGCCAGGGATTAGAATAACGTGTACGTTGTGGTACTGACAATATCAATCCAGGTATATGGTACATTTTGTGTTGCTAAAACAGAACACCTGAGGATTGGTGGTTTATAACGAAAAACATTCACTTCTTATAGTTCTGGAAGTTGGGAAGCCCAAGATCAAGGGGCTGTGTATGGTGAGGGCTTTGTTGCTGTGCCATTGTGGAAGGCGGAAGGGCATCACAGCACATGTGTTAAAGAGAGAGAGTGTGTGCACCTGCAATAGAGGGACAAATTTGCTTTTATAAAAACCTTCTCTTATGGTACTGAAATTAATCCATCAATCATCCTTAGAGTCCTGCCTCTCCACGCTTGTATTGGAGAGTAAGTTTCTAACACGTGGACTTTAGAGTACACATTCAAACCACAGCGCCAGGGTTGCAAAGCATTTTGAGGCTCAGTTATGAAGGGAACACCTTGAATGGAAAACATTCCTACTGAAATGGCAGTGGGTTGGGAGTGTAGGGAGAGCCACGGGTTGTTATTAGGGTGAGGAAGCGTCCTCTGAGCGTGGCTCCACCTCCGGAGTTCCCGTTTGACTTAATTCTGCACCCGCGTTGGAGACCGTGGACCCTGGGAGAGTGGAGATCAGAGCGGAGGGCTCTGAAGTTTCAGCCAGAGTCAGAGGGTCTTCATTTGCACACAGGCTCTGTCCACTTGGAATCCTGAGCTCAAAGAATAAAGGAAAAGCAACTATGTGGGGAAATGACTTTTCACCCTCTGAACAGGGCAAGTCTTTCTTGAGGCTTCAAAGAGGTATGTATGTGACTAAACCAGAGTCTCATGGGGGGATAGAGTGGCTGAAACTTGAACTTTGATGTCAGACAGATCTAAATTAAAATTCTACTTTTGGAATTGGCTAGCTAGGTGTAGCAGTCACACAGGGCTGCGTAACAAACTGTCCCAACATTTAGCAGCTTCTAATGATAGTCATGTGCTTGTTAAATTCTCAAGAGTTCACAGTGCCCAGCTGGGAGGCTTTCTTGTTTGGTTTTGCACAGGGTCAGTTGTGTGGCTGAAGCCAGGGCTGGCTGATTCCAGATATCCCCACTCACATGTCCAGGGCTCAGCAGGAAGGTCTGGGAGGAGTAGGACAGTTAGGCTTCTTTCTTCATGTGAGAGACATACAGAAGCCCCAGCTCACAAGCATTTATCAGGCCCTGTTTGTACCACATTGACTCATGTCCCATTGTCCAGGGAAAGTGACAGGGTCAAAAGCAGAGTTGCTAGGAGATGAAGAGGATTACAGAAGAGGGTGGACACGGGGAGACAGATTCACTGGAAACCATTAATATAACAATTGACTACACTTATGACCATGGCCATGCTTTTAATCTCTTTAAACCTTGGTTTTCTCATCAAAATGAGGAGAATAATTTTTAACATATTAATGGTGAATAGGATGGACATATGAAATAAAAAACTCCAAATAAACTATGATGTCAATAAACTGTGTGGTTATTATTATTTTTTCCTCCCCTACAATATGATTTCTGGGGTAGGTATTTGGTGGTACTTGTTCAGAGATTAAATAACGTCAGGGTCTAGGTCTTCACAATTCTCTTGACTTTTCTCTCATGGTGAAAGGTGGCTGCCATAGCTCCAGTGCTCTCAGCACCTTTCAAATCAGAAGTGAGTAGAGCAAGGAGAGAAAGTCATGTACCAGCAGGGTCAGTCTCCCTCTGAAACAGCTTTCCCAGAAGCCCTGCCCACTCATACCCCTTTGGCTCCACTGTGTTACAGGGCCACCTCTAACTGAAAGGTTAGGAAACATTATTTTTAATCATTTTTAACTTAATAAGTTTCTATTAGTAGAAAAAGAAAATAAAGGAAAGAAAAGGAGAATATTTAGTGGGTAGGCACCTAGCAGGACTACCACCCCCACCTATCCCCACCTCACAAAATTGCCCTGCACATAGTAGATGCTCATCAAATAGTAACTATTCTGCTTTTTCTTATTTATTTGTAGCCTCTAGTAGTTAGATGGTCCATCTGTTGTCTACCATCTCTCTTCTCCAAAGAGAAGGAAGAGGGGGCTCTGAGCTGCCACACTGCTCCTGTCTTCCTGGAGTCCTAGGGCAGCCACCCGCTTCAGGTGGTGATAGCTACATGGAAAATCACCCGGAAGCTCAGTGGGATGGAACAGCCAGCACTGTGGCTGCTCCCTAGTCCACAGGTCAGCTAGAGACCACCTGTAGTCTGACCGGGCTTACCTGTCCGTCAGGTGAGGGACAGGGTCATAGCTGTGCTGGCCTTGCTGAGGTCTCTCATGTTTTTGGAGAGGGGAGCTATAAAGAGATATTGAACGAACCAGAAACAAAGAAAAGTGAAGAATTGCAGGCATTTAAAGAATCAGTCCACCCCAGCGTCTATCCCAGTGTGAAGGCAGTCATGGCACCCAGATGCCATGGGCGTAACCAGGAGACTCTGTCTTGTCGGCCTAGGGCCTCAGAGCCTGGGGAAATGGTTCCATGTCAGTTTCACTTCCTGGCTTCTCTCGTCCATTCAGGCTGCTATAACAAAATAATGTGAAATGGCCAGCCATCCATAAATAACAGAAATTCATACCTTTCACCTCTACAGGACGGGACGTCCGAGACCCAGAGATTCAGTGTCTGGGAAGGACCCACTTCCTGGTTCACAGACAGCTGTCCTCTCACCGTGAGCAAGAGGCAAGGAATCTTTGCGGGGTCCCATTAAAGGCCCTGGTCCTTTTCATGAGGGTTCTGCCCGCTTAGCCTAATTGACCCCAAAGGCCCTCCCTGCAGGACCATAACGCTGGGTGTTAGGTGTCAGCTCGTGAACTTGGGGGGGACATAAACATTCCATCCACAGCACTGGTCCTAGGACTTGGCTGGAGTGTCCTCAAGTCCTCTCCTTTCCTGCAGAAATTCTCATGATCAGCTTTGATGTTTCCCCGCTCAGACTTCTGCCCTTCTCCCCAGAGGAGAGGGTCCAGGGCCTTGGGCCGTCCCTGTGTTCCCCCAAGAGCCCCACCACAGCTCTGTCCTCTGGTCCACACCCATCTGTGCCTGGGAATTCTCTCCTCCGCCGACCCTTTCCCTGTGCACCCCAACATCTCAGCGGACACAGGGAGCCTCCTCCTGTGGTCAGGCGAGGCTCCAGGTACTTTCCATCTTACACACTCTTCTTTGGGGAAGACCCCTCTGCCCTTGAACTTTATTAACAAGTCCAGCTGGCTGAACATTCCCACCTGGGGATATTCCCCTTGTGCTGGCCTTCCATGGCCATGGAGGTGTGTGACCACAGACTCTGGAGCCTGGTGACCTGGCCCCTAAGCATGGCTGCCCTCTAGCTGGCAGACCAGGTGACTTGGGGCCAGTTATAAAATGGGAAAGATAATCACCTGTCTCAGGGGTGTTGTGAGGAGGAATTGAACCCATGAACATGCCGCCCCTGGAGCAGTGGCCGGCAGATGGCAAACCCTGGGACCGAGTCCCCCTGTGATGTGACAGCCCCACTCTCTGGTCCTCCTCACTCTAAGCACACGTCACTTACCCTGCTTGGTGCCATAATGATTATTATTACCGTGGAGCATCCGTTCAATCCCTCCTTCTATTTTTTTGTATTCAAACATGTCCTTCATACCTTCTCTGTATCGGCCACTGTTAGCTACAAGGAATGAGAAAATCAATCAGCTGTGTTTTTGTCTTCACCAAAGCAGACCATTAAACAAATGCTCTAAAAACCCCGACAAGAAAGTACAATGAAGGGTGGCAGACCGCAGCACCTGCGGTGGGGCAGCAGGATGATGGAGGAGCCCAGAATGGAAGCAAGGACCATAAATCTCTTGGTGTTCCAAGATGCTGCTACAACAAATTATGCTGGGATAACTAGGCCATTACCTGGGGCTCACAAATATTTTGGTTGCACATCACTTGGATTTTGACTGTAACTGGATTTGACTTGTATTTAGTGGCTCCATTTCCTCAGGGTTGAAAAAAAGGTCAGATCTTTGAGAAATGGGACTTGACAGCAAGGAGCCTTCCTTACGGAGAGGAAGAACATCACGTGCCACTGGGCGGGTTGCTAGAACTTGCTCAGCAGGCCCGTCGTTACCATAATGCCGTTTAAAAATTATGTGGACCAAATTGAAAAAGCCCAGCCATATCAAAATGCTTCTATCAAAACAGCAGGCCTCTGACCCACTGCCACCCCCACTGAATTCCTCCTCCACTGAGGCACATATTCTGGTATGTTTTGAATGCCCCCTGCAAAAGCTAATGCTGAAACTCACTCCATTGCAATGGTATCGGAGGTGGGACTTTAAAAAGGCTGTCTGGTCATGAGGCTCTGCCCTCAAGATGGATTATGGCTGCTGTCATAGGAATAGGTTAGTTGTCATGAGAGTGGGTTGTTATAAAAGCAAGTTCAGCTGTCTCAGCTTTCTCTTGCACTCTTACCCTCTGGCCCTGGGACATACTCCGCCATGTTATGACACTAGAGGAAAACCCTCACCAAAGGCTGGCACCCTGACATTGGACTTCCCAGCTTCCAGAACTGTGAGAAATTCATTTCTTTTCTTTGTAAGTTACCCAGCCTATGGTATTCTGTTATAGCAGCAGAAAACAGACCAAGACAACTTCTTAATGATTTTAGGTATTTACTATGGCATTTACCTCTATGCTTCTATAACATGTGTATACTGCCATTCCTTAATTTCTTACTTTGGATGTTTTTATGTTACACTCCCTTTCCCAAGATTCACCTATACTTCCTCTACTCTGCCTCTTAACTTTCCAGTATATATATAGTTATCCAACAATGTTTGGTTGGATTGATATTCAGAAGTTGTATTATTTTGACCATGTAAATATCAGTTATGTTTGATCCATATAGCTGACCATTATTACCTTTTCCTTATCATACTTTTTATTTTCCTGGAGTTAATTGTTGCCTCATTTTTCTATTTGCTTAGTATTATGTGTACCTATCATTAATTCATATCCTCTGCTGGAGCTTAGAATTCCTTTGAATTCCAACATGTGAATTTCTCTCTCTATCTTAGATGCATCTCTCCTGGGCCATTTCTGGACTTGTCTCCTGAAAGACTCCCAACCAGGATTTCCTTAGGAACCCTGGGGGTTTCCTCCAACTTTTCTACGTTGAATCCTTTATTTCTTGGACTTTGTATCATCTTTAAATTTTTTATTTCCTTGTTTTGGTGAAGCATATTAATAAAGAGAGTCCCTAAATATCTGAAAATAACTATTTTACCTCCACACTTGATTGTTAGATTTTGGCTGGGGATCAGTTTTTTCATTCATACATCATTTCTGTCACAGTTTCAAAAGCATTCTTCCACTGTCTTCCAGATTCCATTATTGCTATTGGAAAGTTCAAAGCTTTGATTTTGGATTTGATTCCAAATCCTCTATGCCTGGCTTCAACTCCTCCCCCAGAAATGCTCAGACATTTTCCTGAGCCAGCTCTTCCAAAGTCTTCCCACAGTGTGCCTTGCTGGGAGCCTCTTCCTCATTCTTTGTGCAGGACACTCAGGTGGCCCTTCCAATCCAGAGACGAAAGCCTTCAGGTGTGGAAGTTCTTCCTGTGCTCGTTCCCTATCCACACCTTCCTGCCGTATTCTCTGTTCTCTCTTTCTAGAACTCCTGGGTTATTCCGTGTTAACACTCCCAGGCTGAGTCAAACTCATAGATTTTAGTTGTCTTCTCTTTTCTTTCTTACATTTTTACATTCTTTGTCTACTCTCTGGGTGATCTTTTCAACTTCTGGCCCTTCCTTTATAAATATTTTTATTCTTATACTTTGAATTTCTGAAAGCTCCTTCTCATTCTATGATTAATGAATATCCCACTCCTCTTTCAAGCATCAGTTGTTGTTTCAAATACACAAGAACTTCTCATCCTACTGAAGAGAACTTTCAAAACCTTTTGTTTTGAATGCGTTTTTCTGTTCTCTTGACTCTCTCCTTTGGGTTCTGCCTTCTGTTATCTTGTTTCTGTTAGTCGTTCATGCCAGAAGCTTTTTCTTCCGTGTCTGCTGACTCTGGTTGTCCATTTTCATCCAAAGGGAAGCACTTGGGGCTGCTTAGAGGGTGACAAAATGTTTGGGTACTAGATGGAGCGGGTGATGGCACGGCATTGTGAATGTACTGCATAAACCACTGAATTCACTTTAAAATGGTTAGTTTTAGGTCATTTGAATTTCATCTCAATTGAATCTCAAGCACAAAGCTGCACTGAGATTAGAATCCTTGTCGTGCACGGATGGTGCCATTGACAGGTAGACCTAGACCCGGGCACTGGACCAGAACCTTGCTGTTTCATGAGGAATAGCCCCGTCAGTTTCTGCAGGTCTTTCTCACCAGACAGTTCAGTTCCCTGGTGAGGAATGATGTTCTAATCTCCTGGTTGGCTTGGGGTACAAGGCTGGGCCCCAGTTTGGGGAGCTCAAGAGGGATAAAGAGAATGGCAGCTTGTCCTTGGTGTGACCTCTCACCCCACTCTGGGCACCCTGATATCCTGAGATCAAGGCCACTTGGATCCAACTTCTCAGTGCACTCCACTGTACTTGTCTGCTGGCTCAGGAGGGAGAGCCTCTTGCCTGCACAGATCTGGAGATCCAGGTGAGGAATGAACGTATTGAGCCCCTACTGCACCAGCTGGGGAGATGGAGTTCTCTTTGTGCTGATCCTGTTTTCCATTCCATTCTCATCCCATTGAACCTCCCAATTTGTGACTTTCCAAAGTTTGACCTCCTTCTTGATACCCATTCTTGTCCCTCAGATGCTTAGGTTTCTTTACTCTGCTGACCAGATTGTGTTACTTTTCTTCATGCACCAAGATGCCATCTTTTTGGTTTAAGATGTTCCATTGGGAGGTTGCTGCCGAAGCCCTGGTCCCTGAATGAGGGAAGCGGGGTGAGAGGCAGGGCTTAGGACTGCAGTCAGGAAGAGCTGGAGCATGAGTCTCCACTACGATGCTCTCCAGCTCTTCCAGTGTGACCACGTTAGGGAATCTCTCTGCATTCCTGATTTGCAAATATTACCTGATCTAGGATGGTGGGTTGAAGGAGAGCCCTTCCCAGTCCTCCAACCCAGTGGTGGGGCAGAAGCCATTCCAAGATCAGGTGTCAGTCCTGTGGGAGTGGAGAATTACTGGGAGTCCTTTGAAGCCTCACTTGGCCATTCAATCCTGCCCACACCTTTGGAGCAACATTTTCAGTGAAACATATAAAGCTCATTAAAAGTAAGTGAATACTTGAAACTCAAGATAATCTCCAGGGCATAGAACTAGTGAATAGAGCAGGTGACTAGGATTTAGACTGTTGGTTGAAATTGATATACTTTAAGTTTTCCTGCATAAAGAATGGCTAGGAGTTCACCCTTCTGCTTCTCTGCCCAGTGAGCTTCCTAGGATCAGTTTCTGGCTCTCCCTGGCTCCACAAAAAATACTCCGGATCGCACTGGAAACCACATTATTTGCTGAATTCATGCAGCTCATTCGTACTTTAGAAAAGCCCAAACAAATCAATGAAGCAAAACAACCATTAATGTTCTTTAAAAACATGCAAGGCAGCCTCACTGGCAGGTGAGAAAGCTACAGAGGGAACCAGAGGGGCCTGTGGGCATGATGGGGCCCTGGGGTACAGAGGGAGAGACAGGCAGTCAGCAGTGATCCCTTTCAGATGTTAAAATAAAGCATGCACATTCCTCTAAGGTGCACACAGAATCTAGGCTGCCATTTTTGAAACTCTGTAGGTAAATTGAGAAAGTAAAACTTGGAGGTAAGTTGGTGAAGATTTGGTTTCATGGCTCTCAAAATAAACCACCTTTAACTGATGCTTCTCAAGAGACTTACTCTTCCCACAGCCTCTTTCTTCCCCTTCTCTTTCTGTATCTTTCTCTTGCATCTCCCTCTCTGCAAAGCCCCCCTCCCGTTTCTCTCTCTCCTTTGTCCCAACACCTTTGAGGGTCTCCAACCACCCTTTGGTCTGCACTTCCCCTCAGGACCCTGCTGCCTCCCTGAAGACTCTGACTCGATTCCCTTGGGTCCCCAATTGTCATAGTCAGTTTTCCATTGTCATAACTGAATGCCAGAGTGGATGATTTATGAAAACTGGAGGTTTACTCAGCTCATGATTCTGGAGTTTGGGAGGTCGGGTCAGCACCTGATGAGGGCCTCGTGCTGCCTCAAACATGGCCGAGGACCAGACTGGGCAACTGGCTAGCTCAGGTCTCTCTTCGCAAGGCTACTAGTTCCATCATGGAGGCCTCACTCTTAGGACCTCACCTAATCCTAGCTGCCTCCCAAAGGCCCCACCTCCGAACACCACCAACAAATGAATCAACACGTGAACTTTGAGGGAACACACACAACCAGCAGCACCAGGACACGTTTATCTTCCAGGTTGGAAGGTTTAACTGCAGCCCGGCGCGAGGCTGTGGAGGCTGCTCCAGATGTCTCTGCTGAATTCCCACTTGACTAGCTGGAGGCAGTCCACCGTCCACTGAGGCACCATCAGCTCGGCCTTGACACCTGAGGCCCGCTGGGGATGATCAGGCAGGGGAGAGCTGGGGGCCCCCCTGGGTGTGCACAGCCATTTCTGGTCTGCTCTGGAAACCTGTTTCCCACCAGCCCATTTTGACCTGACTCTTTCTTTTTTCCCTCTGGGGTGAAGTCTTAAGTCCCATATGTCTGTTTCAATGAAAGGGACTCCAGGGGCACAGATGTAGAAAGAGAGGCTCACGAGGTGAAATCCCATTGTTCCTCAGCATCCCTGCAAAACCCTGTAGTCTGATGTATTCCCAGTGTCCCAAGAGGTGGAAAGGGGAGCCCTGTTGCTTTTGAAATATTAGATCCAGCCAGGGTTTCCACCAACCATGGTGAATGACGGGATTCGCGAGCTTGCATTTCTAAAGAAGTGTATTTTTAAGCAAACCTGCATTCAAAGGGACCTCGGAGTGACTGTCAGAAGTGATACAAGATTCCGATCCCAGGAAGAAACAAGAACCTGGCTGGGCCTCCAGGAGAAAATCACATGGCGTCCTGAGCCTGTGGTCAGGCAGGAAGGCACCTGGAGGCCTGGAGTGGACATTTGCAGGCTAATCTGCTGTGTGATTTAGACCATTGGGCTCTGCTCCACTTTCTCATGTGCTAAATTTGAAAGCCTAAAATACATCCTTAGGGGACGTGTTATGGCACCTGGGCTTTAAGAAACACTTAGCCATGTGTGCAGAAGACAGAGACAAGGGAATGGGCCGCAGAGTCACCTCTTGCACCTGCTCCTAGAGGCCCTGAGCCTTGGTGGCCCCATTCGCTCACCTTTTTCTATGAACCTTTCCCAGTAACCACGCGGGAAAATATTCAGTATTCATGTTTTTGACTTAAATGATTCTTTTGCTCCTTGTGTGGTCAGCCTGCGACACAGCTGTTGCCCCAGGGAGACCCACCATCAGTCAGGTTAAACGAGTCACCCGACAGCATCGTCTTGGGACCTGGCAGTGCCCCACCACGCACGTCTTCTGACCATCAAACCCAGGTCTTGCTTTGCTGCAGAGGTACAAGTGACGGGCGGCCCCTAGTTTTAAGAATCCTAGGAGAAAAACACTAGTGTCACAGCTGAGTAAGTGGGCAACTTTTATGAATTCTTCCTCCCCAGCCCAGTGAGCAGGCCGTGGAATCTGCGAAGGCAGGCAAGTACCAGCCTTATTATGCAACGGCCCCTGCATTTCCCAGGAAGGTCACTTGCAGCGTCTTGGCTTGGAAAGTGCACCGGGAACAGTCTGTGGATATTTCAGGCCAGATCTATACCAGGGGAAATAATCTAGTGATTTGAAAGAGCTTTTTTAAGCCCACCAAGCTCAGTGCAGAGGCCGTGCGTCATCGAGATGTCCCTTGCTTCCCAGGGGCTGTCTGAGGCTCCCATTTAAACCAGTTGGGCCAAACCACTAGCTAAAGGACCCTCTGGGTGAATCAAGCAAATTCAAGAGGAGCTAAGAATTTCTATCATTATGCCAAAAGTGTCAAAAAAAGGCAAGAGACTTTGCCCTGCTCAGCTCTGCTCTGTCAGGGTGGCCAGAAAATTGTCACTAAAGGTTAATGGAGGTGTCAAATATGATTGATCTTTAAGAAATGATCTAGTGATGGCGTTAGAGAAGAAGGAAGTAGGAACCTAGGAGCTGACTTAACTCTCAGTGAGTTTCCAGCCACTCTTGTGACTGAAGGAATCATTTCCCTCTCGCCTTCTTAGTTTCCACGTTTATACAAAAGTAGTTGGAGAAGGTGACCCCATTTTTTAAGCATCCTACAACCATCTGACGTATTTAATCCTGTTGTTAATGATCAGAGGACCCTTGTCAGCTCCCTGTACCCAAACAGCCTGAAGGATAATGGTGTCACTGCCCCATGCAGTTGACAGACTCTGAGTGGGGATTTACTTAGTCTTCCACACATAGTATGTGATGGACTGACTTTTATGCCTCCCATTCATATGATGAAATCCCATCTTCCAAGTGATGGTGTCTGGATGTGGGGGCCTTTGGGAAGTGATTAGCCCTCATAAAAGGGATTAGCACCCTTGAAAGAGGCCACGGGAGCCTGCTGGCCCCACTACCAAGTGAGGACACAGCAAATTAACAGCATCCAGTCCGCGGACCAGGGAGCACCCCTCACCAGATATCAAACCTGCCAACATCTTATCTGCACTTTCCAGATGCCAGACTGAGAAAGTTCTATGGTTCATACGCTTCCCAGCCTATGGGGTTGTGTTAGAGCAATCCAAAGGGACTAAGAGGTGCCACCTTAATTATTAAGATAAGAAACCCAGTTTCCCCAGGAGGCTGGGAGGGCCTGACGCAGACATGGGTATCTGAAAAGGGGACATTCTTTGACCAGCTGGAAGAAGCAGGGTGAGCCCCAGAAGCTGGCCACACTTAGAGTCTGGTCCAGGTGATTTCGGGGATAGGTTGTTGAGTTTCTAACTAAGCCGTGAGTTTCTAACCTCCTTCTCTCCCTCTCTTCCTTATTCATCCATCCATCCACTCCTCCACCCATCTAGCTATCCATCCTTCCACTCATCTGTCCATTCACCCACCTATCTACCCATCCAGCTATCCACCCACCCTCTCTCCACTTATCCATCCTCCTACCACCCATTCATTAATTCATCCAGTTGTCCCTCCACCCATCCACCCATCCATATAGGCACCTCCCTCCCACCCAATATCCACCCACCCACTCATCCATCCATCCACCTATCCACCCATCTATTC
>JAJEJO010001874.1:926370-989685 GCA_020662805.1 Glaucomys volans
GCAGGGCCTGTGTGGTTGGCAAGGAACATATCGAAGACAGGCTTCTGTCCTGGAGCGAAGACAGACTCACAGAGAAGAGTGGTCACAGCTGGTACGGTCAGAGCAGAGGAGCACAAGAGAGTCATGCGGCTTATCCATGCTGCAACATGGATGAACCTCAAACACATGATGTTAAGTGAAAGAAGTCAATCCAAACAGGCCCCATATTGTGTGGTTTCATGTATTTGAAATGTCCAGAACAGGAAAATCCATAGAGACAGAAGTTAGATGAGTGGTTGCCCAGGGTTGGCGTATGGAGAGAAATGAGGAGGGATTGTTTGTGGAGATCCTGTTTCTTTTTAGTGTGGTGAAAAGATTTTTAAATCAAGGTGAAGTTTGCACAACTGAATACATGAAACCCTTTGAATTGACTGAATACATGGGTGAAGTATATGGTATGTAATATCTCAATAAAGCTGTTATAAAAACAAGGTGCCTCTTTTTAACTTTGTGGAGAAGAAGCTCCTTCTTGGCAAGGAGAATGAAAGCATGGACTAGTACAGTGTCTGGCCCATGTTGAAGCTCGATCCCCAAATTAACTATATTAAGAGGTAGGGCCTAAGCCGGGCGTGGTGGCGCATGCCTGTAATCCAAGTGACTTGGGAGGCTGAGTCAGGAGGATCGCGAGTTCAAAGCCAGCCTCAGCAACTTAGCGAGGCCCTAAGCAACTCAGTGAGACCCTGTCTCTAAATAAAATACAAAATAGGGCTGGGGATGTGGCTCAGTGGCCGAGTGTCCCTGAGTTCAATCCCTGGTTCCAAAAAAAAACAAAAAAGAGGTGGGGCCTAGTGGGAGGGGATTGGACCATGCCGGCCCTCTGAAGGGGTTGATGCTGGCCTTGCCCAGTGGGTTAGATCTCACAAGGTCAGATTGGTTCCCAAGAAAGCAGGTCATTATAAAACAGTGAGCTGGCCCTGCCCTCCCCTCTTGCTTACCCTCTCTTCCACAAGCCCATTTGCATCTCTCGCAGGTGCTCCCACTGTGTGATGCTACTTTCATGAAACACTCAGGAGAGCTGAGCAGATGCCGGCACCATGCTCTTGGACCTCCAGAACTGTGAACTAAATAAACTTTTTTTCCTTATAAGGTACCCAGCCTCAGGTATTCTGTTATAGTAATACAGAATGTTCTAAGACAGTCACCTATCCACCTATCCACCAACTGCTTTCCCCACCAGTTGGTGACTATTTCTGGGGATATCAACTCTTCCACATTTCTAGGCTGAACATATATGGGAACAAGGCCCCAGGTTTGAAGCACAAAGCTGTGTAGTGTGCTTGAAGGGGGGATACTGTGAATGAGGTGAGTCTGGGCTCCCCTCAGCTGTAATTTAAGTCAGAGGTGGCTCAAGGATATTATGTATTATGGATTCCAGAAGCATCTGCTACCATGGAAACTTTGGGCTCATGCAAGCAATTCAGTGACTGTGGCTAGCATTTTTTTAAATGAAGTAGCATAAAACAAGGAATTTTCTAATGTATTTACATCTGAAAAGTGTCATTTCAGGAAGTTTGTGCTTGTTACATGCTAAATGTGCTTCTGTGTATATATATGTATGCATTGGCTTCCATCCTAAGATGTATTCATTCCTACGAGCCAGAGAGAAAAATGATGTCATCTCAGTTCTTTCAGAAAGTGAAGCTGCGCTAAGATAAGTTTTCAGGTTGTAACAGAGTAAATTGAAGAGCTGTGTCCTGGTGCAGAGACTGAAGGATGAGTGGAGGGAGCCTTGGACTCTGACCTTGTCTTGTTGGAGATGACTCATCTGGAATCCTGTACTTTGACTTGCAGGGTCATTCAAAGCTCTGTAGCAGTAGAAGCAAAAGGACGGATGGTAAGTATGTGGTGGGATTAGGTCGACGAGCCGGTGTTCAGTTTGCACTCTGTCCATGAGTTCCAAATCTACAGATTCAACCAGTTGCAGGTCAAAGATTTCTTTAAAACAGATGTTTTTAAATAAGTATTCATCAGAACACCAACAGAATTTTTCTTCTCATTTTTCCCTAAATGATACAGCATAACAACTATTGACACGGCATTTCCATTGCACAAGGTATGATGAGGAATTTAGAGATGACGTGTTTGCCAGCAGAGCACCTGACCTTACATAAGCAACTTAGAGGAAGAGACACTTATTTCGGCTCATGGTTTCGGTCTATGGCCGGCCAGCTCCATTGCTTTGGGGGCTGAAGTGAGGCAGACATCATGGCAGAGGGTGTGGTGGAGCACAGCTGCTCAGCTCAAGGAAGCTGGGACACGAGAGAGACAGAGGCAGAAAATAAGGGCCAGAGACAAGACATTTCCCCCCAGGACACACCTCCAGTGGCCGACTTCCTCCAGCTAGGCCCCTCTGCACACAGTGTCCCCCACCCCCAGTAAGGCCATCAAGCTAGTAATTCGTCAATGAATCCACTGTTGACATCAGAGTCCTTTGATCCAACAATTTCCTAAGAGCCCCACCTCTGAGCAGTGCTGCATCGGGAGCCAAGTCTTCAACACATGAGCCTTTGGGGAACATTCCAGATCCAAACCATCAAAGATGACTTAAGTACACAGGAGGATGTGCATAAAGTAATATGCAATACTGTGCATATTCTATAAGGGACTTGAACATCTGCAGATTTTGGTATCTGTCAGCATCAGGCCATTTTGCCACCGCCAGTATTCTGCCCTCCCCACTACTTTACAACCCAGATTGTTAGCCCACACACTTCCTCATCAGCCATTGGTCTAATGGCTACTAGCCTGAGAAATTCCAATACTTAAGAATTACTCCTTCACCATTTTTTCTCTCTTTCTCTCTCTTCCAGCCCTGAGAGCAGACATTCTGGTTGTCCGTCTCTCTCTCTCTCTCTCTCTCTCTCTCTCTCTCTCTCATTCACTCTCTCTCTCTCAGATACTCTGCCTGTCTGCTTAATAAAATCTCTTGCGTGAGTTCCCACATCCGGAGTGGTTTTTCTGGGTGCTTTCAGTATCTGAGAGGGATCCTGGAACTGATCCCAAGGACACCAAGGGGTGACTGAATATTTAGTGTTCATACACACACACAGATATACAAACATGCATAGACAGGTAGATAGATAGATGATAGATAGATAGATAGATGATAGATAGATAGATCTATAGATAGATAGATTTTAAGGAATGAGCTCATGCAATTGTGGGGGTTGGGGTGTAGGGGTTGATAAGTTTGAAGTTTCAGGCCAGGACAGCAGGCTAGAGATCCAGGAATGAGTTGTGTCTTCCAGTCTTGAGGCAGAAGTTCTTCTCTGGGAAACCTTGGTTCGATCCTTAAGGACTTCCACAGATTGGAGGAGCACCTTGTTAACAAATGTGGTCTCCTCGACTTAAAGTCCACTGACTGCAGATGTGAGCCACATCTACACAATGCCGGCACAGCAGCCCCGGGGTAGTTACCGCATGCTCCAGGCCGGTCAAGTTGACATGTAGGACCAACCAACTCACCTGGACCAGCAGGACTTGGACCTGGGAGCACCAGTTCCTTCACAGTTTGAAAGCTAAATGCTTTGTGGGAATGGGGTTTGCGTCCTGAGCCCTGTGTTCTGATGCTGGATATTCTAGGATGCCTGAGTCCCACCTTCACCCCAGTTTTGCAGGTGAGAGGATCCAGGTTACAGAAAGGTTAAGTGAGGCCCCACCATGAGCTTGCGGCCATGCCCTGGCTCTGAGAGAGACATCTTGTCTTTCTTAGAGAGTGTGACAGGCTCCCACATGCCAAGTGGGGAAGGAAATACTTTGTTTTAACAGAGTCTCAATGTCACTGGGAGTGGTTCTCATTCTCTGGCACAAGGGGTTAGTTATGTTTTCACTTGACAGATGAGCTGGACGAGAGCATGTGTGCTGCGGAGAGCAGCCTGCTTCTTTCCTCATGGGGAGCCTGGGAGGGTTTCTCCAGAGGGAAGGAGCCAGCAGCTGTCCTGGGAGACTCCACTCTCCCCCGGCTCGGATAGGCCTTCGCTCATCGCAAACAGATGTGCAGATGTGTCTGGGCCCCTCCGCCTCCCCACAGGGTGACCCGAGCCGGAAGAGGGGATGCAGATCATGGAGGGAAGGATTGGGTGCCATGCTTCTCCAGTGGAGATGGGAGGTGGGGCTTTGGGCAGGGAATGTCCTGGATGGGCCTCCTCCAAGCCTCCTGGCTCCCTGTTCTCTGGTCTTCTAATCATTTAAACATGGTAGCAACTGGGCTCACCCAAAGGTTTCCATCTTGACACGTGTCTCTTTCTTGCTCCAGCAGAGCTTAATAAGCAAAGTCGGAGTCAGCCAAGGCCCCAGTTTCGCCTCTGTGGCTTGTGAAGAGCTTAGTTTAAGCTCCACTTCTATCTGCTTTATATATTGGGGATCTGCATGAAATTTCACTTGAGGAAAAAACACGTTCCATTGTTTTAAAAAAAATCTGAGAGAAGAAATTGTTGAGGTTAATAGGAAACTATTTAAGATTTTAGACTTAGATGTGCAGGAATGTAATGAAGTTTGAAACATGAGGGGAAAAATTACCCAGACATAAATGTTGACCTTCGAATAGCAAGAGAGAGACTCTCAAAAGAATAATGATATTTGCCTGAGAGCAAGCCGGGAGCATTGGGATGATGATATGCACCTCATGGAAGCCATGAGCAAATCCAAAGAGGATGTGGCTAAGGGAGATTTTAAAGGCAACGTGGGGTCACGTGTTTTCTTCACACAATACTCCTTGGCCCAAAGGGTTGATTAATAACAAAGGTGTTCAAGGATCAACATGGAAGGTGAGTCCAGTCCAAGGTAGAACAGACAGCTACTGGATAGACGTTCTTGCAGAGGCCCTCTTTGTGGAAGGTTGTGGGGTGGGCTTTGTGCAAAAAGTGTGGACATGGCAGAATTTCTGTGACAGTTCTTTTTTTTAAAAAAATATTTTTAGTTGTCAATGTACCTTTATTTTACTTATTTTTATGTGGTGCTGAGAAGCGAACCCAGTGCACATTCTAGGCAAGTGCTCTACCACTGAGCCACAACCTCAGCCCATGACAGTTCTTATCCAGCATATGTGCATGAGATTCCCTCCTTTATAACCTCCTTTATTTTTTTTTATGTTTTTATTTGTTCTAATTAGCTACACATAACAGTAGAATGCATTTATGCATTTTGATAGATCATAAATGGAGTAAAATTTCTCATTTTCCTGATTGTGCATATTGTAGGATCACATTGGTCATGCAGTCACACATGTACATGAGGTAACAATGTCTGTTTCCCTCTATTATCCTTCCTACCCCCATACCCCTTCCGCTCTCTTCACTCTTCTCTCTACCTAATCTAAAGTAATTCTATTCTTCCCTAGTGACACCACCACACACTTATTGTGAATTAGCATCCGCATATCGGAGAAAATATTCGGCCTTTGGTTTTTCAGGATTGGCTTATTTTGCTTAACATGATATTCTCCCACTCCATCCACTCACCAGCAAACGCCATAATTTCATTCTTCTTTAAAGCTGAGTAATATTCCATTGTAGATGTGTGTGTGTGTGTGTGTGTGTGTGTGTGTGTGTGACATTTTCATCTGTTGAAGGGCACCTAGGTTGGTTCCAAAGTTTAGCTATTGTGAGTTGAGCTGCTATAACATTGATGTGACTGGACTTGACACAAGCGACTCCGTTTTGATTCTGACCACTTTCATTGTATAATCCTTCAAAATGTTTTTTTTCCCAATATCCTTACATTTAGTCTCCTCAGTGAGAGTCACAGACCAAGGGAAGGTGTACATGACACATAGCAAAGCACATCTTATTTGGAAGAAGTTGGGACCAACCCCAGGAGCCCAGTCTAACATGCATCAGAAGAGAGACTCACCAAGAGCATTTGGCAACTGCAGTCCCACCCCTGCTTCCAGACTGAACAGTCAATCTGCTCACTCCAGCAAACCCCTCCACAGCTTGGGAGCCTGGCTTTTAATCAGATGGACAATAATTCCCCCAGGTGCTGGTTTCACACTCAGAGAGCGTTAATGTTGACCCCGGAACACTGCCCACGTTTTAGGTGGGAGAAAGTCCTGTTCCCACAGAAACTGAAGCTACCTCTGGTTCCTTGGTTTTCCTCTTGTGTACATAGCTAAAACAAAATTAAAAGGTATTGCATGGCTTCAGAGGGGAAATAAACACACTCTTAAATTAAAAAAGGTCTGGTGTGGAGTTGACTTTTGGTCATTTGTTTGCTCAGGAGAAATACTAGCTAGCGACGTTAGGGTCCAATGTTTTCAGAGAAGCCCTTTTGGTGTTTCTGCCCAACCAAGAGGTGCGGTGACCTCCTGACAGGCTGACGGTTGGCTTCGCTCATGCTGATTGAGATGAAGCCAGTGGGAAGCTGGTGGCCGTGTACAATGGTCAAGGAGTTCAGCCCGACCTCCAGGGTCTCCAGGAGCAGCAGCGTGGAGCTGGGGCCATGGTTCCCCTTTCCCAGGACCCTCAGGGGGAGTTCCCTGCCTCTCATGTTCTCCTCCTGTCACGTCCCCTTCAGATGCCAGGCGAGAAGAGTGTCCTTGTCTTGGCCTTGTTTTGGGTCTCCTCTCTGAGGCTTTTCACTTCTGTCAACAGCCAGGGGAAGACTGAGACCAAGTACTTGACTCAGATTTCCTAGTTTTTCCAATTCTTCTTCAGCATCCACCTGAGGAAAGCAGGCATCCCCACTGGGGGTCTCCAAGTCTGGGAGCTGCACCCTCTCTTTTCTCAGCAGCTCCCTCCGCAGGAAGGCTGCAGTGTGGGGGGTCAGCTGCCTGGCGCTCTGCTGCAGGGCTGCGACTAGGTGAGGACCGAGATGCTGTCACACAGGCAGAGAGGTCCTGGGGGAAGATGTCTCTGCCAATGGCCAAGTCAGCTTGGGCTTTTCTGGTTATGTTTGCTCTCTTACCTGGGGTCAGCTGAAGAAGAAGTTGATCTTTTCTTTTCGGATAGCATGCAGTTCTGAGAAGCTAGACGTAATTTCCTCTAGTGTGATTTGGTTTATTTTCAGCTCAGATGCACCTTGGGTTGTAGAAAAGATCACTAGCAGCCATTCAATCAAGAGCCTGCTATTATTACTATTGGGTCTAGAGTTGTGTCTTTGCAGGTGGATGTCGGTTTGTCCCAGAACCAGGATGGAAAAGTCTTTTTTTCCTCCATTGTATTGCTTTACTCCTTTGTCATGGATCAGTGGCTGAATTTATGTGGGTGTTTATCTGAGTTTTTACTCTGACCTATTGATCTATTTGTCTGCTTTTTGACCAATGCCACAGGATCTGGATGACTAGCTTTATAGAAAGTCTTGAAGTTAGATAGTATCTGTCTTCCAACTTTGTTTCTGTCCTTCAGTATTGCGTTGGGTATTCTGGATCTTTTGTCTCTCTGTATGAACTTTCGAATCAGTTAGTTAGTATCCATGAAATAACTAGCTGGGATGACCAATTAATTTTGGAAAAAGATGCACAGGCTGTTCAATGGAGAAAAAAGACAAATGGTGTTGCAACATCAGACATTCAGAAATAATAAAAAAAGAAACTGAACCTAAACATGCCATCTTAACACAAACATTGCATCTTAACAGTGGATCATAGATCTAAGCAGAACATGTAAAATTGTAAAACTTTTAGAAGAAAATCTTTGTGCCCTGAGATTAGGTAGAGCTCTTGAACAGAATGTCAAAAGCATGATCCCATAAAATAAAACATTACTAACTTGGCCTTCACCAAAATTAGTACAAAATGGTACAAACTCCCTGGAATAAAACGTGGCCAAATTTTAAAAAACTAAAAGAACTTACTCTATGATCTGGCAATTGCACTTTGGGGCATTTCTCCCAAAGAAAAGCACCTGTGTGACCACACAGAACCTACTGATGTTCATAGCATTATATTTGGAACCAAAATCAAAATTTCCAGCAGCTCAACATCCCCATAGATGAATAGCTGAGCACATTGGTGGCACCTCCATGTCATGGGCTGTCCCCTAGCCCGTGGAACTGTGGATTCACATCACCCAGAGCAACCTCAGCAGCATTAAACCTAGTGAGAGTGATTCAGAAGAGGCTGCATGCTCGAAGATTCCATGCAGATGACGTTCTCTAAAAGCACAAGTATAAGGACAGAAAGCAGATGAGCAGTTTCCAAAGACAGAGCACAGGATGATGGGATTCACCACCAAGGGACACAGGACCTTCCTGGTGTGCTGGGAATATTCTCCGTTGGTCGCTTACCGCACACCTTGGCCATACTCAGAAAGGGGCACACTTGGAAAGGGTGAATGTGACTGTACACTTCATACATGTGACTTCAAAAAAGACTCAAGGTGAGCAACCAGAAAGTGTCTGGTCAATGAGGTGGTCAAGCGCAGGTCTGTACAAGGATCAACCTGGGGAGAAGGTGTCAGCCGTGTATCCACCTGGGAATGGCAGGCACAGGTACCTGACTGAGCCTGGAGTTGGAGTGGGAAACCTCCAGAAGGGCAGGGCTGCTCCGTCCAAATCCGGACTTCATTCCAGGCAAGAGGAGGGCCCGGCACATGGTGGAGGAGGCCATGACAGGATCAGTTTGGATAATCTCCAGTTTCAAACATTCACGCTCTCTTGTGTGGACAATGGCCTGGAGAGACCAAAAGTAGAAATAGCCACCAGTTGGGAGGCCATGACTGGAGAGCCAGGAGTAGGGATGTGGTGTCAGGGCGAGGAGGAGATGAGGCAGAGGAGGGACAGGGAGGAAGGGCAAGGGACACGACATCTTGCATTCTAAACCCCCTCACCCCATGACCTGGCTGCGGAGAGTGAGCACCTCCTCAGCTAGTGCAATCCCCCTGGGCTTTCCTAGAACGTGGGGGTCAGGTGGAGGGACCCCAAAGTGTGCCTGGGCGACGGAGAGGGCTTATGCACCAAAGAGCAGGCCCCCTGAAGCCTGGACTTCCTTCCAGGGAGGCCTTCCTGCTGCTGAGAGGGGAAGGAAGAACCTGGACCAGGTCCAGGAAGCCTGAGGAGAGACAAATCTCGCCCTGGGAGCCGCACGGGATGCCGGCAGCCCAAACGTGCCAAGTCAGCGTGTGTGAGAACGCAGCCCTCTTGCCCACTGGGTCCCCAGATGGGGCACATGCTGTGCTTGGATGGTAATGTGAAAATAATTCCAATGTGGAAACGGGTCCCTCATGGGTTGAGATTTATGGGGAGAATGATTTTGGAAGATAAATGCTGTTTTTTTCCCCAGTGATGTGAAAATGTCACAATGGAAGATAGAGCCCTGAGCCCCGAATCACAGATTGCAATAGCCAGCCTGGACCTCCCCCCCCAGGTGCTGCTGATTAGCCCTGGAAATAGTGCGTCACTCATAGGAACAACCATCCAGTACTCAGCCTTTGAGTAACATTTGGGGAGGCTTCCAACTTTAAAAAAGTAGCATAGAAAATCAGAGTTTATTCCCTCATATGTCAAAAAGTTTGGAGGTTGTCATTTCTGAGTTGGCCTATTTGGCACCTTGTTGACATCAGGGGTTGTGCCTTGTCACTGAGAATCTCTGGCTTTTTGCCTCATGGTCGTAAGATGGCTGCCAGCACTCTGTGTACTTTATCTCATAGGGTCCAGAGGTAATTGTGTGCCTACTTTGATCAGTTTTCTGTCTCAGAAAACCACAGAAAATTTCCCTCTCATCTCATTGGCCCAAACTGGGCTTTATGCCAACTATTTGCAAATCATGCCTCTTGTCCAGAGGCTGAGAACACCTTCTCTGAACATATTAATGTTCAGTATCTGAACAGAGTCCCAAGCTGTGTTTTAGATGCCTCTATCCACACCCCACAGTTTATAGCTGCTGAGCAGTAGACCAAGGACCAGGTCACCACTCTGATTTGCATTAATGAATGCTATTTATAACACGTTATGAACTGGAAATCCCCCATTTGCAGTTGAAAAAGTTGGAGTTCAGAAATGTCATCTGTTCCCATCTCACAGGAGTCTTCTGCTGTGGGATTCAAATCCTGGTCTAGCTGCTCGAGCTGTTAACACTATCTATGGCAAAGCAGGGTGTGTCTGTGTGTGTGAAGAGGGGAGGGTGGACTCACCAGAAGACTATTTTTAAGGAGAATCCAGACATCTTCAGTGAGATAACTCACTGATAGGGAAGAATGAGCAGGCATGCCCAGACCAGTCAGTTAGAAAACTTTGTTTTCAGAGGGGGTTGGTCCTCTGAACTATCTCATGGTTTCTCTTGGCACAGTCCCTATTGTCTGAAGTCTTATAAGACATGAGACAGACATCATTACCCTGTGTATACGCATGATGACACAAATGGTGTGAATCAACATTGTGCACAACCATAGAAACGAAGAGTTGCACCCCATTTGTGTACCATGAATCAAAATGCAGACTGAAAAAATAACAAAATGCTATAGGGGGAAAAAAAAGACATCAGAGCTCCAACATCATTCTTTGGTTACCTCTCCTTTGATACAAACGTTGAGAGATGTCCTCACTTCCTGGGGCTGCCACAACAAATTACCACGAGTTTTGGTGTCTTCCCACAATGGAAATCTGTTCTCTCACAGTTCTGGAGGCAGGAAGTCACAGTGTTGGCAGAGCGGTGCTCCCTCTGGAAGCTCCAGGACTCCCCTGTCTGCATCTCCATCTGCTCTCCCCCGACACACACACCTGTGTCTCCTACAAGGACACTTGCCATTAGAGTTAGAGCCATCCCAAGTAATTCGGGGTGGTCTCATCTTGAGAGCCTAAACTTAATTATTTCTGCAAATACTCTATTTTCCAAGTAAGATCACATTCAGAGGTTCCAGGAATGAGGACATGGACATACATTTTGGGGCCACAATTCAACCCACTGCAAACAGCTATGAGACTCAGACCTTTATCCAAAGTGAAATAAGCCAAAGGGAAATTTATGAATTCATGAAAATGGAAAGTATAGAGGAAGTTCAAATTTCCAGTGGCTCTAAGGGCTCACATGGCATCAGCAGGGCTCTTTCTATCTTTCATTCTGTTTCTCCTCTCAATTTAACTTTATTTTTCTGCAGGCCTCTCATATGCAGTTATGAAGGTGGTGCCTGGAAATCTCATGCACTAACCAGGAAGTTGGAAAAGATAGTCTGCTCCAGTAGCCGTATGGAAAATTCCCAAGGAAGGCTCTGTTTGGCCACCCTGAGTTATGTGTCCATTTCAACCTAGGAAGTGTTTGGGTGAAGGGACTTGGCAAAGCTCGGGAATAACACTAGAACTATAATGGAGCAGAGCAAGCTCAATCCCTCCAGTAAGGGATGCTGGATGAACAAACAAAACACACCTATAACAGGACTTTCTCCCCCCTATATTACTAAATGAGACACAGCTTTATGTCTAGAAGCTTCCAGAGCCACTGCTTCTTTGGGAGATAACCAGCAGATGACACACTTCACTGAACATTTGCAGAGGACTTGGTTTTACTAGGGTGTTGTGGGCAGGGAAGAACTTATCATGACCACATGAAAGGAAGACATCTATGAGGAGTCCCAAAAATACTAGTTGAAAAAGACCTTATGGGAAATGAGATCCTGCGTAATTGTTTACAGACTAATGAAACCTGAAAATAATAACAAAAGTCCTACATGCTTGAAAATTAAGCAGCACCCTTCTAAATAATCAATGGTTTCATTTTGAAATCAAAATGGATTTTAGAAACTATTTTTAACTGAAGGCAAATTAAGTTGTGACATATTGGAATTTGTGAAAATGCAGCTAAAGCATGGCTTAGAGGCACAATTGTAGCCTTAACTGCATATATTGAAAAATGTCATAGATGCTGCTGTAGTTAGGATACTGAATGTCCCTTAAAGGATCCTGTATTAAAGGCTTTGTCCTCAGGATGACATTATTGGGAGGTAGTGGAACCTTAGGAGGTGGAGCCTTGTGAGAGGCCCTTGTATCATTGGGGGCTTGCCCTTGAAGGGGATTTTGGGGCCCCCAAGCTCTTCCTCTTCCTCTCTTTTCCTGCCTCCTGGTTCTTGAGGTGAGTGGTTTGCTCTACTACATGGAGCAAGACATGCTGCCTTTTCCAAAGGACCAAAGCAATGGAGCTGCTTGGTCCTGGACTGGAATATCCAGATCCATGAATCAAATAAAATTTCCCTTTATAAGTTAATTGCCTCAGGTATATCATTATGGTGATGGAAAGCTTAAAAATTGACTAATATAAACATAAATTTCAAAACATTAGAGGCTTAGCAAGAATGGAGGAATTATTGGCTCCTGTACCTGAAAAATCCAAACAAAATTCTGTTTTCAGGCACATTTAGAGCAGGATGTCAACAATGTACTAGTCACCCATCCTGTCTTTCTGTTAGGTTCTCTATTGACTCCATTCTCAGGCAGGTTCTCTACTGAAGTGGATCTTCACACACCCATATTTAGATCCATTAAGTTAGCAAGTAGCATTCTATATCAATTATTCAAGCAAAGGTTTTGGAGTTGGTTCTAATTGTTCTGGCTTGGATCTCATACATACCTCCAAATTAATCAATGGATCTGGGGATAAGGTACGTAGAGATCACTAGGAATCAGGATGCAACTTAAAAACAAACCAATCTCATTTACTGTTGTTACTGTTTTTCAAGGCTTTAGTTTAAAAGACAGGAGACTGGTCTTGATGTAATCTGATCTCCACAAAACATTAGATGAAATTTACCGGATTTCTCCATAAGTAAGATGGAATCGTACTCAGTATGTTTCTAGCTAGTTAAGTTAACTGGCTGGTTGATTGATCATGCTCATGTGCTCTTATTTCTAACCAATTTTCAAGCCATCTGCTTAGAATCTGTTAGTGATCGTCTTGGTAGAATGTCTCTTCAAGTGACATTTTCTGGAGAATTCTCTTTAATGGTAACCCAGTACTTTCTTCTTCTTGCTTCTGATGGGGTTTATTTTCAACATTTTTCTTGGACAGATGAATAAAGGTTTGTTTTTTTTTTCACATTAGAAGATAATATGAACTGGCTATTGATAAGAAAGAATGTTGAATTTAACTAAAATTTTCTTTTTAAGAAATCACAATAATTTCAATGGTAATCAATAACAAAGCTTGCCTTTAGGTTAAAAAAAAAAGTCCCTTGTCTAAGTTTAGGATGTGGAGAAAATATAAATGGCAGCAGCTGATGTAAGGAAAGACTGAAATGAGCCAACAGGACATCTCAGCCCTCAGGAAAGTAGATGCTGCCCATGTTCAGGGGAAACCAGAGAGGAAGGGTCCATTCCCAGGTTGCCTGGCATTGGCTGGAGCCATGGGTTGGGTTCCTGGGGCTTCATTTTAAAGGGGGCATTGACAATTCTGAGAGTTCTTTAATCAGGGTTTCTGAATGGTGAGGAATTCTGAACCATCCTGTAGGAATAATGGATAAGAAAACTGGATATATTTAGTCCAGGGAACTGGAGGCTAAAAAAGAGAACAGCTGCTTTTAAATATTAAAGGGCTGTCATGTAGAGGAAGATCAGTCTTGATCTTATTACAGCAGAAAATGTACAAAGAGAATGGGAGGAAATTTTAAAAAGAGTCTTTATTGGTGCATTTTAATTATGCAGAACAATGTGTTTCATTGTGGCACATTTGTACAGGCATATAACATACTTCGACCACATTCCTCGCCTCAGTCCCCTCCCTCCCCTCTCCCCTGGTCCTCATCCTCCTCTCTAATAGTTCCCTACTACTTTCATGTCATCCCCCACCCAGATTCCACACATGAGAGAAAATACGCGGTACCCTTCTTCCTCAGACTGGCTTATTTCACTTAATATCGTGATCTCCAGTTCCATCCATTTTCCTGCAAACGATTTGATTCTGTTCTTCTCTGTGATGGAATAGTACTCCATTGTGAATATGCACCACATTGTCTTTATCCATTTACCTGTTGACTGACACCTAGGCTAATTTCATAACTTGGCTATTGTGAACTGGGCTACAATAAACTTGGCATACAGATATCTCTATAGTATGGCAGCTTGAATTCCTTTAGGTCTGTACCATGGAATGGTCATAGCTGGATTACATGGGAGTCCCATTTTCAGATTTTTGAGGAACGTTCAAACAGAGTTTCTTAGTGGCTGTGATAATCTATATTCCCACCCATAACATACAAGAGTTCCTTCTCCAACACCCCATTCCACCACATCCTTGCCAGAATTCATTGTTTTTTGTATTCTTAATGATATCTATTTTTGGTAAGATAAAAATCTTATTTGGTAAGATAAAATCTCAATGTAGTTTTGATTTGCATTTCTTTGATGGCTAGAAATGTTGGACTTTTCCTCATAAAATTGTTGGTCATTCACGCTTCCTCTTTTGAGAAGTGTCTGTTCAGTCCATTTGTCCATTTTTTGATTGGGTTGTTTGTTTCTTTAGTGTTAAATTTTTGAGTTTTTTTATTTATTCGGAATAGCAAAGATTTTCTCCTGTTCTGAAGGCCTTCTCTGTACTCTGCATTTGCTGTGCAGAAGCTTTTTAATTTGATGCAACCCCATTTGCCAATTCTTGCCATGATTTCCTGCACTATTGGAATTCCTATTCAGGAAGTCATTGCCTGTGTCCATATCTTGAAGTGTTACTCCTAAGTTTTCTTCTAGCAGTTTCAAAGTTTTGGGTCTTATGTTAAGATCTTTGATCCATTTCAGGTTGATTTTTGTACAGAGTGAGTATTCATTCTTCTGCTTATGAATATCCAGTTTTCCCAAATCATTTGTTTAAAAGGCTGTCTTTTCTCCCATGAATGTTCTTGGCACCTTTGTCAAGAATCAGATGGCTCTATCTTGTGGGTTTGTCTCTGTGTCCTCTGTTCTATTCCATTGGCCTACATGTCTGTTTTTATGCATGTACCATGCTGTTTTTCTTGCTATGGTTCCATAGGATACTTTGAAATTGGGTATTGTGATGATTCCAGCATTGCTCTTTTTGCTCAAGACTTTTTTTTTTTTTTTGTAACTTTTCAGGACCTTTTGTGATTTCGAGTGAATTTTAAGACTATTTTCTCTAGTTCTGTGAAAAATATCATTGGTATTTTGGTAGGAATAGCATTATTCCCACCAAAAAAGCAATTGAAAGCAATATGTATATTGCTTTCAGTAATATGGCCATTTTAACAATAACAGTTAATTCTGCCTATCCATGAACATCCATCTGCCTATCTTTCCATCTTTTAATGTCTTCAACTTATTTTTTCAGTGTTCTGTGATTTTCACTGTAGAGGTCTTTTACCTCCTGGACTGGGTTGAGAATGGCAGGAAATTTTAATAGAGTATGACTGATTCAGAATGAGAGGACACTTCCTTTAAGCCAAGTGGTTTAAAAAATGGAGTGAGTCCCCCACACCCTTTGGTATCATCTGTCAGATTCTGGGGGAATTTCTTTGGACAAGGATGGTATTTTTAGGAGTCCCACACATTGGTGGAGGTTGGAGAGGTGAAACTAGCCGGAGTCCCACCTTTCCCAGCCTGCGTCCAGATGCAGACTCTGGATGGCGTGGGTCCAGGTGCAGAAGTGGGTCTGTTGCCTGGCTGATGAGAAGACCACCTCCACAGATGCACCGCGAGGACCAGTGAAGGAGAGAAATGCCCTAAGGGAGTGAAGCAAGTCTCCTTCTATGACAATTTCTATATGACTTTGCCAAGAGGCACACTAAGTGTACCTACAGAAACACAGGTGAGTAAGAACTGTTCAGCAGGGAAAGTTGTCTTTTGGAAACTGGTGTGGTTTTGTCATTTTTGTTTTGCCTCTGTTCGTTTATGCTCTAGAACATTTGTGTGATTTGAATGTGTCTTCCCAAAGCTCATGGGTTTAAAATTTAGTACTTTAATTCATGACATTTGGAGATGGAGTCTTTGGGATTTTATTAGGATTAGCTGAGGCCATGAGGGTGGGGCCCCCATGAAGGCATCAGTGGCCTTATAAGAAGAGTCCGAGTGACCTGAGCTGGGATGCTCGCTCTGTCTCACCGTGTGGTGCCTCCGCCATATTACGCTGCAGCAGGAAGGCCCTCACCAGACACTGAGCAGGTGCAGGAACCATACTCATGGCTTCCCAGCTCCAGAACCATGAGCCACATAAACACCCACTCGTTATAAAGTACCCGCCCTCTGGTATTTTGTTCTAGCAGTAGAAAATGGAGGTAGTCTTCCTACAGGAAGTGGGCCTCCCTGTGTTGGTTGGACACGGCAGCAGGGCACTGGGTTCTGGCTGTGGTCCAGGATCCGTCACTCTCCACTGTCCAGCTGAGGCCTGGCCCACTCTGGCTGCAGCAATCGGCTAACCTAACCCACTGGTTTCTGAGGAGGAAGAGTGGATAGAAAGCAGGTCACACTCATGGCAGCAGCTCTGCCTCTCAGAGGCTTTCAGGAGATGAGAGAAGGGGACCAGGACTTTCCAGGAAGGCAGCCAGCGTGCCCACTGGCAGGTGGACCCTGGTGAGAGGTCGTGAAGCAGATGGGGAAGAACAGCCTCATGAGGTGCCAGGCTGCGCCACCCAGGGTTGAACATGGCCTCTGCTATACGAGCCTGTGTGAACTTTGGCGGGGACTCGGCCTCTTGTGCCCAGTTTGCCCTTCCACACGGGGAGGGCAGTCTTAATGTCTACCTCATGGGCTGGTTAAGAGGCTGCAGGGGCTGCAGAGGCTGCTTGTGAAGAAAGCATGAGAACATCACAGGGAACATATAAAGGGCTACAAAAGTGTTTTAAATAACAGATCAGGGCTAGACAGACTCGCGTTCATACCCCAGCTCTACTGTTTTATTGCTGTGTGACCTTGAGCACATGTCTCAACCTCCCTGGGCCTTTTCGTCCATTAAATGGGAATAATAATGCTGACCTCATAGAGCAGTAAAGGAAGTCAGCCAGAAGGCACAGCAGGCGCCGTGCAAACCCTTGCCAATAACTAGACACTCTGAGGGTCAGCAAGACTGGATAACCAGCTTCACAAACACTACTGTCCCCACAAGTTTTCAGTACAAACAGGTTCAGGGAGCCAGAGGTCATTTCTGTGAGCTAAAATGGGGGCCCTGGGGGGCAGGTGACCTGAGTCGTGATGACAGTAATAGCAACAGGCACTTTACAAACCTGACCCTGTTGTCTCCTACCAGTGAGGCAGGGATGATGATGTGATGGCCATTTAGTAAAGAAGCAGCCTCAGAATGACTCACACTGCTTTTCAGGCTGAGCCTTGGATTGGGGTGAACACCTGCTGCTTCCATGCACTTGCTCTGAATCATGTGGCCTCCTCGGCCACTAAAGACCATTCTGTCAGAACGCATGGGACCCATAAGGAAGATCTGAGGGTCTTAGTTGAACACAAGATTAAAATGAGCCAAAACTCCAAAACTGTGACCCAGCTACTAAAATAGTAACGTGATCCTTTCGGTCAGAGCTAGAGTCCACAAAATGTTATTCTCATTTTCTTCTGCGCCACCCAAGCCTGTGTCTGAATGTTTGAATACAGCCACATTTGATTGGCCTTAGTTGGCTGGAATTTTTCATCATCCTGAAAGATCTTTAACCAGAGGTTCATTCAGTGACAAGCCTTGAGCTGCAGAGGCTCCAGGTCTGCCTGGTACCCTGACTTATGCCTGTGGATGCTGAGAAGAAAATGCCCCACTTCTTTCCCTCTGCTGAGCACCTGATGCTGTTCCCTGCGGGCAGTCTCCAAAGTGGAACCTCACTGGGGTGTGGGGTGGGGTGTGCACACAGGAAGGCCAGGACTCCATGTGCCCCTGGGGAGGCCCTTGGGGAGTGAGAGTGCAAGCTGCCAGGGAGGCGACAAAGGCCCAGGAGGCCAGACACCATGAGGGGCAGGTGGATGGAGAGGCTCCTCCCCGGCAACCTGGTGGGGGAAGGGGCTTAGGGAAACAAGCGCACCGATGAAGGTTTTTAAGCATCAGAAGGAATGATGAGGACCGCTGACGCTTGTGTGTCAGGCCATGTGCTCCTTCTCAGCCTCATCCTATGTAGATATTTCAGGTTATCAAGAGAGAACAGGTGAAGGATGAGCTCAGGTCCAACAGCAACGATGGCCCCAGCAGACGGGAACAGAAAACTCAGAGGAGAGCTTGAGGACCTTCCAGAGATGGCAGAGGAAGAGCTGGGGTCTGACCCCAGGTGTCTTGGCTCCAGAGCAGAACTGCTGGGAAGACGGATGCGGTCAGCCTAGGGGATGTGATGCGAACCTTCTCTCCTTCTCCCTATGACTCGATCTTTGGTCCTTTTGGTTTAATGGCCTCTTCCTGGAACCTGGAAGGAGAGGCAGCTTCCAGCCTTCAGGGGGACCAGACATGAAAACAGGAAGCACAGTGAAGCAGGGGCCCCGTCACTCCGAGGCCATCAAGTGGAGGAGGTGGCATGCTTCTTTCTAAGACCCAGAGCCGCGGTCCTCTGTCCTCGCTGCCCTCGCCATGTGCATCTCCTGGCATGGCCAACCCACAGTGGTTAGCCCTCACTTCACAGAGGCGGAGATCATTCCACAACACTCTGGAAAGGTCAGGACAGGGTAGGCTGTGCTGCAGTGACAGCACCCAGCTCACAAGGACTTATACCCACAGACTTATGTCTGCGGTGGTTTGATTTCTGGCTCAAGCTACCTACCTGTCAGGGGTCAACTATATCCTGCTTCCTGTCATCTCCTGAGGAATCCAGGTCAGTGGAGTGACCCCTTTCTGAAGCATCATTTGTCTTATTACAGATGGAAAAGACAAACCAGATATGATGGTGCTTGCCTGTAATTCTAGCTCCTTGGGAGGCTGAGGCAGGAGGATTGCAAGTTTGAGGTCAGCCCTAGCAACTTAGGGAGACCCTCATCAATTTAGCAAGACCCTGACTCAAAATAAAAAAATAAAAAGGACTGGGGATATAGCTCAGTGTAGAGTGCCCCTGTATTCAATCTCTAGCACAGAAAGAAAGAAAGGAAGGAAGGAAGGAAGGAAGGAAGGAAGGAAGGAAGGAAGGAAGGAAGGAAGGAGGGAAGGGGGAAAGAAAGAAGGAAGGAAGGAGGGAAGGAGAAAGAAAGAAAGAAAGAAAGAAAGAAAGAAAGAAAGAGAAAAAGAAAGGAAGAAAGAAAGGAAGAAAGAAGGAAGGAAAGAGACAAACCACACACAGGCACTCGCTTTTAGGCTTTTATCTGAAAGTGACCACATGCCATTTGACTTTTGCTCACATTTGTGGGCCAGAGTAAGTCACAACGTCAAATCAGGGGGACAGGGGTGAAGGGAGTATCATCCCCTTCGGGAAGGGCCAATAAAGATTTCTGATAATAATGCCATCTACAGCAGTCTCAAAGCATTCAGCCCTGGCGGATTTACAGAAAGTTCCACTCTAGAACCATGACCCAATAAAACGTCCTTGCCCTTGATCCTGACGCATCCTAGGGGGAGGGGGTGGGATCAGAGAGGAGTCCCCTGGAGGCCAACAGTATGCATTAGTGATGAAAGGAGAAGGGGTTGGCCCAGCTTGAGCTGGTGACAGGGGCCAGTGCCCTGGCCCCAGGACAGGGTCCAGAGGAGACCTGTCCAGTCCTACCAGGGGTCCTCGCTCAGCAGCTCCCTGGACTCCTGGAGCCAGTAGAAAGGAGGTGAACCCTGGCACCGCCTGAAGCTATTGTCTGGTTAGAAAATGGAGCAATCATTGACCCAGTTTTAATACTGTGAGTTTGTAAGGAAGCAGAGGGAACCAAACTTTAATCTCTAAAGGAGCTTAATTCCTCAAAAAAAAAAAAAAATGCTTCTGGAGGAATGAGTGCAGTTCAGTTCAAGCCTTAGAATAGAAAGAGCCGGTCAGAGAGCAGACCAGAGGGAGCAGCTCAGAGAAAGGGGTCCTGAGTCGTCTGAGCTCAGACCTCCTCAGGTTGGCAGCCAGAGAGCCAGCGGGGCAAAATAGCCTGAAGAGGGCATTCAGTTGTGACCCTGGAGGGACTGGGCCGTATTTCTCAACAAAAAATTATGGCACATACACTTACAAATGCATTTATGGGCACTGAGCCAGAATATTTTAAATAGAATTGTCCTAAAAATCTGAGATATAAGGTCATAGAGCCCATGGGGCTTCTTGCAACTCCCCAAACCAAAGTTCTTTTTGAGGGTCCCCCTTGGGAAGTGACCTACCCTGCACTGACCTTCCTATTTGCTGTTTGAGAACTGGAATACCTTTAAAGGATTCTGAGTCAAGTTCCTAGATATAAGAAGATTTCTGGGGGTCATGGTGGGTAGTGTGGTTAGCAAGAAAAAGCAGGTAATCTGCCAGTTGACTTTGTACAAGAGAGTAGATTCAAATTTAACTCAAGTTTTTGGAGACTAACACACGTGCGTGATAAAAAAGCAAACTCATAGTGCAAATTACTTATTGACCCAGTTAGGATACATTAGTTCAGTTGCTTTAACAGAGATAAAAATAAGAATGAATTAAACAAGATGGGAAGTTCTTCTTTTTTTTTTTTTTTTTTTTTTCGTTCCCTGTCCTTTACAGTTTGAGCTCTCCAGGGTGGTTTTGAGGAGGGGGTGGAGTGCAGCAGCTCCAATCCACCAGGTCACGCAGGGATCCAGGCGCCTTTCATCTCCCTGTTCTCCGGCTCTGTGTGGTTTCATCCTGTTGGAACTGTTCACTACCCCCAGATACACCCTCTAGCCAGGGTAAAGTGTGTAGAGGGCAAAGAGCCTTCCAGACAGGCAGGACGCTGACACCTGCCCACATCACTTCCATCATACCCCTTTTCCTGGAGCTTAGTCACGTGGCCATTGCTGACACAGGGGAAGCTGGGAAGTGTAATCTTCAGCTGGACAGCTGTTTAAAGAGCAGGAGGAAGGGAACATAGATAAACTCAGCAAACAGAAGATGACATTCGTTCCTCTGAATCAATAAGCAAAAACTGGATAACTGAGACTGTGACTATTTTCTGAGGTTAGAAGGATTTGGGCTGTGGGGCCTCTCTGTGGCACTCATAGGCTTCGCGACCCCTTACCCAGTGGAGCAAGAAGGAAGTCACCTAAGAAGGAAGCCACCTCGTGAATATGTGCATCAGCCTCAGGCTGCCTGGTCAAGGTCCTCCTCTGCTGAGGTCAGCCAAAGCCTCCAGGGGTCCTGAGCTATGTAGGCCATGACCCAGGGAAAAATGGAGAGGAAGTGGGAAGTTGAGAAAGACCCCCAGTCCCCAGCATCATCTGGGCCCCTGGGTGGCATCGGGATGCCTGGTGGGGGTCCAAGTCTGGAAATGCTGCTCCTGGAAACTGAGGCTCCATTCCTTCCCTGTCCTGTCTCTGCAGAGGGCTGAGCTCCATTGCCTCCTCTCTCTCCATCACTCTCTCTTTCTAGCTATTCCCCCGGGCAGCAAAGGCCCCTGCGATTGGCAAGATTATTCAGTTGAGTGTTAGTGGGTGCTGGCGGTTGCTCTGTCTCCACGGGTCCCCACTTGGCAGGCAGCCAGGCCTGGTAATTCCTCGCTGGGCAAGCAAGTGGAGGCCCCAGTGGGTTCAGTGAGCGACACCCCTCGGGTCACAGAGGAGATCCGGCACAGCGCGCCCCTTGGCCTCTCCACGACTCGCCGGGGTCTGTCCGGTGGGATCAGCGCGTGGCCCCCACAGGCCCTCAGCTTTCTGCAGAATCTGCAGCGCTGTCCTCGGCTGTCCAGACTGATACCTCGCAATGTCAGAAAAGCAGGGCGGTGAGTGTCCCGTGACAGTCGGGAGGGAGAGCCAAGACATCACCTGCAGGTCTGGACGACAGCGCCAGGGCTGGGGCCGTGTCCTCACAAGTTCAGCTGCTGCTAAAAACAGAGCAGAAGGACATTTGCAGGAAGGAGGCCAGCCTCCCCCATCCCGGCCTGCAGAGCAGCCTCCAGCCTGGTGCCCCCTGGGCGGCCTGATGCTCCTCCTCTGTGCATCTCAGTGGGGGCCTCCCCAGAGACAGACAGGGGGACAGATGGAAGACAGGAGGATGTGGGGGCAGGGGCGATGAAAAGAAGGAAGAGAAGGGACTGGAGAGAGGGAGGGAAAGAGAGAGGGAGGCAGGAAGGACTGTGTATTAGCTCAGCTGAGGGGGCCCCGACATTTCCAGTTCCAACCCCTCCTCTTCCCAAGTGTTCTGCATTAAATTGCGTTCCCCCCATTTTTTTCTGAGGTGTCCCCAGTACCTTAGAGTGTGACCTCATTTAGAAACAGGATAATTGAGGATGTAATTGACCAGTCATGCCCGGCGCCTAGTCCGCAGCCCACTTGTGCCAGGGCGGTGGGCTAGTCTGCAGAGGGACAAAGTAAGTGCCAGAGATGCAGCATGGGAGACGCGCAGTTGTTGGGGAAAGCTTCAGTGGAAGAGGTCAGTGACAACAGGCTGACAGCCCCTTGGTGACCCACTGCCAAGCAGTGCCTCTTCTCCCTCAGGGCATTTTGTCCAGTGATGGCCAGCTGGACAAGTGGCCTGGGTCCTGTCTACAGTACCCTCAGTGCACCTGTCCCCACTTGGAGGGGTTTTATAAGCAGGTTGCCAAGGCAGTGACATCAGCAGCAGCAGCTTGCTTCTTTGCTTGTCTGACCAGCATCCCAAGGAGCAACTGTCCTGGCACACGTGCAAGAAAGTGGCTTTTTACAGATAACACTAACTTGCTTCTGTTCCCAGTATGCAGAAGAGAAAGCCAGTGTCCTTCCAGATAGTAAGTGTCTAGGACTTCCAGCCTGGCTTGCTCTCATTGTCCCCCTAACTTGGCTAGGGTTTGGGGAACAGAAAAGGAGCATCAGGGACATGGAGTATTACTGTCCCTCTTTGCTCTAGGGATGATGCACCAGCAGGGCAGGGTGGGCTTCTAATCCAATAGGACTATTTTTTTAAAAAAAAGAGCCAGAAACACTGGGAGGCATCCACAAGAGAACGAAGGCAGAGGCTGGAGCTGCAGTTTGGTAAGCCAAGTGAGGCGCAGAGCTGCCAAGAGCTGGGAGAGCGAGAGAATGGTCCTTGCCCTGCGGGTTTCAGAAGGTCCATGGTGACAACTCAGTTTTGCACTTCTGGCAATAGATCTCTGATCAAGGCCAGCCAGGCTGTGGGCCTTTGTCATGACAGCCCGAGGAGGCTAGGAGGTCAGGGATCCTGGTTGCCCTGGATCTTCCAGTTTCCTGGGATAAGAGATGGAGGCCCTTGAAGAAGGTGACCCACAGAAGAGCTGTCAGATCCTGGTCAGGCATCACTTCCCCTCGTGGGGGTGGGTGGTCACCGTGAATGTGTTTGAAGATGAGTCCATTCTCAGGGAGCTGGCAGAAGAGGTGTAGACCCAGGGTGAGGCACAGGTATGTGGTGGCCTAATCATATCTCATGAGGCCAGAGAAATCAACTGACCACGTCTGCTCCTGAGGTGTGGCTAGTGGACCTCAGGACCACACCCTTGTAGAGCTACAGTTGGCCATGTGTCCTCAATGATTTCTTCCCATGGCCTCTTCCACTTCTGCTCAGAATTCCCTTTTCCCTTCTGCATAAAATCTCTCATCTCTTCTCCTACAGTTGCTTTTGTGGCCAGATCCAGAAAGTCCTTGGTTGTCTATTAAAGTTAGAGAATAAATCTAAGTTCATGGGAAAAAAGAACAGGGATTCCATTCCTCCAGCCTTCCCAGGAGCCAGGGAGAGTCCTGTTGCAGAAATGCCTTGCTCCTTCCAGGAGGTGGGACTCCTGAATTCCAACTTGGGACACATTTCCCTCTCCCAGCCAAAGGATCCTTCCAAAAAGGAACGTCAGTTTGGAAGAAGGGGAGCAGGAGGAGGCAGGCGGTCTGCTTCTCCCAAGTCAACCATGAGAATTATGTCTCCTTTCTCCTTATGCTCAGAAAAATGAACCCAGGTTGAAGATTCTTGGACATTTCTCTGGATGGAAACTCTGACTTCAGGACTATTCACTGTTCTTCATGTTAATAAGCTCTGCTTCTAAAATGGGCTGTGGAAATCCCTCAGCGCAAGTGACATGGGTGAGCAGAGGCTGGCATGGGGAAGACCAGGGTCTCCAAGCATTCCAGATGCCAGGGCAGAGCTAATGATCGCCGTGGGTGCCAGGGCAGGATCGCCATTTTCTCTCCATCCAGGTTGTTGTTTGAGTGCTAACCACCACAAAAGTGCTCACCAAAATCATGCTCATCATGGACTCTACCTAAAATATTCTCTGTAGAAATTAACTGGACTCGTTTTCTCAAAATACCAATCCAGATTCAGTGGTTTCAGAAATTCTTGGACAACAGGATGCAGGGATCTGTATCTTCTAAAGCACTCCAGGTGGCTCAAATCTACTGTGAGGGTGAGAACCACTGGTCTAAGGTCTGTAGAGGGGACTTAAAAAGAGGAATCAGTCTCTTACTTGATGAGATGATTCTTTCTAGAACAGGAATTCAGCCAAATGCTTCCCCCTGGAAAGGTGTTCATCCTTGACCCCCTGAAACATATGTCATTTCCCTTTCCTTCTCTTGTGACTTGTGAGTCAAGAAGTTCTTCCTGATTAGACAGAGTTGCAGGGTCTCAGGCTGGCAGGTGAGGACAATCCAGGGGTTTGATGTATAGCCTTTATTCAGGTAGAACAAAGCCAGCCAGGAAGCTGCTATGGAGGGAATTGACTCTACATGCACAAGGGAGCTGATTGAGGAAGCAGCAGTTCCTCAGTTTCAGAAATGAAGTTACCCTGAAAACCCAACTCCAAGCCAGGACTGTTGGTCTTGAAGAGCCCCATATACTCAGATGATCACAAACATAGGTGGTCTTGGCCAAGAGAGCTTGTCTTGCTAGCAACAAGACTGTGATTCAGGTGTGGGACTTAGACTGAGTGTACAGATGGCGAGAAGAGCAAATAGAAGCTTGGAAGCATCAAAAACGAGTATGATTCAGATTGGAGAAGGTAGTGCATCAGCCAGCTCTGGTGTCTGGAATGTCTTTTCCAGGAGGACTCATGGTTCCTGCATTCTTCACCCAATCATTCATCATGACTGACAACAGCTACCATGACAGAGGCCACCATGTGCCAGGAACTGAGTGCAGACTTCTGCAAACACCATCTCACTCTCCACAACAACACTGTCCCTTGCCCCCATTCTGCAGGAGAATGTGCACAGCAATGGCAGTGAATCCACAGACTGAATAGTTCGTGTGAGGTCACCCAGCCAAGGGCATGCTGTGCTCAAAGCCCAGTCTTTCCAGCTCCAAGGACATTTGTGAACCACATTCTACCTTAAGGACCATGAAAATTAGAGCCTGTATGGGAGAATCCATCTCCTTAGCCACTCTGGACCATTTTATTGTTGCACACTGGACTTTTACAATAAGACTCCATAAAATACAAGAGTTACATGACATAAGGATTTCTTGCTTTGTCATGAAATAGTCCAGGCCAGTGATCCAGGTCTGTGGAGCCACGTTCTTTCCCTCTCAACTTACCATCCATAGAATCTTCTCTTTGAAGGGGCAAAGATGTCACAACCTAGCCAGTGAGAAGGGGAAGAGAAGGGAAGGGAACACTCTTGAAGTGGCACTTGCAGTCTCTGCTCACACACCAGGCCTGGACCTGGTCAGACAGCGGGTCATACGCAGCTGCCAAGGCCGCTGGGTGATAGTCTTGAGCTGGATATGAAAGAGTGAAGGATGTCATAAGTGACGATACCAGTCCCCACCACCCACGAGCACAAAGAGAAAGGTTGGAAGCTTCCCTGGAAAGTGGGAATGAGCAGGGTGAGGACTCTCTGCTGTGGTTTCTGGCTTGTGCTTCTGATCTCTATAGTCACTTTCCTCGCTTGCTTTCTCAAGTTGCACTGCTATTTCACCTGATTCATAACTGGTCTTCTTAGCCCATTTCTTATATCATTTTCTCTATCAACAATATCACTCTGAATTACATTCTAAAATACAACTATAATTATGTTACCTTCCCACTTAAATCCCTCTGATGGTTCTTCACTCCCTATAGAACCAAATCCAATTTGCTTCATAAAACCTTAGAATCCTGGTCCAATTTAACTCTCTTCCACTGCCCTGCATCACTACCCCAAGTGTTAGGCAGATGGAGACATTAGCAATTCTCTAAATGCTACAATCTCATACTTCTTTGCCTTTTCTGTGTGTGATGTTCTACTATATGGAAGGTCTCACCCTGCTCTGTCCCTCTGGTGAGTAGATTGAGGTCAGTTTTCAAGGGCTGAGGCTGAAGATGTAGCTCAAATGTCCTTCCCCTATATAGCTAAGTTCCTTTGAATCCCCCAGACAGGGAGGGCAATGAAAAGTCTTGGAATCAGATAAACCCAGGGGTAGAAGCTACCCACATCAATCCCTGGCTGGGTGAATCTGTGCAGTTTCTTAAACTTCATTTTCCTTATCTATAGGAAAGAGCTAATAAAAGCTATGTCATAAAATTACTATGAAAATTAAATAAGATATGCTGCCTTAATCGGCTTTGTAGAGCTGTAACAAATTACCCGAGGCTAGGAACTTTATAAAGAAAAGAGATTCTTTTAGTTCACAGTTTTTAAAATTCAAAAGCATGGTAATAGAATATGCTCAGCTATGATTAGGCCCTCATGATGGATGGTGTCACATGGAGGGAGCTCATGTGAAAATGGTGAGCAGTATATGCAGAAGGATTCAAGGGAGGCTCCAGGCTTGCTTATAACACCCCATTCTCACAGGAAGAAATCTGGTCCCACATGATGTGACCCACCCCCATGAAACAGCAATGATTCCTTCATGAAGGGAGAGTCCCTGTGAGGCAGAAGCCTTCTCCCAGGCCCCGCCTCTCAACACTGCCACACTGGGAACCAGACTTCAAGCATGTGAATCATCACATATGCATTTATATCAGGGATATGGAAAAACGTTCAGCTCCTGGAGTTCTTATCAAAATGATTTCTCTGTGTGCTAAATTACTGCAACAGGGAGACCCTCATCGAACTTCTAGGGAAAATGGAATGATCTCTAACTGGACAGAGCCTCATGTTGGGTGAGTGCAACCTTTGTCAAAACTCAACAACAACAAGAACAATTTCAAAACAAACCCCTGGGTCATCCACTTCATTACACATAAATTTTCATTGAAAGAACAGAAATATTGAAGTCTGGTTAATGACATGCATGCCCGAGTATTTAGGATGGAAGGTAAGGATGTCTGCAAATACTTCGAATTGTGTGCAAAAAGGAAGGACCAATGGGTGAATAGATGGGTAAAAAAAAAATATGAATACAATCGCAGTTTTTAAAAGTGAAAGCGCAGTAGAATTCAGGCTGTGGGCATATGGCTGGCCATAGTGTAACTTTTCCAGCTTTGCTCTATGTTTGAAAATTTTCAGAGTAAAACTGAATAAAAAGACCCCGTCATAAAGTGGTTTTAAATGATAGTTGTTTTCCCCCTGAAGTAACGGTTCTGAGGGAGAGTGCCAAGTCTGCGGCAATTCTCTCCCATCTGCTCACTCAGGGTGCCAGGCCTGTAGGCAAGGACTCCATTTCTTCGAGGCTGTAACAGCTTTGCTCCATCATTCTCTAGACCCAAGAGCCTTGTCCTCATCTATGTCCAACATTGGACCACTCTGTCCCAGTTCCAAGGGAAAGAAAGAGTCAGGAGACACACCTCCTAAGGTCCAGGCCCCACCGCGCTGGGCTGGCTTCTGTCTATAATCTATCAGGAGAACTGAGCCTCTGAGTCTCATGTGACCTCAAAGGTTTGGAAATATCTAGCTCCACCCTCAGGAAGAGGAGGAGTGTCCTCCTCCCTGAGAACACATCAGGAGGTCACTTATCACATGGAATCTGGAACCCTCCAGTGAACGGCAAACCCCTCCAGGACAGAAGGAGCTTTGTACATCTTTGAATCACTGAAACCAAGTATGGGACTGGAAATGAAATCAGTCTTAAAAAATTGCTACTGAATGAATGAATGCATGCATGAAGGCCAGGGAGGATCAATAGCACTTCCCTGGACCACACACTTCTCAGTTACACCATACATTTCTTTTATCCATGGAAACCATGCACATCCTGATCTTATAGATTTGTAACAACAAATGTATAGAGTAATTGAAATGAAATAATTTAGGTCTCATTCCCATCCTTCCTTTCCCTCAAATTTTGTCTTCATGAGGAATAAGAATTACCATTTAACAAAGTTTAAGAAACAATCATCTATACTTTGGAAGGAAAATATTTAACCTGATTAAGAAAAAACTATTTTCCTCACTGAGTAGCACCAATTTGAATTAAAATAATATGAAATGGCACATGAAAATTGGCCACTTATTACAATAGTCCCTGAAGACTTCCATTTGGTTTTGTTTTTTAAATCTATATAATTATTTGGAAGTAATATGATGGTGTTCCTTCCACTATATTCTGCAATTCTAACGTTCATTAACTCATACTGAACTTTGCCAATTGATCCAAATGACTGTGTTTTTCCTGCACTTTCCCAACATTTAATCTGGGATTTAAAGAAACACGAGGCTGTTGTAGGTGGCATTTGGCTTGAGTATTAATTGGATCTCTATTGAGAAAATAGAATAGGAAATCTAATTTTCTCTCTTGTGTTTGATGGATTTGCCTCATGAAAACTGCAGAACTGTTCTTTCCAGTTCTCACATCATTTCTTTCTGTGAAATCAAAGGGCCTCCTGCTTTTCTGAATTTCCATCGAGATCTCCATGTGTAGTTCTGTGGTAAATAGTGAATTTCCTGAAGCCTTTTAACTGGATTTCCTTGTGCCTGTATATTAGAACTTATTTTCAGAAGCTAGCATGATATGGAAATGGAGGCCAAGGAGGTGGGAATTCTGGCTGGCAGCAGGAGGGTCTCATTTGCATAGGTCTGAGCCTGGGGTGTATATCCACCTGATAAAAGAAGGTAATGACATGGAAGAAGGAGATATTGCAACAGAGGATAAGCAGGAGGTGGCATGCTTTCACCTGACTTCCAGATGAGGTAGGGGAGGCTGCAAAGAGCAACCACGAAGTTAGTGGTGGAAATTCCAGACTGTTCTGAGCATGGGGTGGCCAAGTAGAGACCTGTCAACCAGAAAAGGACTAAGAGCATCATGTCCCCAGGGTCGCCAGGCGAGTTGATGTTGGGACTCCACTGAGAAGACTTCAAGTTTCCCAATATCATCCTCATTTCTGGTTCCAGCAACCAGCTGGGGACCCCAAACACACAGATTCAATACTTGGCTGGAATGGCTCAAAGAACTCAGTAAGCCATGATAGTCACAGTTATGGTTTCATCAGAGCAAAAGGACACAGACTAAAATTAATCGAGGGAGGAGATGGCAGGGCAGGTTTCAGGAGTCACCCAATGTGAGCTGTACAGAGCACAACCTCCTTCTCCCAGATCCAAGGTGCGGTGCAGAGTACTATCAACCAGAAACTCACCCAAGTCTTGGGGTCTGGAGGTTTTCTTGGGGCTCAATAGTGTAGACATGTTGACCATCTTCATGGCTGACCGTTGTCCATGGTTAGGGTTAGTGGCTGAACCCTCACACTATAAATCATGCTATTAGCATAGACTATGGCCTAGTCCAAGGTCCCCAGGGAAACAAAAGCATTCTTAGGGCTTAAAGGTAATCCAAGGGAAAGCTAAGGGCAAAGGCCGAATCTCTCTCTAGTGAGGCTAATTCTTTACTACATGGGGATCCTTCTTAATCTGGGAAATCTCTCCCTACGACTGACCGAAATAAGGGTTGAATCTATAACAGAGGACCAGACAGAAAGGCTGCTTGTATCCAAGCAGCAATCTCAAAACCATATCAGAGGATAAAGAGGGAAACTGCGCAGAATTAAAGAAGGGAATCATACCTGAGGCTGAGATTCCAGGAGCTGATTCTTATTGGGTGCTTTTCTTATGATACTTGGTAGGTCTTTCTGGTTAAAAATTCCAGGACTGGGGTGGTCCAACTGAAAACACTTCTTAAAAAATCCAACCAAAATGTATTTGAATTATATTGGTTCTGATGACTAATACCAGCACTGAAAGTTGCCAAGCTTTATATATAACTTGACCTGGTTGTAGAGAAGATAATTATATCCAGAGTAAATGACACTTCTGGGGTACTGACGGGCAGTCACAGGGCCTGGTGTGGGAACTGGCTATGGGCTCCAAATGTCATCCGAAGGGCATAAGCTTCCCTCCCCTTGAGGTAAGTGGCAGGTGTGACCAAAAGTGAATCCAAGTTCCTCAAGAAGATTCTTCATGAATAGTAGGGTCTGTTTCCATCCTGTCCTGCCAGGAGAAGAGTCCAATCCTGGGCCATTGTTCTCCTCCATTCTTTAGGCTAGGCTATTTTGGATTGGGATGGGATTGTTGAGTACTGAATGTCTCCAAGTCAAAAATAAGGTGGAAGATCCATAAATAGAGACTTTGAAAATGCCTGAAGCCAACACATTAATTTGATCACCTTCTATGTAGCTGGCAATGGATTAAGTGCCAGAGATATCATCATAGCACCTACTCTTAAGGAGCTTATGGCCCACCCTCAGTAAAACATAGCCATTGTCCACTCAGCCTTCTGTAACAGGAATGTATAAACCAGGTGCCTTATAAACAACGGAAATTTATTTCTCACAGTTCTGGAGACTCGTAGATCCAAGATCAAGGTTCTGGAATATTCCGCGTGCTGTGAGGACTGCTTCCTAGATGGCCATCTTTCACTATAACCTCTCAGATCAGAAGGGGGGAGGGTCTCTCTGTAGCCTCTTTTATAACAGCACTAATCCTTAAACACTCACTTCCCACAGGGCCCACGTCCTAATGCCATCAGCATGAGTGCAGGCACAGCATCCAGACCACAGTGTGCATACCACACCCACTGTGGGCAGGGCACACATTCTCTTATGTATCCCAGTCTGTAGAGATTCTGTCATGGCGGCATCTAGTTGTGCCATGAAAAATAGTCCTTAGGACCCAGTTGTCTCTTCGTCTCCTCCTCTTGGACCCCATGGATTTCAGGGCTTTGGAGAAGCTTTAGAAGTCCTGATAATCAAGAGAAGGCAATCGGGTGGGGCTGAGAACATTGGCAGCACACTTGACACCAAGGTAATGACTGAAGTTCCATTCTGAGCAGTCAAGTTCCTCCCGTTCAGAATGTCAAATATTTTGAATATCACCCCTAGGAAGTCTCTTTCCTTATCTTCTCCACAAGGGTTTTTTCTTCTAACAGAGGAATCCTTGGTTTTCCAGATAGACAAGGATCATTTCAGAAGGCAATTTGTGGGAACTCTGACCTCGCTCCTTGGTTGGATTTTCTTGCCACAGAACTCCACAAGTCCTACGGAATCCTCTCTGGGCAGTGAGCTATTCTCCAGAACCACGTCACTGGCTTCATTGTGCCTTGGGAGCCGATGTGGTGGTTAGTTCTGAAAGGGCTCCTTTGTGTGTGGGAAACTGTTCTGAAATCTCCCAACAAGGAACTAAGCCACATTTTGTTGCAGTGCATGGGAAATCCACACCATCTCTCCCCTCCCTAGTGAGAGCCATCACCGCCAATCCAGGGTGCTACTGTGAAAATGAGTCTTTTGGGAGGTTGCCAACATAGGCAAGGAAACAAGAAAGCAAATTGTCCTGATGTATTTGGTGGCATCCAATAACACAGATGTAAACCTGATTCACTTCATAGTGTCGCTTTTTTAACACTTGCTGAGAGTATTGAAAAAGAGAGAGGTTACCTAGATTTGGGACATTCACTACTATGATTATATTATCCTTAAAATTTTTAATTTTTACTTGATTACACATGCACATGTTTTAAAACTCAAAATGATAGGAAAATGTTCACATTAAGAAGTCCTGCTCCTGATCTTTTCCTATCACCTGCACCCAGAGGTAATCACTTTTACTGGTCTGCCCTTCCTTCCTTCCTTCCTTCCTTCCTTCCTTCCTTCCTTCCTTCCTTCTCCCTTCCTTCCTTCTCCCTCCCTCCCTCCCTCCTTTCCTCTCTCCCTCCCTCCCTCCCTCCCTTCCTTTCTTCCTTCTGCAGCTACAAAGAGCAAACCTTCTTTGGTTTGAAGGATTCTACAGTAGAGGGCAGAATTTGTCCCCACTCTACAAGTTCAAATAAGCAAATCCATTCCCAGCATCCCCACCACATGATGAAATTTCAGCCAAGCAAAAACACCCTCCCCAGACTTTGGACTGAAAGGTGGGTGAGATGCTGAAGCACAGGGAAGAATCTGTTCTAGGACAGCAGCAGCTGCAGCTCATTCCAGAACAGAGGTTCAGGGTCAGGGAGGCAGCCGGTACATGGAGGCATGGCAGAGGCAGATTGCTGGTGAATCTAGTAACGCTTGAACCTCAGGGTGCCTAGCTATCCCAGGCTTCTTCCAGGGACTGGGAAAGGGTTTCCATAATGTGTTCAGATGTTTTTATAAAATTTGATAAAAGCAAGATATTCGAACTGCAGTTGGTGAAGACCGTTGTCTCCTTCCACTCCAACTTACCATTTGTGGCACTTCCTTTGAGCCATATGGCATTGGAGTTGCTGCAGCATTTGGGGAAATAAGCTAAGGGGAAGTTGAATTAGCATACATTTGATTTGGGTTTGCTGTGACATATTTAAGTGGTTCCTCATCTCTTCCACGGTTTTGCTGACCACCCTGGGGTCAGAAGGTGCCCACAGAATTTCTACCACCCACCAATGTGCTGAGTCAGCGCACCTAGTGGCATGGAAGTCCTGGGACAGATGCTGCATTGTGATGAGTCCTAAGTACCTAGCTCTGGAATTATGTGGGAAGCAGAGGAGAAACAAGATCTAAGATGCATAAAGCCAGAAGCTGGTCTGTGAAAAATCCTTCCAGATCTTCAGATCACAAATGAAACCTGATAGAGGTTGTCCCAGATACAACAACGATCCCACAACTTTGCCTGACACTGTCAATAATGGGTCAGAGGCCCAAAGAGACTTTTCTAAATTACAAATAATGTGAAACAAAACTAGATCTCAACCATGTGATCAAGGTCAAGATCATCTATGATGAGTCACGATGTGCCCTTGATATGATGGGGTGAAGATGGCGCTTTCCTCTGTGGTCTTCCTCCCCAGACCCCATAACCCCAGTCAAACATGAGGAAAGCATTGGGCAACTTCGACTTGAGAGAGATCCTACAAAATACCTGATCAGCACGACGCACAGTGCCAAGGTCATCAAAGAGAGGGAAGTCAGACATCAAAGCCACAGGACCAAGAGGCCGAGGAGCGTAAGGGCTGACAGCAGTGTGTCATCTGGATGAGCTCCTCAAGCCAAAGAAGATCGGGGCCCATTTAAGGAAATGCAAGTAAAACTTAGAGTTCGATTAATAATAATTTATTAGTTATAGTTGTAACAAATACACAATAGGAAAAACCAAATGAAGACTATATAGGAGGGGTGGGGGCTGTGGCTCAGTAATGGAGCACCGTCGAGGCACTGGGCTCCATCCTCAGCACCACATAAAAATAAATAAATTAAATAAAGGTATTGTGCCCATCTACAACTAAAATGTCTTTTTTAAAAAATAGAATACATAGGAACTCTTTGTATAACCGTCACAACTTTTCTGCAAATGTAAAACTGTCCTGTATTTCAAAGATTATTCAAACAAATGTGATGGTTCCTATACATTTCAAAGTCACCCAGAGAGCAAATGTTGACTGTTCTCATACAACATGTGAAGCATGTGAGGCGAGGGGCATGTTGTTTGGCTGGATTCAACCATTCCACTTCATATTCAAAAATCATGACACCACTCTGCACCCCTTAAATGTGTATGACTCTTACTTGTCAATTTATAATGACAAAAAAGTAAATGATTTTTTTAAATTGGGTGAACCATTCTAAACAAAATAAAGAATTAGCTAGTATCTTTATTGAAAATATAAAATTGTATTTTCTGGCCATATGTTTACACAGCCTGTCATGGATTGAATGTGGGTGTGTCCCCCCAGGTTCATACATTGAAGCCCTAATCACAATGTGATCGTGTCTGCAAGTGGGGCATTTGGGAGGTAATTTGGTTTAGTTGGGTCTTGAGGGTGTTGCCCCTTAATGGGATTAATGTCCTTTTAAGAAGAGGAGAAGACCAGAACCCCACTTGACCATGTGAAGACACATGGAGAAGGACGTGTCTGCAAACTGGCAGGAGCTCTCACCAAAGCCCAGCCAAGCTGGTACCCAGATCTCAGCATCCAGCTTCCAGCACTGTGAAAAATAAATGTCCCTGATTTTATCCACCTAGGCCACCATGCTTTGTTATAGCCTCCTGAGCTGACTAAGACACAGCCAAAAGTGAGATGGAAAAATACCTTGTAGAAGTGTGTCAGGCAAGTAATTAGAATGGTATGTAATATTTCTAAATTGTGTGATGTTTATGGCAAAAATTTTTCAGCTTGTAAAGCACTGAAATTTTTGCAATTTTCCCCCTTACATCAAGTATTTCCTTCAACGCCTCATTTTCTGTGTATGACTTTTCTTTAGAATGCCCCCTGAAACCTGGCCTGCCTCTAGGGGTGGTGCCCAACAGAGGGCAATGGTGTCATCACTGGGTCACTAAGTTCTGTAGTGTGATGTGGACACTGGCTCAGGCGTGTGGACTCCAAGCCTGGATGCTTGGTCTTCCCAAAGGCCAAGGACATTTCCTTAATTATCACTTAAATGAATTCCTTCTCTTCTTCAGTCACCCCTAGTTTGTTTCTGTTGCTTATCAATAAGAATTTGACGAATGTTTAGCTTCATTTAAAGCAGAGGTTCCCAGGCCTGGGGGCAGAGAGGGTAGAGGGCTAAAATACCCTGAGGCCAGTCCTGACAGGGTGAATTGGATCTCCACGAGTAGAGCATCGGCAGCACTAGTATTTAAAACGACCTGGATGATTCAAATATCCAGCCAAGGCTGAGAAGCAGTGAAGACTCTGGTCTTCAGGGGGTTTTCTACAGTTTGGATCGTGAATGGCCCTTAAAACCCATCGATTGAAAGCTTGGTCTTCAGCCTGCAGCACTCTTGGGAGGTGATAGAACCTTGACTAGGTGGGACCTCCTGGCAAGGAGTTGGGTGACCGCGTGTTCTTGTGAAGGAATACTGGGACTCATCTCTTCCTCTTTTTCCTTCACTTCATTTGCCACACACTCTGCCATGATGAATTGTTACCTTACCTTGTGCCCAAAGCAAAGGGCCACTAAAACCATGAACCAAAATAGACCTTCCCTCTTTTTAAACTTACTATCTCAGGTGTTTTTGTCACAGTGTGGGAAAGCTAACTAACATATGGTCCAAGTCAAGTACTTACAAGTACTGATTGTTTTGACCATTAGTTACTTTAAAAACGATTGACACAGAGATTTAAAGAAAGAACATTTATTTGGGAAACCAAGAATTTCAGGTTGAGTGCACTGAATGTGGGCAACCTGCGTAGCATCCCATAAGGCAACGCAGAAGAGGGTTTTTTTGTTGTTGTTGTTATTTTGTTTGTTTTTTTAGGAGATTTCCACAGTAGTTGTTTTTGGAGGCAGTTCATTGACTGGGCAGAAACCCTGAATCACAAATCCACTCTGGTTAGTTTTTTGGAGCACATGCAACTGAGAGATGCTGAAGGCCGAGGACACTGACTTCAGGTGTTTATCCAAGTCTATGGGGACATTCTGTGGCTGACCATTTAGCAGCAAAGAGTACATTTCTCCCTGGTCTCCTGACTCACGTTAGAAAGTCTCACCTTAGTTACTCCATTTTCTTTGACACCATCGCCGTACTCCAGTGACAGGTGTTCAGAAGTGCCGTCCAGACCATGGAGGACCCCTCGGGGTGAGCGTGCTGCAGTGGGTGGGTGCCTGGGTCTTCCTCAAGCAGCAGCCGGAGGGAGCAGTGAGGACCCACTGTCTGCACAGAGACCCAGAAAGGAAGCTCCAGGAGAGTCGCCATGTGCTTTGCCACCTTTGGGGGTGTTGAGAGGTTCTGACTGAGTGTTGTCTGAATTCCCAGATGCTGCTAGCAAATTTGAGTCTATGAAGAAACTTCAAACCCTCAGCTTTTGCTATTAACCCAGGAAAAGAAGATTCTAGAAGGCCTATAGGCCCAGAGCCCCTGCCCTCATGGAAAGGAATGCAGGTGTACAGGTGTATTAGCAACACCTGTATTACGGATAAAACACAAAGCAGGAAGCAAGAGAGAGAGAGAGAGAGAGAGAGAGAGGAGAAGAGAAGGCAAGGGAAGGGAAAGGAAAGGAAGGGAAAGGAAGGGAAGGGGAGGGAAGGAAAGAGAAGAGAGAGAGAAGCAGGGGGCAGGGAGATCCTGCTCACAATAGCAACAAAATAGAAAACACAGAGCAAAAGGAGCGTGCAGGCTTTAGACTCAGAAATCTATAAACTCTACTGAATGACCGTGATTTAAAATCTACTTCATAAAATAGAATAGATTTGGAAAAAATTAACCTTGTAAATATGTTTATTCATCCCAAATGAACCACACATGTTCATTAGAATTTCAGACACTATTCCAATGAACTTATTTTTGACAATGATTTTGAAGTTGATTTGGCAGAATGTGTGAAACTAGTCATTTAAAAGGAGGAGGACGAGGAAGAGGAGGAGAAGAAGAAGAAAACAGGGTATTTGTTTTATCAGAGCCTAAAACATAAGCAGAATGATACTATCTCAAGAACAGAATAAAAAGCATAGATGCAGCTCTAATTAAATGTAAGAAACCAGGATATACTAAAGATGGTGTTCTAAACAAAAGGGCAGGAAAAAACTTCTCAATACAAGGTTTTGGAAGAGCTGTCTAAACATTTGGAAAAAATAAAGCTAGATCCCTTGTCATAACATCCATGGTAATAACTTGCATATGGTTTATATATTTTTAAAAACATAAAAGTACCGGAAGGAAAAAAGAGGTAAGATTTTATGTAAACTCGTAGTAGGAAAAATCTGCTCAGTATAAGTCCAAAGGAAAAATCCATAAAGTAACATATTGGGAGACAGGATTGTAAAAAAATTTGCCCATTATAAATTTTAAAAACATGAATAAAAACATGAAAGGTGAATTGCGTCTAGGAAAGAGCTGAGCAGCGGTCACACACATTGCAAACACAGCGAGTATCCGGGGAACACGGGCAACCCGACAGACAATGAGAGACCAACACCCAGCGAGCAGGAGAGCGGGAGGAGCAGGGGGGCGTCCACTAAGTTCAGAGAGCTGTTGACGCCTGGGAAGCCACCGACCTCAGTAATCAGCACAAGGCACGTGAAACAGAGAAGCCACTCTTTGGTGGACATGTGGCAAAGTGGGTGTGGAGAAACCAGTGCACCTCCATGAAATGCAAACGGATCTGTCATTTCTGGTGATTCAGTTTCAAAGCCTTACCCAGAGGCACGTCCTTGGAGACCCAGCAATCTCCTTTTGTGGAGAATCATCCTAAGAAACAGTGGCATAAAATAAAGAGGTGGGGTGAAACACATATTCAGGCGTCGATGAAGGAAGAGAACCAATATTTTAAAAGAATTATATTTTTTGACATCAAGGTTTCATCTCAGACAAACCAGAATTTTGTGAAACTTTCCTTATGGCTTGCTACTGCCTGTATTTGTTCATTTTACTTCCACAAGGGAATGGGCTGACTGCTATCCTTGGGTCTCAATGCACATCTGGAGAAGGGTGTTTGACCTACTGTTAATACTTACCCTCTTGAAAACTTAGAAAAAAATATATATGAAATAAGGATTTGTTTGGAATGTATGTTCAGTCTTAGAATAGGAGCCACTAAAATTAGAAATGCAAATTTATATTTATAGATATTGAAAGACACTCACAATTTACTTGGTAAAGAACAGAATCCAAAATATAATAATCAAAGGACTTAAAATCAGCATACTATAGTAACACAGCCACATCAATATTTACAGCAGCTCAATTCACAATAGCTAGATTGTGGAACCAACATAGACACCCTTCAATAGATGAATAGATAAAGAAACTGTGTATATACACACAATGGAATATTAATCAGCCATAAAGAAAAATAAAATTGTGGCATTTGCAGATAAATGGATGGCATTGGAGAATATCATGCTAAGTGAAATAAGCCAATCTCCAAAAACCAAAGACTAAATGTTTTCTCTGATAAGTGGATGATGATACATAATGAGGAGGTGGGTAAGAGAAGAATGGAGGAACTTTGGATTACATAGAGGGAAATGAGGGGTGGCTATGAAAGATGGTGGAATGAGACAGACATCATTACCAGATGTGCATGTGTGATGACCCAAATGGTGTGAATCTACATCATGCACAACCGTAGAAATGGAAAGTTGTACCCCTTTTGTGTACAATGAATCAAATGTACTCTGTAAAAATAAAAAAAAATTTAAATTGAAAAAAACATAAAAAATAATAATCAGGTAACAGCTCATTTTTTTAATTAAAAATATTTACAAGTGCACTGTGCATAGAAAAGAAGCCCAAAAGAATAGACACCAGAATGGAAACTATGTTATGTGCGGGGAAGTAGGGGGATGATGGATAGTGTGGCTTTTCAAAAATTATCTCTATCAACAGAGGAACAAGCTAATGGAATAGCATGGGGAGGTTAAGGATATGGTGGGGTACACACACGTGTGCACATTCCCACACACAAATGTGCACACATAGACCGTCACACACTAACAGCTGTCATGATTCATGGCAAATGGGGTGCAGAATGCATTTGTGGGAAGATGCAAATGGAGAATCAAGACTATGTGAAGTCTAACTTTTTAATTTGGTAAAGAAAAATAAGAAAAATACTCCAACATTAATTTTTAAATTTTGCTATCATTTCTATTAAAAGCATATATTATTTTTATGATGAAAAAAATCATCTCTATTTTCACCAACGTAGAGGAATTACTCCTGTAATAAATAAAGGATGCTAATGGAAAGTTTCAGCACCTAGTTTTCATACTTTGCAGAATGAGACACTAGAACAATGGTTTCCGTACCCCTGATCCTGGCTCCATGTGATTGTCCACTCTTCACCAGGCCTTATAGTCACCAGAATGTCATAAACTCTCAGACTCATTTGATTTGGGGGCATCTGTTCTGTCGGCTTTCTCAGCTACCATGATGGTATCTGGGGATGCCCAGCCCCAGAGAGGCCAAGTGGACTGGCCAGTGTCACAAGCACCAGTGTCCACGTGGGGTGGGACCTGGAGTCCTGAGCTGCTTCTGTCTGCACTCTACACATTTCATGGCTGAAATACAGAAGTTATTTTGCCAACCTAAGCCATGCACTCCGTCCAGGTGCTGGTTTCCAAGGTCGGATTCCAGGCCTCTCTTCCTCCCTGACTGCATCACAGGAGGCCCCCCAACCTTATCCACTATGTTGCTTTTCAGGGTTTCAGTTACCTGGGGTCAACTAAGATCTGAAGATACTAAATGGAAAGTTCCAGAAAGAATTCAGTAGTTTCAGATAACTTATATTACAGTAGATTCTCATAATTGTTCTATTTTATTGTTAGTTATTGTTATTCATCTGTAAGTTAAACATAATCATAGGTATGAATATAAAAGGGAAACACAGTCTACAGCGTGAGACAAAACGTGGGAGAGCCCCTCTCCCCTCCCCATGCAGCTAACCCAGTTCTCGAACGAAAGGGTGGTTTTTCACATTGTTATTGAATTTCCTGAAATGATTTTTTAATCCATTAGCTATACACTATAAAAAGACTGGTATCTTTTGTTTTTCTAGAAAAAAAAATTAACCTTGTATTCTGGCACATTGTATTGTTCTTTTATCCTTGATTTAAAAAAAAAAAAATCTTCTATGCCTGCCTCCCATAGAAGAATAAATAGTATGTCATTGTTGGGGGGACCTTGCAAACTATTTATTTCTTAGTTTAAAAGAAAATTTGACATCATGGCTGCAAAGCTAGTATTGCTACCACCACCTCCACCTCCTCCTCCTCCTCCTTCTTTTCTTCCTCCCCCTCCCCCTCCTCCTCCTCCTCCTCTTCTTCTTCTTCTTCTCCTCTTCCTCTTCCTCCTCCTTTTCCTCTTTTCCCCCCTTTGTCTCAACTCTGTCCAACTGCAGACATCTCAAGTGTGAAACCACAGTGTGACATTGAAGTTCATTCCTGGCTGGCCAGGCAGGGAGCAGCTGCCAGGAGGCAGTTGCTGGTGGAAGGAGGATGGGGAATGGATGGATGGAAGGGCCTGTGTGTTGGGGTGGGGGTCATTCTGAGGCTCTCTGAGCTTGGAGCGTGTGGGGACAGAGAAGGACAAATTACGGCAGGAACCTGGGACTGGAGAGAGGAGGCTCATCTTCTGAGAAGTCCAGCTGGGGCGAGAACGGGCCACGTGCTCTCCTCTTCCTCCCTCTGTCTGACGCTGGCCCCTGCCTGCCCACTCCCCATTCCCCATCTATCTCCCGATACCACCATGGGCTGGGGACCAAGTCTTCACATGTGGGCCTTCGGGGGCATCTGGACCCAAAGCACAGCAGGAGTTGATGATCCTCTCTCACAGAGGAGCCACTCTAAGAACTCAGCCGCACCTAAGGGCAGGGCATCTGAGCACCACCTCAAAGTGCCTGAGGGACAAGACGGGCTGGCTCATCTGACTCCATAGAAAGTCAGGATGAACATGTCAGAGAAGCTAGTTTATCCCAGGGACAGTTGGACCTGCTTAATTCTCTGCCCGAAGGGCCCAAGCCTACTTCCAGGGCCTGTGTGGGTTTCCGTCTTGGTAGACCTGGTGCCTGCACTTGCCTTCCAGGCCTCCAGTGTGGCGGTGGCACAGATGTTACAGGTGAGACCTTGATAGAGAGCACGCCCGGGGAGGCAAGAGAAGACGGGTGGACCCTGGAACTCCACTTGCCCTCTTGCCCTGTAGCCCCACAAAGTGAAGGGCTGGTGCTATGGCTTGTCCCCTCCCAAACTCATGTCAGAACTTCATCTTCATGATGAGATTTTAAGAAGTGGCACCAGGCGGAACCTCTGGGATGTGGTGAGGGCTCTGCCCTCACGAATGGGTAAATTCATTCCTGCCGTTAATGACAATGGGCTGAGGGGTTGTCTCTAGAGTGAGGCTGCTATGAAAGCTAACTTGGTGCCGGGTGGTGGTACACACCTCTGTTCCCAGCAGCTGAGAAAGCTGAGGAAGGAGGACCGTGAGTTCAAAGCCAGCCTCAGCAACTTAGAGAGGCCCTAAGCAACTCAGTGAGACCCTGTCTCTAAATAAAATGCAAAATAGGGCTGGGGATGTGGCTCAGTGGTGGAGTGCCCCTGGTTTCAATCCCCAGTACCCCAAAAAAATAACAATAAAGCTAACTTGGCTAGGTCTCCCACTGCCTGCCCTTCTGCCTCCAGACTCTGCCAGAAAGATATGATGGCTCCTTGACCTTGAACCAGAGCCATGAACCAAAATAGAACTCTCCTCTTATAACTTACCCAGTCAGTGGTATCATGTCGTTAACAACAGAGAATGGACTAAGCCAGCCAGCCCATGTCTGGAAGGGCTGAGCCGGGAGTTGTACCAGCTCTCCTGATTTGCACTGTGATGCTGCTTCACTGCCTTCTCAAAAATTACTTAAAAGAATAAAGGAAACAAAATATCACTCTCCCTTAATTCAATAATATTATATAAACTTTGCAAAACATGTATGAAAACAACTAAGTAAATACAAAACACATCCTCAGTTCCACCCCTAGAGATAAGCACTATTAACATTTTGATACATATCCTTATAGACTTGTTCTATTTCTGTATGTGTGCATGTATCATTTTACAAAAATGAGATCATACGTGCATGCCAACTGGTATCCTACTTTTATTCGTTTGATGACATAGTTGGAGAACTTTCCTTGTCTGGACATCTGCACGTAACATCATTAGGTTCTGCCTGAAGGCTGGAGAATGTTCATTCTGAATACAACTTAGCAACCAATCTCCCTGTGTTAGTCAGCTTTTCTTCACTGTGATCCAAAGACCTAACAAGGACCACTTAGAGGAGGAGAAGTTTGTTTTGGTTCACAGTTTCAGAGGGTTCAGTCCTTGGTCGGCTGGCTCCAAGGCAGGAGCACCCTGGAGAAGGGGTATGACAGAGGAGGTCTGCTCAGGTAGGGCAGCTGGGAAGCAGGCGATGGAGGAGCCGGGGAAAAGACAGATCCTTCCAGGGAGCACCCGTGACCTACTTTATCCAGTTAGGTCCCCGCTCCCAGTAGTACATCCAGCTATCAATGGAATAATCCAGCAAGTGGATTAATCCACCACAAGGCCAAAATCCTGATCACTGCCTTAAAACCCTACCTCTGAACCTTGCTGGATAGGGGATCATGCTTTCAACACATGAGCTTTTGGGGGAACATTCCAGATCCAAACCCTACTATCGCTTACTGTTATTTAGTACTATAAACACGAGAATGCACATCTTCACACATGTATTTTTGTACTGCCTATGGCCATGCGATAATATAAATTCTCCAAAGGGAAAATTGAATTGAAAAATGTAATGAATCTTACATTTTATGTACTTATGTATGGTGAAGATCTTTCCAAACTACCCTCTAGAAAAACCACCCCAGGGTTTCCCTACCTCACTCACATCACATTTTAGCAATTTTTTAAATCTTTGCCAAACTGAGTGGTTGGAATCAACTCATTTCCTTTTTAAATGACACTGGCAACCCTCCCAACAGGTTTGGAAATGTTTTACCTGTTAAAGTAAAAAATTTGCACTTGTCTTCTGTGAATGATTTCCGACCACCTTTTGTGTATTGCCTGCTTGGGCCTTTTCCACTTTGCTTTGGAAGGCCTTTGTTATGGCCATCGGCCTGCAGCATGGCTCCCACACCATCTTCCTGCTGCCGGTTGGTGGCCTTGCCTGTGGGCCTGTCTTCTCTTGCCACAGTGAAAGGCATGAGGAAGCTTTAGGAAGAGGTAGGAGTTGGTCGCCTGGGTTCTTTGATCTATTCTTCCTCTCCTCCCAGCTTCCTGTTCCTCTCTTTATATTTTTTAAATTGTTCTTTTTAGATATACATGACCATAGAGTGCATTTTGACATATTTATACAAACATGGCGTACATCTTATTCTAATTAGGATCCCATTCTTGTGGTTGTACCTGATGTGGAGATTTACTGGTCACGTATTCACATATGAACATAGGAAAGTTATGTCCATCCAATTCATCCTGTCTTCTTTATGCCCATCCCTCCTACCTTCCCTTCATTCCCCTTTGTCTAATCCAATGAATTTCTATTCTTCCCCCCACCCCGTATTGTGTGCTAGCATCCACATATCAGAGAGAACATTTGGCTTCTGGTTTTTGGGGATTGGTTTATTTCACTTAGCATGATAGTTTCCAGTTCCATCCATTTACTGTCAAATGTCATAATTTTATTCTTTTTTATGGCTGAGTACTATTCCATTGTGTATATATACCACATTTTCTTTATCCTTTTATCTGTTGAAGGGCACCTTCCTCTATTTCTTTCTCAAGTGGCTTTTTTCAGTCACATCAATTTTCACTTTCTATCTTCCCCTGGCAAAGGAGTCCCCAGCTGCAGCCCAGTGAAGAAGAAATGCCTCTGCATTCTGAAGGGTTATGTGATATTGGATGTCCTGTCCATGGAACCTTTGTCACCCTTGGGTGATCCTGTAGATTGCCAGCTCTAATGGCCAGTGGAGAATGACTTCTAGGTAGAACAACCCCCAAATAAACCCCCAAATCAAGGCCTCTGCCTGCTGGGAGCCCAGTGGGTCTGCTGGGTGCAAGGCTGCACTCAGTGGGTGTTCAGGCAGCAGCCTGGTGTCAGGATCAGAGCTGAACTGGGGGCTTATGTACTCTGCTCCTTTCCAGCTGTGTTAGTGTGATGCTGCTACTGAACCTCTCTGTGCCTCAGCTTCCTTATCTGTGCCATGGGAATAATAGTAACATCTGTTTCATAGGATTGTTGTAAGGATTCAGTGAGATGTTACATGTGAAATTCTTGTAATAGTTCCTAGCAAATAGTAAATGTTTAGTAAACCTTGGCTACCACTGAAGTGCACAGTTTGCTTTTTGTGACCCACAGGGAAGACGCAGGATAAATTGGATGGAGCTACTCTGAGTGATCTCAGTTCCATGAAGGAGCTTTCCAAACTGAGAAAAGGGTGTAGGAGTTTCCTACACCCTAGCTAGGAATATCCAAACTCAGGTTGGACAGTCACCGGCGTGGGTCCAGAGAGGCAGCCATCAACAGAGGCTGGGTCACCTTGATCTCCAAGGTTCCTTTCTACCCAGAGGTGATAATCTCTCATAGGCTTTGAGACAGGTGCAGGTTGACTCACTTTGCCCCCTCCCTTATGGAAATATCGACTGTTACAGGGTGACTTGTGTGCCTCCCCACTGGAAAAAGAAAAAAATACATATGTTGAAGTCCTAACCCTCAATACCTCAGAATATGGCCTTATTTGGAAATAGGATTCTTGTAGATGTAAGTAGTTAAGATGAAGTCACAGGGAGTCGAATGAGCCCTAATCCAATACCACTGGAGTCCTCGTGTGTGTGTGTGTGTGTGTGTGTGTGTGTGTGGTGCTGGGGATTGAACCCAGGGCCTTGTGCGTGCAAGGCAAGCACTCTACCAACTGAGCTATATCCCCAGCCCTGGAGTCTTCTTAAAGGGGGAAATTGGGACTCGGATGTACATGCAGGGAGAACACCATATGAAGACGAAGGCAGAGATCATGGTGATTTATCTGTACAACAAGGAGCACCAAAGATCACCAGCAAGCTCCAGAAGTCAGAGGAGAGAAGCCCAGAGCAGATCCCCGCTCACTGAGCAGGCTCACATCCTCAGGAGGAGCCAGCCCTGCTGACGCCTTGACCTTGGACTTCCACCTTCCTGAATGGAAAAGACAAACCTCCATGGCTTAGGCCTTGCGGCAAGTGGTACTGTGTCAGGGCAGCCCTGGCAGACTGCAAGGCCAGCCCCGCTCCTCGCTCAGCAGCACTGGGAGAGCTCTGTGCTCTTCCTCTGTGGGTGGACAGCCCACGTGGCCGCCCTGTTGCTCCAGGAAGACGGGAGCCTGGCAGCCAGAGGGGCTGCTTGCTGGAGGCAAAGCCGTTTCTACATGTTCAGAGGTGGAGCAGACACCTCCTTCGAGTTCCCCTGTGCTGAAGCAGTTCCTCTGGGGCCTGGAGGGTCAGACCTTCTTGCATTCGGGATCATCGCTGTGCGGGAATGCATCTATTTTTCAATAGGTGGTCAGAGCTGCTCTGTTCAGATCAAAGTTTGCACAGGCACAAAGGAGAGGAATGGAGAAAGAGGCCTTGGGCAGCCCAGAAGGCTGTGAAGTTCCCGGATCCACGGCATCCGAGGGACAGCTTTTAGAACACCCCTGCCTGCCCCCCAAACACACACTTTATCCAAACAGTGATGTTCTTCAGGCCACTAGGGTTCCTTGTCCTCCACCTGGGTACATGCCAAGAATATTGAAATGCTGAACGTGCCTTTGAAAAACAGAATCGCTGGATTTAAGAGTCCTGGTGTTGAGGCAGCTGTCAGAACTCAAGGGAAGAGAGACCAGACACTAACCTTGGCCTCTGACCTCGAAGACTCAGAAAAGGAATGATAATGAGTACAAGATGACTCTCCTGCATCCGCCCCTGGGACCCGCACTCCTGTGCCTAATGTACCTTCACTCTCCAACTGCCGGGCAGGTGCCTCCCTTTACCATCCTGTCTTACACGTGGGGAAAGTGAGGCAGGAGGAGCTGAGGGACTTGCCCAAGGCCACAGGGCTGGCAGGCGATGGAGCTGAGCTCTCTGCTGGTGACAGGCATGGTGGCCAGCTCCTACCTGCACTGGGAGTTTCTCCCTGTGGGGGCCCCGGGGCAGACCGTGAGGAGGAACAGGAGGCCTGGAGGAGGGGGCCCACTGAAGTGCGGGCAGGAGCCTGGTGGTCCTCAGAATGCAAAATCACACCTCGGAGAGTTGCCAGTGGCCCTGAAATGTGTACAGTCCCCGTTTTTCTCACAAAGAGGCTGAGATCTAGCAAGGTGAGGCAGCTGGCCCCAAGTCCCAGAGCAAATTAGCGGCAGAACCAGGCCGAGAGCGTCCGTCCTGGTTTCCAACCCAGCAATCTTCGTTAAATACCACGTCCCATCTTAACAAGAAGGAGGGATTTCTTCCACAGCTTGAGAGGTTTGAAAAGGATGCTGAGAAACCCTTTCTGACCACAAAGGCTGGGATGTATCTGGTCGGACTGGCCATGGCAGTTCTTCCTCAGAGTTTGAAAAGTAGGACAGACGTGACTTCCAACTGGGACACGCATGTGACCTGCTGCCAATAGATTCCCCTGAGGGGGAACAAATGCAGGCCCAATCTCCCAAGATGCCAGTGTGGAGTTAAGTGAACTAATGTTTCCAAAAAGCCCATCAATTTCCCTCTGTTTATCATGCTAATCACTGACAAATGTCAGCCTGGAGACAGGGATCATTTTAGCAGAGTTCAGAGACATTGAGAGAATGGATATCAACTGCCAAGGAGTCTTAAAACAAGTCTCCAAAAATTCTTCCTTCCATTCAACCTCTTACCCATCCATCTATCCCTCCACCCATCTACCCAATGTCTGTCCATCATCTGTTCCTCCATCCATCCACCCACTTATCCATTTATTCCATGAATCCTTACTCCGTACAAAGTATCCTGCTACCCCCTAGAATTTGTAAAAAACCATGACAGAGCTTCTGCCCCTAGAAGAGCTTGGATTCACATTGTGAAGTCAGAATGGAAGACTGAAACTACAACTCCCGGCATTCACTAGGGGAAGTCCTAAAGGCCTAAGAAGTCAAGAGAGGGCTTCTTGGAGCAGGTGATATTTAACTGAATCTTGAGTTGGAAGGTTGTTCAGCAAAACAAACAAACAACAAAAAAAAAAACAAACAGTGGGGGAAGAACGTTACTCCAGGTAGAAAGGCAAAGATGAACAAACCCTTGGCATAGGTCTGGCAGGTACAGATAATGATCACTGCACTCGTGGGGAGTTTGAATTACATTTGCACTGTGGGTTCACGAAGGTTGTTGCAGTGAATTCTCCAACAATCGCATAAGACAAAGAGGTCACTGCCAAGAAAGGAAAAGTGATATTTACAAGATTAAGTCACAGAATAAGACCAAATATCCAACACCTTCCAAGGCCTCGCTGTGTGCCTGGTGCTCACCAACACCCCTTCAGGCAGTTCCTCTGCTTCTCATGTGGGAAGACTGAGAATCAGGCCAATGCAAAGTGACACATCCAAAATGTATGGTTTGGGGGCTGGGGATATAGCTCAGTTGGTAGAGTGCTTGCCTCATAAGCACGAGGCCCTGGGTTCAATCCCCAGCACCACACACACAAAAAAAGTATGGTTTGTATATGAGAGGTCCCCCCGCCAAAAAAGTATAGTTTGTATATGAGAGGTCCCCCCAAAAAGCCCATGTGTTAATGTTGGAGGTGAGATGATTAGAGTGGGAGGGATGTGACCTAATCAGTGGATTAATCCATTTGGTGGATTAAGAACCTAGAAGTTACTGCCCTGGGCAGTGACTGTAGGGAGGAGGGACAGGCTGGAGGAGGTGGGCCATGGGCACCTCTTACATTATATTTTGTCCTTCTGGATCCTCCCTCCCTCTCTATTTTCTGGGGGCCATGAGGCGAGGAGCTGTCTCCCCCATGCCCTTCTGCCGTGAGGTTCCGCCTCGCCTCCACCTCCAGGCCAGAGCAACAGAGTCCGATGACCATGAACCAACACCTTTAAAACCATGAGTTAAAATAAGCTTTTCCTCCTTTAAGTTGCTCCTGTCAGGTATTTGGACACAGCTACAAAAATCGGACTAACATAGCGAGGTGGCGGACACCTGGACCAGGTGACTCCTAGGAAGGAAGCGGCGATGAAACTGGGGATGTAATTGGCAGCAGTCTCCACCCTGACGTCCAAGTCTGACTTGTAACTTCCTTTTCTACTAAAACGCTTCCATGTCTTGCTCTCAGCCAAGCAGACAGGCTGAGCCGAAGCAACGCCGGGAGCCGCGGGAAGGTCGGAGCCAACCCAGGCCCAGAATGAACCTCCCCTTACAGCAGCCCGGAGCTATATGCCCCAGCAGGCTCTCCTGGTCCTTCTCTCTCCATATGGATTTTATAAACAAGATAAGATCAGAACTTAAAACTAAATAGACTCTGGGAGGCCTCTCTTCACAGGCCAGGGCAGCCCGGTACTGTTTTTCCAGATGTTTTCCAGGTCCGTGTCTAGGAAAGGCGGGAGGTAAGAAATGGGGGCAAGTGCCAGAGGATAAGGGAGGTCTCTGGTGGGATGGGTGGGAGGGTCCCACCCAGCGCAGCAGCAGGCTGTGCCTCCTTCTCTATGTATATGACCCCCCCACCCCCACTCCCTTCCTTCCTCTGCCCCCAGACACCTAAAAGTCTTGTCAAAGGCCCAGCGCCATCCATCCTTCTCCAACTCAGGCAGACAGCGCTCACGCCATCTAACTAGACACACAGCCCGGGGTTGGGTAGGACTGACTCCCTTTGCTGAAAGAGAGACAAAGCCCCTCTGTGTGCACCCAGGAAGGCCACTCAGGAAGGAAGGAAGGTCCCAAAGCGAGGGTTGTATAGGGCTGGCGCCTGGGGCGGGTATTGGGTTCCTTCCTATTCCTGCGAAGTTCAGACCAGGACAGGAAGTTGCAGAGTGGTACAAACTGCAAAGCCTCCAGGGACTTAGGACCAAGACATTCAAATTTTACTGTTCAACTTTGACTTGGGAGAGGGGAACTCCAAATAGCCACTGAATTGGTTAGTTAGGCAAGTTCATTGTGCGTCACGTCAGGAGACAGTCCCACAGTCACGGGAGATGAGAGAAAGTGGCTGGCAATTGTAAGAGCAGTTCATGAAGCTCAGGCTGGGCTTTGAGTGTGGGGTGGCCTGCTCTAACTGCGAGTGGGCTTATGGGCTGCTCTGCAGCAGCTGTGAGGCCTGCCATGTGCCTTCCTTGGAATTGGGCCTTGGGACCTCAACAGAAAGAGCCAGGCCAGGGCTCTCACCTTGTCAGGAGACCCAGCAGGTAGAAACTGGATCCCCTGCTCCAGGCCTCAGAACTCAAGGGTCCTGGGGTGGAGAATGGCCACCCCATGAGTTGTATTTCTCAAAAGACCACTTGCAGAAGAATGACCCTGGGTGTATATTGGGGGGCCTTTTAAAATATAGACCTTGGGCTCCAGAACCATTGATGTGGACTTCAGAATAGGGGATTCTGAAAGTTTGCATTTTTAACAAACTCTCTCCCCTACATCTCCCACAGTTGATACCAGTGCCCAGTAAGGCTGAGAAGTTCGAGTTGACACCCCAACCCCTACTGTCTCCAGCTCACCTTCTCACTCCAGGTCTTTCTTCCCAGAGGCCAGGAACTCCAAGCATCGTTGTGGAAAAGCAGGTGACATTTGGTAGCATGCAGACCTTTCACTTATCACAAAGCAATGTCATGCACATAGATGACTGGGTTTTTTGGGGGTGTGGCTCAGTCAAGATTCTCAAGAGAAACAGAACCGATGGGAGATATGGACAGGGAGATGATAGATAGGTCTATACCTATCTCTACCTCTCGATGTCTATCCATCCATCTATCTATCTATCGTCTATCTAAAGAGATTTATTTTTAAAATTAAGCCTATACAATCATGAGGACTGTCAAGCCGAAAATCCACACATCAAGGGAGCAGGCTGGAAACTCAGACCAGTGTTCCGTGCTACAGTTCCAAGGAAGAATTCCTTCTTCTCAGCGAAACCTCCATCTTCGTTCTTAAGGTCTTCAAGGGCTTGGCGAAGGGCCACCCACATTACCCAGGATAATCTCCTTTACTTAAAGTCTACTGATTACAGATGTTAACCACATCTACAAAATGCCCTCACTGCAGTACCTAGATTAGCATGTGATTAAATAACCGGGTTCTAGAGACTGGCTGAGTTGACATATGGAACTAGCCATCACGAGATGTCTCCTGATTGGTTGAACTACGCACCCAAGATAGAAGGAAAGCACATTCGCTGAATTTCCCACAGTAAAGCAATGTTACAGTTAATGGCCCAAGCTGGCTTCAAAGAAAAGACAAACCCCACGTCTGCTTCCAGACAGAATCTTTTTTAAGCCACCCAAGGCAGAGGGTCACTGCATAATAAGAATCCCTGGTTCGACAAGCAGTGGCCTTTCTTAGTCTCTGGGGTTTTCCTGTCTCCGCCTGCCTCCCAGCAGCCTAAGCTCTGGTCACATAACGAGCACTTTAATTATGGTGAATGTTTATAAGTACCAAAAGAAAGAAAGTTGTGCCTTAATTACTCTGACTCCAATCAAATAATTTTCCTAGGTATGCTTGCTTTCTTCCTGAGAATTTAAAAAGAGACAAGCAGGGAGCAGGGAAGGCTTGGTTGAGGGAAGAAGAACGCATATCTGCAGACTGGGGTTCTCAAACTGCCCTCCAAAGGGTCCTGGTGTCTTTCCTGTTGCTACGTGGAAACTATGTGTGGGTGCCTTTTGTTCTGTGGCCAGAATCTATATTTTCATTAGATTTTCAAAGCAGGTAGTGGATTCCAAATAGGTTAAACATTTTTGTACGGAGTTTAAGGAGACAGCACTTTTTCATTTAGAGGGCAGGGCAGCGGCTATTTGACCAAGAAGCACTGTGATGTAGATTTTTTTAGATTAACAGCATTTTCTTTTTACTTATGACTTGCAGATAAGCACTAAGTAGTTCAGTAGGTTGAAAAGCCATCCCTGAGAGAGGACAAACTTCTCTGCCTGAGACTGTCCAGGTAGAGGGTTCTGCAACTGCTTAGCCTGGTTCAGATCCCGGTTCTGCAACTGGTGAGCCATGTGACCACAGCAAGTTCCTCACCCTCTCATTGGTAACAGGAGAACAATGACAGTGGCTTCTGCCTTGTCTGATGTGGGGTCTAATTGAGAAAAGTGCCTAAAATAGTCCTTAGCGCAGGGTACTGTCAGCTCTGATCAGGCCTGGGGGCAGGTGGGTAGGCGGGGGTCTGTACTTTAACAACCTCACCTGGCGATCCTGTTTGCAGGCATTATTTAATCTTGCAATTGCATCATTTGACTAAATCAAATCTGCCTGCTCACAGTGGGGCCCTGGCTTGTAAATCACCACTCAGAGCAGGGGACAGCCAGGCCTTGGCACAGAACAGCCCTCTAGACAGGGATGCTTCAAAGGAGGATGGGATCCACATTTCCTGGCAACAGTGAGGGAGCCAAGGTACCCAGCTGAGCATCCTGGCCAGGGCACAGGGCACATCCCGGGCCACCGGGGAGCCCTCTGCAGCTGCAGCAGCGCCCCCTAGCTGCTGGAGGAGCAGCCCCCCAGGGGCTTCTCACCCTCAGCTCCTCCCACCCTGCTTTCTCTCCCTTTGGCTTTTGATTCTCTCTGCCAAAGTCACAGAGGCCCCATTGGCTGTTTAGCTTCCAAGTTGTCTCAGAACTTTGATGGCCTGTCAGCTCTGGTGTGCGGCAGCCCGTAGACAGGTGACGCCTCCAGACGCCACAAGTCTGCCAGAGGCGGGCCCCATCAGGAAGAGGACTGCAGAGGAGCTGGCAGCAGACGGGCCAGTCCATGGGAAGCAGCGCCCCAGTCCTGAGGCCAGCAAGAGTGAGCTTCATGGCTGGGGACACTGGCTAGTTGAGAAGCAGGGCTGAGACAGAGCCCAGCTGGAAAGTCGGAGGCAAGCAGCAGGGGGAGTTCAAGGGTCCCTGTCAGAGGCACTTTAAACAAAGAAACAGGATCTCCGTCCACCTGGAGGGGCTTCATATCCACTTCCTCAGCTTAGCATTGCTTGTGAATAAGGGGACCGCCCCCCACCCAGGTAGACAGCGAGTGGTTCCAGCTGCTAAAAGAGGAGCCACAGAGGGGCCAGGACCCTGTTGGGACATGGCCCCGGGGACAGCCTTGTCATAAGCAAGTCACAAATCCCAGCAATAACATTTCCCCTTATGAAATTCGGGGGCACTGCTGGGCGCTCCATAACAACCCCTTCAACTGAGCTTCCTTCTCAGAAGCAGAAGAATCCAATGGTTAGAGCTACGGAGCCAAAGTTCTGGTCCAAATCCCAGCTCTGCCAATTCTCAGCCATGTGACTACTGAGTGAGTTTTTTAATTTCTTTGATTCTCAATCTCCTGTCTGCAAAATGGGTATGGAAAAAAAGAAAAGAGAGAGTTCCTGCCTCTGCCAGCTGTTGTGACAGTGAGGTGTCCCCAGAAAGCACCAAGCATGGTGCCTGCCTCCTGGGAAACAGAAAGGGAGCTGCTGTCACGAGCTTTCCTGTTGTCATCACTCCTTGTTTGTGGGTTATCAGGGCTGAGCTCACCTGCCCCTTCAGAGAAGGAAGAGTAGCAGAGGGTCAGGCAGGTGGACATTCCTTGAACCAGTGGAATCTGAGTCCACTGGGGGAAAAATGCTTTTAAAAATGCCTGACATCTTTTTCCCTCTGTCCATGCTTTAGAGACATCAGGAACCAACTGCAAACCACTTTCCACATATCCTTGGAAATAGTCGTACCTCCAGGCAATAGAAACACCAAGATTGTCCTCAAATACTCCTGCAGGAAAACCGTCTACAGAAAACACTGGCCTTTGTCTCCTTGCTAGGTAAATCATTCAGAATGTCAGTAGTGATTGTACTGAGTATGTATGTGGCGGGGAAGGGACAGGGAGAAGATGAAGCCAAGTCCCTTGAGACTTATTATGATTCTAATGTGCAAATCTTTGCAGGTGCGTCCTCCCTTCTCTGCTACATCATCCACCTACATCAACGACCTCCTAAGGTAAGTTATGACCGTGTATGTGGCACCATATACATGATCTGGCTGCAGCCCTCAGCACTGAGGGCAAGAAGCATCATCATTGCGCAGCTGTGAACACACAAGGAGTCAGAGGCACTGGGGCTGGGCTGAGTGCTGGTGGAGGTAAGCAATACCCCGAGGACTGAGAGGAGAGAGAAGAGACTCAGATGGGGTCTGCTGTGGTCTGGAGGTCCCCTCCAAAACTCATGTTGAAACTGAGTCGTTATGAGGGCTCCACACTCATGAATAGATCTAAGACCATTGCCTATGGCTTCCTGCTGGTCCTCTTTTGACCTTTCAGGAGTGGATTCCTTATCAAAGGAGTGGTCCCCTGGTAAAAAAAGGAACTTGGCCCAATTTTTCTCTGTGGCTCATGTGTGGTCTTCCTTACTGTATGACACCCACCCTCCACCATGACATGATGCAGCAAGAAGACCCTCACCAGTTGCCAGCACCTTGACATGAACTGTGAGAAAATTCTTTTCTCTATAAATGATCCGACCTGTAGGACTCTGTTATAGCAGCAGAAGAAGAACTGAGACGAGGCTGTTAGATAGAACAGGAAAAGCCAATTGCGATGCATGGGAATGGATAAGATGAAGGATGGGACCAAAGCGGGGAAGATGATGGGATTGTGATGGAGCACCGAGAACATGGGCTGATTGCAAACAGAAAGGATGGAGTGGAAGGGGAGGGCAGGTTGCCCTGTGGTTGACTTCCAAGGCAGCCATTCCTTGGGGTGATCTCCTGGGGGTGATCTTGAGCAGGTGCCTGCTTATTCTGGCAATGCAACTAGAGGAAAGAATTTATAATTTATAATTTCTGTTTATCTGTTTTTTTCTGTTTATCTGTGCACAAGTAGAAACAAGTATAATTATAACAACATTATAAATCCATACATTTCAAAGTGTTTGCACTTCTTCCCCTAATGTCTCATGCCCAGGTACATCCTAGGCACAGTGGAAATCCTGACTCGGCAAATATTTGTAGGTTTAATGGGTTCAGGGTCACAGACCCAAGCCGAAAGCCTCCTACTAGTCCTTCTCTGGCCTGGGGTAATAGTAAAACACCTGGATTAGTCAGCTTTCTGTTACTATAACAAATACCTAAGATAATCAGCTTGTTAAGAGAAAAGGTTTATTTTGGCTAATAGCTCTAGAAGCTTCAGTTCATGCTCCGTTGGCTCTGGGTCTCAGAGGGAGGGGCTGGTTCAATAGCAGGGCAAAACTGCTCACCTCATGACCAGGAAGCGAAAAAAAAAGAGACAAAGAGGAAGGATCTGAGGTCTCCTATCCCCTTTGAGGGCACATCCCCCAATGACCTAAAAACCTCCCATGAGGTCCCACCTCTGACAGGTTAAAACACCTCCCAATAGCACCATGCTGGGGACCAAGCCTTGAACACACAGGCCTTTGGGGGACACTCAAGATCCACACCATAGCAACATCTATTGGCCACATGCCATTTTTGACTATGATATCCTCGAGTGCAGGGAGGGGTCATGCATGTCCTGGGTGAGATCCCACCTCGTCCACACTGTCAATATGTAAATGAATAATGTGGTGGAGTATAAATCCGCATCTCAGAGCCCGCCAAGGTGGCAGCCAAGGGTGTGGTCTCCAGGACTGACGACAAGAAATCCCTGAAAATTCCTCAGTAGTGGGCATCTGCTTGCATGCATAGGGGAGGGGGCTGCAGAGGAGATCTTCAGCTGCATGGTGCAGGCACGCTGGAACCCATGTGAGTGTCTGAGAAACAGACACCTTCCACCCACACCCGGGCTGATAACTCGGCTGGAGCCTGAGCTGCATCAGAAGGCTCGGAGTTGAAGCCAGAAGTGGCCTTGGCCAACTGTGCAGCTCTTGGCTGAGGATCACAGTTCCAGGGTTGGCAGTATGCTTGGGGACTTCCAGTTCATTGCCGGGGATCTTGCATGGGAGTCACACCACTGGGCACCTCTGTGACAGTTACAGCTGTGCAGCTTTGGTGTGTTGCTGGAGAAGCCCTCCCCCCCTTCCTCCTCCCCTCCCTCTCTCCCCACTCCATCCCAACACCGCAGAGTGGGAGAAAGCCACGTTGGCTCGTGAAGAGTTTGGAGAGGATTAGTCAGGAAAGCCAGATCAGATGGTTAACGTGGGGAGGGGGTAGCGCAGGGGGATAAAGTCAGATCCTTCACTTCAACCTTGCCCCAAATTAATTCCAGATGGCTTAACGAATTAAGCATAAACCATGAAGCCATTTAAAAAGAAACTTCAAAGGTGCTATGGGTTAGGGGATGATCCCACAGATGAACTTCCCCAACATGAAAGCAAGCAAAGGAGGCACAAAGAACCAGCTTGCTAGGATTGAATACATAAAACCAGGGCCCTCCTGCACCAGGAAGACACCTGAACAACAGCTAAAGGCAAAACACAACAGTAGGTGCCTGGGCAAGGGTTAGCTATTGTTGGTATTTAAAGAATCCTTACTAAACAAGAAATGGGGTTGGGGGATAGCAACATGAGAAAAGAATATACATATATATTTTGCAAAAGAATCATGAATAGAAAATATGCATATGACAATAGTAAAAGGCAGCTGGGAATTAAATAAATTCTGTTTAAACCAACAATAAAATACCATTTAAACCAACAATAAAATACTATCTTACCTCTCAAAGTCAGCAAATATTTGGGATGACATGATTTTCCTAAGGATGCGATTCTGATCACACGAGTACACTGCCATAAATCAGAGCAGCCTTTGGGAAAAACACAGAATGTGTAGAATAGATGAACTAGGTTCCTACTCTTTGGACAGCAACTCCCACTTTTGGAATCTGTAAGGAAATAACAACCAATGTAAAGACATTAATAAAGTCTTACATTTAATGATATTTGTTGTATCATTATTTATAACACTGGGAAATTAGGAAGGGCCCAAGTGGCCATCAGCTGGGGATTCACTTGAAGAGCACACATCCTTGTGATAGGGTCTTAACTAACCAGAGATGCTCACAACTAGTAAGAGACTAAAACTGCATCGTATGCAGACCACTCCCCACTTTGGTCTTTCAGTTTCCCTCTCTCTGTCTCTACTACTGCCACCACTACAAGAAAATTAAACAAAATATTATTATAAGTTACCTCTTCAGAGTGGGCATATTAATTTTTTTTTTTTTTACTTTTTTAGTAGCCTGTACCAATTCAATGATAAGAAAAGAAATCCAACCCTCATGTTGTAAAGTACACAGTGAGGATGCGCCCCCTTGGAACAGCGCCCCCTTGGAACAGCGCCCCCTGCAGGCTGCATGTTGTGGAACTGAGTGGATGTTCACACGCCCTTTTCTGCACACAGGGCACCCTACCCCTGCGGTTGGGGTACTTTTAATAGGTCATACAAAACAATGTCCCCCAAATGATGGCAACCTAGGTTTCTAGTAAATTCCCCCACAGAGGATTTCTCTGGGAAGTTCCCACCTGAGCCTTGCCCAGTGTTTTAGTCAGCTTTTTCGCTGCTGTGACTAATAGAACCTGACCAGCACAATTCTAGAGGAGGAAAAGTTTATTTGGGGGTTCAGTTTCAGAGGTCTTAGTCACTAGAAACCAGCTCCATTGGTCTGGGCTTGAGGTGAGGCTGAACATCATGGCAGAAAAGTGTAGCGGAGGGAAGCCGCTCACATGGCAATCAGGAAGCAGAGAGAGAGTCTCCGCTTGCCTGATACCAATATATACCCAAGCCAGGCCCCAATTCCCACTTCCTCCAGCCATACCCACCACTTCAGTTACCACTCTGTTAATCCCATCAGGGATTAATCCACTGATTGGGGTAAGATTCTCACACTCAATCATTTCTCCTCTGAACCTTCTTGCATTGTCTCACACGTGAGCTTTTGGGGGACACCTCACATCCAAACCAAAACAACCAGTGTGGACTTGCCCTCCTGACTTCTGACAGACTGGTCCAAGGTGCTCCTCCAGCTAGAGAAGCAACAGCAGAAGCTGCTGGTCAGTAAACTCTGGCCAATGCCCCCGGTCAGCCCACCACCTGTTTCTGTACAGCTTCAAGCTGAGAATGGATTTCACAGTTGCTTTGGTATCTACATAATATTCCCAATTTTGCTTGTTGAACTACAAAGACTAAAGTATTTACTAGCTGACTCTTCCCTTCTTCCTTCCAGCTTGGGGTTTGGCTGTTTGAAATGGGAACGTACGTGTACCTGAGCCGACTTCTTTTAACAATCTTCAAAAGGCAGTACCTTCTTTGAGAACAAAAGAGCTTGGTATTGCCTACAGTTAGGAGAATGTGAAAGTGAGCAAAGCTCTTCTCATGCCACTGGGGATGGGGAGCCTTTTCAGTCTCTTTCTTGAGAGTCATCTGAAATTCCATATCGAAAAGCTTCACTATATGCAAACTTATTTATCAAGCAATTCCACTTTTTAGAATTTTTCTAAGGAAATAATTAAATATGTGCATGACGATTTGGCTACAAAGATGTTTACTGATGCATGAACTGTGGAAATGAAAAATTGGAAGCAGCAATAAGGACTTCATGGAACAAATTGTGAAGCATACATTTGATGTCATTTTATGCAGACAGATGCATTATTGATGGACACGAAAAGATATTCATGATACAATGTTCAGTAAAACGAAATCATTATAACAATTACATGAGTCCATTTTTTTATTATCAGCACACAAATAAAACTCCTACAAGAATATTTTTTAAATGGTGTCTGTGATTATCTTTATGTGATAGGGGTTATGGATAATTTTTATTCTTTTCTTTTATGTTTCTCTAGACCTTAGGATTTTTATACAATGAACAAAGATTATCTATGCCTCTTTTCCTTTTCCATTCCTATTCCCAAAAACATAGACCAAAAGCTGATTAAAAAAAAAAAGCAGTCTTACTGATTTAAAATAATGACTTTTATATCTGCCACTCAATGAGACTTATGTCTTACAGCAGTGTTGTATAAATATTCTTTGGAATTAATCTTCATCTAGATTAAGTCAAGGATCTAACTTTATCCCTCCCTTCCCCACTCAAGACTAACCAACTGATCCAGCTCCGTTGACTAATCCTTTCCAAACATTCATGTGCATGACTTTCTCCTATTCTGCATATTTTAGACACATCAGAAAGCTTTGTGTTTCTCTTACCTATTGCTGCAAAACGATGCACCCAAAATTTAGTGGCTCAAAACAGCCACCATTTTATTATTTCTGCAAATTGTTGCCATTTGGATAGGGCTCAGTGGGGAAAGTCAGTCTCTGCTCCATGTGGTGCCATCTTGGGTGTTTTGAACAGCTACTGGAATGGCTCAAACTGGGTCATGTGTCTGGGCCTTGGGTCTTGCTGTTGCAGGGTTGAGGGAAGTCCCTTGGTTCTCTCCTTGTGGCCCCTTCACCTGGCTAGCTTGGATTCCCTGTGTGATCACTTCAGGGTAGTTGGATCTCTACCTAGCAACGGGCTTCCCCGGAGCACACAAGCTGTTAAGCCTTTTAAAGATGAAGATTCAGAACTGGTGCAGTATCACTTCGGCCACACTATTCATTAAGCAGGTCACAGGCTGCCCAGGTTCAAATTAACTGAATCCTGGGAAGTACGGTTGATACAGGGGATGGGGGGTAGGGGTGGAACTAAAAGAGAATTCTCCCACAGTCAGCCCTTACAGAACTATTTTAGCAAATTCTTTAGAAATGTGGACTGGTTGATTGCAAAAAAATAATGTACATTTCCCTATATTGGGTTTCTTAAATTTGGCAATGCTCATAAAAGAATGATTCATAATTTGCATCTCTCGTTGACACAGTGTATAGCTAGTCTATCCAAATGTCTTCAAGTGATTACTTTTACATCTGCCAGTCAATGAGACAATTACCATGAAAATGTCAACATCTAACATCGTTCCCTTACAAGCAGCTAATAGCATCAATAAATCTGAGCTCAAATGTTGCTCAGACTTCTTTGGTGAGATTCAAGTTGGGCTGAGTATTTTGGCAACAGTTCAAAACACTTTCCCAGAATGATCAGCGTTCATCACAGATCAGCAGGAAGGACTAAGGGAGCCCACAGACACTCAGTTGAAGTCACTGGGGCTGCTGTGGACAGATGGGGTGTGGCCTGATCAGGGAAGGGTTGTGGGAACCCGGGATGGTGGTAGAATCTCTTGACCTCTCCCCGGCCCTCCTGTTCCCTCAACACAAACCTGCACCATCTCCCTAAGGATGAGTGTCTTGTTCCTGGGTTTTCTCTGCTCTCATCCATATTTTAAATCTCTGCCTGTCTAATGATAATTGCCAAAACATCATAGAAGTCTATGGGTGATGAAGAGAATGCCAACCATACACATTGACTCTTCCTCTGCTCCACGCGTGCCTTCCAGGACCTTCGCGGTAGCTTTCCTCTTTCCTCACACCAGAACTCTCTGGAACAAGAGCCTGCACTTGCTACCTGCTCTTCCTTACCTCCCACTCACGCCCCAGCCCTCACCCTGTCTCCATCTTCCCCTCCTCCCTGTGTCAGTCAGCTTTCTGTTACCGTGACAAATACCTGAGATAAATCAACTTAAAATAGGAAAGATTTATTTGGGTCCACACTTTTGTTGGTTTCAGTCTAGGTCCTGTTGCTTTGGACGTGTGGTAGCACAGTACATCCTGAAGGGAACACATGACAGAGGAGGCCTCACCTCCTGGCAGAGTGTGACAGAGGAAGAGGAAAGGGCTGGTGTCCCGACATCCCCTTCAAGGCCACGCCTGAAGGGGATGTGACCCTTCAGTGACCAAAGACCTCCTACGAGGTCTACCTCTTAAGGTCCCGCCACCTCTCAACAGTGCCCTGGCTGGGACTCCAGTCTTTAACACACAAACCTCTGGGGCCACTTATCTAAACCACAGCACCTCATAGGCTCAGGAAAAACTCACTCATAAGTACCACCAAAAGCCCAGGAAACCCTTTCCTGGCTCTACCTTCTCTGCAGCCCAGAGCATTGCTGACCCTTCCATCAATTCTTGGCACGCTGTCCTCCTTGGCTGAGTTCCTAAAGCGCACAGTTCTCTTCCCACCTCTTGAACCAGCTTCCTGCACAGGTTCCTTTAGTTCTGCATGTCGATGTGCCCCAGACCCTGGGTATGGCCCTCAGTTTGCTCTCAAGTTCATTCCAGGCCAGGGGTTCTTAATCTCGGCTCCAGGACTTCATGATACCCATGACTCGAGAACCAGATTCTTCAATGTGCTGTTCCCTCGTGGAGAAGTCCAGAGCATTCACTAGATCCCTCAAGAGTGCTGTCCCCCGTACAAGGCGATGACCCACAGTCCCAGGCCATTTCTCCTGGTGCACTGGCTTCCACGGCTGAAGATTTGTGGGTGCTCATCTCCAACCCACACTCTCCCTGAGGCCCCAGGTCTGTGAACCCAGCCTAGATGCCTCACAGGTACATCAAACTCAAGGTGTCCAAAACCTATTCAGTTTACACTGAAACCTGGCTCTTTTTCCCTCACCTAAGTTCCCAGGCTAGAAAACACTTTTCCTTTCTCACCCAAATCCAATCAGAGGCTGATTCATTCATTAAAAGAATTTAGTAATTCTATACCTTCTAGATCATTCCTGGACCTGTATCTTTCTGCCACCTCCACCTCTGTTGTCTTTTTTTTTTTTTTGGAACCAGGGATTGAACTCAGGGGCACTTGGCCACTGAGCCACATCCCCAGCCCTATTTTGTATTTTATTTAGAGACAGGGTCTCACTGAGTTGCTTAGGGCCTTGCTAAGTTGCTGAAGCTGGCTTTAAACTCACAATCCTCCTGGCTCAGCCTCCTGAGTTGCTTGGATTACAGGCGTGCGCCACCACGCCCGGCTTCTGTTGTCTTGATTTAAGTCAGGGATTGACAAACTAGTCCTAAAAAGGTCAAAATAGTAAATATTTGCAGCTTTGCAAGTCATGTAGTCTCTGTTACAACCACTCATCTCTACCATCGAGTTCGAAACCATCCTGTATGATTTGTAAATAAATGAGTGTCACTGTTCCAACAGAACTATTTGTGGACATTGAAATTTGAATTTTATATAATTTTTACATGTCACAGCACATTACTCTTCTTTTGATTTTTTTCAACCATTAAAAGATGTAAAATACCTTCTGAGCCCCAGGGCCATACAGGAACAGATGACGAGCTAGATTTGGAGCAGGGGTCACGGTCGGGCGACTCCTAGCTGAGGTTATCACTTCTGTGCCTGAAATGATCTTCCTACCGCTCGGGTCACCTGCCATGGTGCTGCTGCAGTGATCTCCCTAAGAAGGAAGCTGTGGCCCCTCCAACAGACCCTGTTCCCCTGAGAGTAAGGCTCTCACCCTTGGCACTGTGGGCATCTGGGCTGGATAACACTTTGTAGTGAGGGGTCAGTCTTATGCGCTTGGAGACCCCTGGTCTCTACCCAATAGATGCCACTAACATCTCGATTTCCTGGAGAATGACAATCAAAAAGATCTTCAGATATTGCAAAATCACCCCTGGTTGAGAACCACCGCCCCAGGAGTAAAACCCAAGCGCCCTGCACATCACACTAGGCTCTTCCCGCCTCCACCCTGCCTCGCCTCCCCCACCTCCCTCCTCTGGCCCCTCATGCTCAAGCGCCCTGCCCTGCCCACAGCTTCCCAGCTCACCAGGCTCTCCACACCTGTGTCCTTGCTCCTCTGCTCCCTGCCCGTGCCCCCAGGTAAATGCCCACACATCTTTTGGTATTCCATGTGTCCCTCTCTGCATCTCTCTGCCCACCAGGAGAATGGAGCTTCCCCTCGTTGTGCCCTCTCACCTCTACAGTTTCCTGAGCAAAAGCCTTCTCTGTCACTCTGTCATGCATATCCTGGGGCTTGGCTGTTCATTCTGGTGTCTGAAAACTTAGCAAATAAAAAGGAGCCATTTGCAGGGATCAAGAGGCATTTTGGAGCATGTTGCTGCATCCCATGTACATCGATGGCCTGGGATTTGCTAGCTGGGCAGTGGGCAGGGGCAGACTGGCTTATGGTGCCGTGGCAGGCCTGCCCACAAACCTATGCCAGGGTGACCTCAGGGGATAAAGACAGAAGGCTCTCAGCAGAGGCCAGCTAAACCAGGGTCAGTGGGAGGCAATAAATGCAAGAAGCACCAGGGCCCAGCAAGCTGGATCCTCGCTGGCCACAGAGGATTTTCTAGCTGCCTCCAGGAGAGAGAAATTGCTATAATTAACTTAAGCTAGAGAATAATATTATGACACTTGGTTTTTGCAACAGGGCTCTGAGCACCGTCAAGCCACCAGCAGCCACACTGCTGCGGCAGCCACACACCACCTGAGGTTTAAGGGGTTCCGAGGGAATTCTGGAAAAGCACTCACAGGACGGAGACATCAGCATCTGGTTTTTATTTCAGGCATGGAGGTCACCGACGGGATTATGAAAACAAAGCAAGAAGCCAAAAAGCGAGCTGGATCTCTGAAGGCTGGGACGGCGGTGCTCACGTTCAAGGAGGCAATGCCAGGCGACCTCATGCCATGCAGCACCGGGCTCTGACAAGAGGCGTGGCGAGTGGACATCCCACCATCTGGTCCTCGTTCTGGAAGCTTCCTCTGCCCACTTCACTGGCTTTCATCAAATGAATCCAGACCCTCGGCCTCTTCCTGCACTTCCTCCCACACATGCAAACCACCATTAAGCTGCCTCAGGTGGAGAGCAGGGAAGTTGGGGGATGCCCTTGCCTTTCCCTCAGTGCCCTCTTGGAGGAGGCAGGAAGAATTCCAAGGTAAGGCAAGCTGTCACCATCCCCCAGCACCTCCACAGAGGAGGAGCCTGAGACCAGGCACTGCAGCAACCCGCCCAGGAGGCTCCTTGCCTGCAGGGGGCTGAACAGGCTCTGAGGCCTTGCTTCTCCCAAACATCCAGAAATAGGGAACAGGGCCCCTAAAATGTGGCCTTTCCGCCACAGTGCAATGCTATGCAGCCTCAGAGAGAACGCAGGGACTCTTGAAGGCGGAGACAGAGCAATCCCAGAGATACACAGCCAAGTGAGGAAAGCAGAGGGCAGAACAGCGACCTGTGGGGAACTTACCTGAGAAGATCCACGCAGAAGGGTTATTTTGGCTCACAGTTTTGAAGATTCCTGTCGTGGATCCACTGGCCCTGTTCCTTTGGGCCTGTGGTGAGGTTGCACACTGTGGCAGGAGCAGATGGTGAGCAAAACCACTGGCCTCATGGTGGGGAAGCAAAAAGAGAAGAGGAGATCAGGGCCCCATGATCCCCTTTGGGGGACACTCCTTGTGACAGTGGCCTCATTGGAAATGGTGCCTTTATACATGTAAGCAAGTTGAGAATCTTGAAATTCTACATTTAGTGTGGGCCCTAAACCCACCCATAAGTGTTCTTGTAAGAGAAAGGAGAGGGAGATTTGAGACACAGAGATGCAATGAATGAGCCCAGGCAAAAACAGAGACGAAGATCAAAGAGACACTACCATACGCCAAGGATGCTCCTGGGGCTACCAGGA
>JAJEJO010001874.1:990085-1048000 GCA_020662805.1 Glaucomys volans
AAATAGTAAATATTTGCAGCTTTGCAAGTCATGTAGTCTCTGTTACAACCACTCATCTCTACCATCGAGTTCGAAACCATCCTGTATGATTTGTAAATAAATGAGTGTCACTGTTCCAACAGAACTATTTGTGGACATTGAAATTTGAATTTTATATAATTTTTACATGTCACAGCACATTACTCTTCTTTTGATTTTTTTCAACCATTAAAAGATGTAAAATACCTTCTGAGCCCCAGGGCCATACAGGAACAGATGACGAGCTAGATTTGGAGCAGGGGTCACGGTCGGGCGACTCCTAGCTGAGGTTATCACTTCTGTGCCTGAAATGATCTTCCTACCGCTCGGGTCACCTGCCATGGTGCTGCTGCAGTGATCTCCCTAAGAAGGAAGCTGTGGCCCCTCCAACAGACCCTGTTCCCCTGAGAGTAAGGCTCTCACCCTTGGCACTGTGGGCATCTGGGCTGGATAACGCTTTGTAGTGAGGGGTCAGTCTTATGCGCTTGGAGACCCCTGGTCTCTACCCAATAGATGCCACTAACATCTCGATTTCCTGGAGAATGACAATCAAAAAGATCTTCAGATATTGCAAAATCACCCCTGGTTGAGAACCACCGCCCCAGGAGTAAAACCCAAGCGCCCTGCACATCACACTAGGCTCTTCCCGCCTCCACCCTGCCTCGCCTCCCCCATCTCCCTCCTCTGGCCCCTCATGCTCAAGCGCCCTGCCCTGCCCACAGCTTCCCAGCTCACCAGGCTCTCCACACCTGTGTCCTTGCTCCTCTGCTCCCTGCCCATGCCCCCAGGTAAATGCCCACACATCTTTTGGTATTCCATGTGTCCCTCTCTGCATCTCTCTGCCCACCAGGAGAATGGAGCTTCCCCTCGTTGTGCCCTCTCACCTCTACAGTTTCCTGAGCAAAAGCCTTCTCTGTCACTCTGTCATGCATATCCTGGGGCTTGGCTGTTCATTCTGGTGTCTGAAAACTTAGCAAATAAAAAGGAGCCATTTGCAGGGATCAAGAGGTATTTTGGAGCGTGTTGCTGCATCCCATGTACATCGATGGCCTGGGATTTGCTAGCTGGGCAGTGGGCAGGGGCAGACTGGCTTACGGTGCCGTGGCAGGCCTGCCCACAAACCTATGCCAGGGTGACCTTAGGGGATAAAGACAGAAGGCTCTCAGCAGAGGCCAGCTAAACCAGGGTCAGTGGGAGGCAATAAATGCAAGAAGCACCAGGGCCCAGCAAGCTGGATCCTCGCCGGCCACAGAGGATTTTCTAGCTGCCTCCAGGAGAGAGAAATTGCTATAATTAACTTAAGCTAGAGAATAATATTATGACACTTGGTTTTTGCAATAGGGCTCTGAGCACCGTCAAGCCACCAGCAGCCACACTGCTGCGGCAGCCACACACCACCTGAGGTTTAAGGGGTTCCGAGGGAATTCTGGAAAAGCACTCACAGGACGGAGACATCAGCATCTGGTTTTTATTTCAGGCATGGAGGTCACCGACGGGATTATGAAAACAAAGCAAGAAGCCAAAAAGCGAGCTGGATCTCTGAAGGCTGGGACAGCGGTGCTCACGTTCAAGGAGGCAATGCCAGGCGACCTCATGCCATGCAGCACCGGGCTCTGACAAGAGGCGTGGCGAGTGGACATCCCACCATCTGGTCCTCGTTCTGGAAGCTTCCTCTGCCCACTTCACTGGCTTTCATCAAATGAATCCAGACCCTCGGCCTCTTCCTGCACTTCCTCCCACACATGCAAACCACCATTAAGCTGCCCCAGGCGGAGAGCAGGGAAGGTGGGGGATGCCCTTGCCTTTCCCTCAGTGCCCTCTTGGAGGAGGTAGGAAGAATTCCAAGGTAAGGCAAGCTGTCACCATCCCCCAGCACCTCCACAGAGGAGGAGCCTGAGACCAGGCACTGCAGCAACCCGCCCAGGAGGCTCCTTGCCTGCAGGGGGCTGAACAGGCTCTGAGGCCTTGCTTCTCCCAAACATCCAGAAATAGGGAACAGGGCCCCTAAAATGTGGCCTTTCCGCCACAGTGCAATGCTATGCAGCCTCAGAGAGAACGCAGGGACTCTTGAAGGCGGAGACAGAGCAATCCCAGAGATACACAGCCAAGTGAGGAAAGCAGAGGGCAGAACAGCGACCTGTGGGGAACTTACCTGAGAAGATCCACGCAGAAGGGTTATTTTGGCTCACAGTTTTGAAGATTCCTGTCGTGGATCCACTGGCCCTGTTCCTTTGGGCCTGTGGTGAGGTTGCACACTGTGGCAGGAGCAGATGGTGAGCAAAACCACTGGCCTCATGGTGGGGAAGCAAAAAGAGAAGAGGAGATCAGGGCCCCATGATCCCCTTTGGGGGACACTCCTTGTGACAGTGGCCTCATTGGAAATGGTGCCTTTATACATGTAAGCAAGTTGAGAATCTTGAAATTCTACATTTAGTGTGGGCCCTAAACCCACCCATAAGTGTTCTTGTAAGAGAAAGGAGAGGGAGATTTGAGACACAGAGATGCAATGAATGAGCCCAGGCAAAAACAGAGACGAAGATCAAAGAGACACTACCATACGCCAAGGATGCTCCTGGGGCTACCAGGAGATGGAAGAAGCAAAGAAGATCCTCCCCTAGAGCCTTCAGAGGAGCACGGCTCTGCCAGCAGCTCGTTTGGGGGCTTCTGCCTCCAGAAAAAAAATGTGTTGTTTAAAGCCACCAAGTTTCTGGGATATGGTTGTGGCAGCCCTTGGAAACACAGGTGCCTACAATATTTTTGGATGCCTATTTATTTATTTATTTATTTATTTATTGGTACTGGGGATTGAACCCAGGGGCACTCCACCACTGAGCCAGATCCCCAGCCCTATTTTGTATTTTATAAGAGACAGGGTCTCACTGAGTTGCTTAGGGCCTCCCTAAGTTGCTGAAGCTGGCTTTGAACTCGCGATCCTCCTGCCTCAGCCTCCCAAGTGCTGGGATTGCAGGCATGCGCCATCGTGCCTGGTTGAATGTCAATTTAGATTTTGCTAAATGTAAGATAAATATTTTTTAAAAATCAGTAAGTAATAGTGCTTATAGATGCCAGTAACAAATCTAAAGTTTTAAACTATACTCTGTATGATAGGATCAAACATATTACGTATTTAGCTATGAACACAAAAAAAGATGGACAAGGCCTTGAAAATACAAGAGAATTGAAAATATTATTAAGAAATGTTCAAAAGCTCTAAATAAATTTTAAAACTATGTTTGTGTATCTGGATTGGAAGATCTGACAGTATAAAGATGTCCACTCAGATGGATGAATGCCATCATGATATGGACTATCTGCAACTACAGTCAAAATCTAGGTAGGTACTTGTGAAAATTGAGAAATTGATTCTTAAATGTGTGGAAGTTCAAAAGCCCAAGAACAGTGCAATGGTCCTGAGGAACAGCAACAAGAACAAAGGACCCACCCTACAGGGAGTCCAGTGTCACTACAAAGTCACAGTAATTAAGTCGTGTGCCATTGGTGCAGAGATGAATGGACCCACAGAACAGAGTAGAACGCCTGGGAATAGAATCACATATATACGAGTGTTTGTCTTTAATTTATAACAAAAGCTTTATATTGCGGAACACAGGAGAAATGCAGGCTTTTCCATAAATGGTTCTCCCGTAGGTTGAATATGGTTGTCCCCTCCAAAACTCATGCTGGATTCTAATTGCTACTGTGGCGGTGTTGGGAGGTGGGCTCTTCAAGAGGTGATTAAAGGGATCAAAGCCTTTCTTGCAGGACTGGGTTAGTTCTCATGGGACTGAATAGGTACTATGAAGATGGATGGTTACAAGGCAATGGTGTCTGGGCTGGGCTGTGGCTCAGTGGTGGGGCACTTGCCTAGCATGTGGGAGGCACTGGGCTCGATCCTCAGCACCACATAAAAATAAATAAATAAAATGAAAGAAAAAAGCAATGGTGTCCCTCCTGTTTGTCTCTTTTGCACCCGCCTGCCTGCTTTTCCATTTTCTTCCCTGAGTCAGAGCAGCACAAGGCCCTCTTAAGATGTAACTCTTGGATCTTTGACTTCCTGGCCTCCAGAATCATGATCCAAAGTCAATCTCTTTACTTTATAAATTACTCAGTCTCAGGTATTCTGTTACAACAACAGAAAATGGACCAGGACAGGTTCTGAGTCAACTGACTGTCCATAAAGAAAGAGTCTTTCTCTTGTCAACACCACAGACCTTACTCTAAAACTAATCCATTATCCATGGTAGGTCTCAGTGTGATTAGTAAAATCATGATACTTCTAGAAATACAATAGGGGAATATCTTCTGGACCAAAAAAAATTTAAAACAAGATGCATAAGACAATAGCCACAGTGGAAAATGTTGACTTACTTGATTTCACCAAAATTGGGAACTTCTATTCAAAGCTCAGAAGGCACTATTAAGAGTGAAAAAGTACGCCAAAGAGTGAGATAAGGTATCTCTTTTCTTCCTAACTGACAAACGACTTGGATCCAGACTATATAAAGAACTTCCATAGTCAAACAACAATAAAAAGACAACCCAAATTAAAAATGATGGGTAAGAGGTCTGATCAAGCCAACTCATAAAAGAGACCATCCCAAAGAGTGATAGATAAAAACATGAAAAGGTTCTCAGTCTCTCTAGTCACCAGAGAAATGCAAACTCAAGAAAAATACACACCCATTAAAAAGCTAAAATTAAAGACTGGCAATGCCAAATATTAGCAAAGTTCTAGAGCAACTAGGACTCTCATACACTGTTAGCAGACGAGGGAAACTAAACAGTACTTCGCAAAACTGTTTGGCAATAACTACTGAAGTTGTATCCATACATGCATGCACCCAAAGACAGAGCAAGAATATGTATAGCTGCATTCTTGCTAATAGCTCAGCAGGGAAATTTACCAAACATCTATTAACAAGAGAATGAATGAGGACCTTGCGATAGAGTGACACATGGAACTCTAAGAAATGAAGAAATGAACCACCACCACAAGCAAACCTGATGTAGAGAGAAGGAAGTCAGGCCCAAAAGAAGATTGACATATTCTCTTCAAACACTGGTATGTGGTGTTAGAAATCAAAGAAGGAAGTGGGTAGTGATTGAGAGGAAGAAGCCTGAAGATATGGATTGGATTCCATTTCTTGACCTGGTCTTGGTAACAGGAGTGTATTCACTTTGTGATAAATCCCTGAATTTTATGATGTACTGTGTCTGAATGCTTTTGTCTCCAAAATTCCTATGTTAAAATCTGGCCTCCAAAGTGATGCTATTAGGGGGTAAGGAATTGGATCAGGAGGTAGAACTCTCATCAATGGGATTAGGAGCCATATAAGGAGCTGAAGAGACCAGAGTTCCTTCCTTCTCTCATGTGAGGACGCAGCTTGAAAGCACCATCTTATGAACCAAAACAGGGACCCTCACCAGACACCAAATCCGCTGGTGCCTTGATCTTGGACTCCCCAGCATCCAGAACTGTGAGAAATAAACTTCTGTTGTTTATAAATTACCCTGTCCTCTGATATTTTGTTATAGTAATCACAGCAGATAAAGGCATGATTTATCTGTGTAAAGTATAATTGCCTATATTTATGTTAAATATCAATTATACACATTTTTTGCACTGGGGATTGAACCCAAGGGCACCAACCACTGAGCCACAGCTATAGCCTTTTTATTATTATTATTATTTTGAGACAGTGTCTTTCTAAGTTGCCAAGGGCCTCACTAAGTTACTGAAGCTGGCTTTGAACTTGCGGACCCTCTTGCCTCAGTCTCCTGAGCTAAAATTTTATTTTAAAAACTTCAGAGAAGCCGGGTGCGGTAGCGCACACCTGTAATCCCAGCACTTGGGAGGCTGAGGCAGGAGGATTGTGAATTCAAAGCCAGCCTCAGCAACTTAGCGAGGCCCTAAGCAACTCAGTGAGACCCTGTCTCTAAATAAAAATACAAAATAGGGCTGGGGATGTGGCTCAGTGGTGGAGTGCCCCTCGGTTCAATCCCCAGTACCAAAAAAAAAAAAAAAAAACCTTCAGAGAAGACAAGAATAGCTCAAATAAGAAAGGGAGAGAGAGAGAGAATATCTCAAAGGCCTCAGAAGGCAAAAATTAAAGAGCGGTATGATTTTTAAAAAGAAATGTGCATTCTGATTACACCTCTTCACCTTTTCCTCTTGCTACATTCCATCAGGAAGCAGAAACTCCCCCAAAAGGGAGAGACCAAGGATAGGAGGATAAAGAAAAGATGGGGAGAGAAAATGAACAAGAACTATTGAAATTAGAAAAAAAAACACTGCAGAGTTCTCAGATTCCACATTCATTTGGCTAAAAGGCAGGATTTTTGAAAATACAAACATTCCTGAAGGTTGTCCACGCCCCATAAAGCAGGAGTTGGTGCATCTATGGTCATCCAGGGCGCAGCTGGATCCTGGACGTCTTCAGGAATGGGGCCTTGGAGCATTAAGAGAACAGGAAAGGGTTATTTTCAAACAGGCCCAGGAGGGAAAAGTCAGGCTTAGATAAGCAATAAATCAGAGGCCCCTGGCCAGCCAGCAGGCAGCTGGAAGCCCCAGGTACACGGGGTCAAAAGAAAAGGGAGATCCAGAGCCAGGAAAGCAGAACCTGCCAGCTGCCAGGATCACCAAGTGTCTGCCAGACCCCGGGGTCTTTCTGTCTCCCTCTTCCTGGCCTCAAGTGCAAAGGCCATTAACAAGCCCACCTGAGCGAGTGGTTCCTGCCTCTCCAGGTGGCCAGTTCAACCCTGGAGGAGGAGCTGTTTAATCTGTAGGCTCAGCCCTGCCGTATCCTGAGCACCTGAGGAAGGGCTGTTATTCAGAGTCAGTCCCACAATTCAGTGGGGCCCAGGGCCTAGGTGTCAGCGTTCAGCCACACCAGCTTCCCTGTGCTTGCTGTTACCTCTTGGGGACCTGCCCAAGCTCACTGCGTGCCCAGGCTGGCTGGCCCTCCTGCATCCCCACCGGCCAAGCTGGATCCCCATGCACCTGCCTGATCATTTGACTTCTAGGCCTGACTCCTGTCACTACCCTAGAACTCCATTTGGTCAAGAGGAAAATCGTGTCTGCTGTTCCTACGTTTGGCCATATGCCAGCCACTGTTCCAAGCTCTTAACCTGTGTTATTGCATGACTGAAAAATAAAATCACATATGGCAGGTAGTCTTTATTAGCGTCCTTATTTTACAGATGTGAAACGGAGGCATAGAGAGGTCAAGAAATTGGCCAAGGGCACAGAACTAGTATGTACAGTACTTGGGTTCACCCTGTTAACTACCATGCTATGTGGAGTCTGGAAATGAGGAGGCTGAAAAGTCCAGTCTCAGTGTGACACCTCCAGGACAGAAACATGATTCCATGGAACAAGAAAAGCAAGAGGCTTCCCCAGGTGAAGCTGGCCGCCCCTGCCAACCGACAGGATCACAGCCTCTTGGTGCAGCCCCTCCAGTGCCTGGCAGAGAAAAGAGAAGCATCAACAAGGAAGGAAAGTATCAGAGCTGACTGGCTGCATGCTGGGCTTTGAAGCTGCTTCCCAGGCGAGCTCTGTCATGGGTCAGCCCCGCTGAGGGCCCAGCCAGAAGGTCCCAGCGGAGTTAGCAGGGAGCCCGCCCTGCTGCAGCCCGCCCTCGCCTTGCGATCTTGCCACCTCCTCCTCCTCCTCCTCCTCCCCCTCCTCCTCCCCCCCCTCCTCCCCCTTCCCCCCCTTCCTTTTCCACCACCTTCTGCTTTTTTTATTTTCCCCTGGTACTGGGACTGGAACCTAGGGATATTTTACTACCAAGTCACATCCCTGGCCCTTTTAACTTTTTATATTGAGGCAGTGTCTTCCTACATTGCCCAGACCAACCTCAAATTTACAATCCTCCTGCCTCAGCCTCCAGAGTCACTGGGATTACAGGCCTGCATCACCACACCTAGCTCTAGGTCCTTTATATGAAACCTTGCTGCTGCACACTGGAATGTGAGGTCTAGAACATGAACTCTGGGTGTCCACAGGCCCCCCTGGGCTGATTTCTCCATCATTGTATCCAGAGTACCTCGAACAGAGTGGAAGGTATCGAAGAAGCCCAGTTGACACTTATTTAGTAAATGGATGTAAATGTAAGTGATAGAACACACACACACTTTCCATCAAACAGTATCAAGTGTGCTGGTCAGTATCCAAATCAATTCTGTATCCTTGTTTGGCTTGCTCTGTGACCAAGAGGCTGGCTCTTCTGGGCTGCATGCCCTGGCTGCTGGGGAAGAGGAGAAGACTGATGTGATTTCCCCTTGACAGATCCTCACTGGACACGGAGGGTCCCATTCCTCCAAGCTCCCAGCTTCCTGGGAGTGGGCCACTTGCCCCTTACTGTGAGCATCTGGGAGCTCCTGGTCATCACAGTTTCCTTACTCCTGGCCACGGCCTGGGGAATGGAGCCCTCGTCAAAGTCTCTTCATCTGCCTCATGGGAGGGGGCTTTCCTGATTGGCAGCCTGTCTCAGAAGCCAGCCAACTCTCCTTTTGTGTGTGTATAAATACCATGTAAAAATTGTGTGCACATGATTTCTTTTTCTCTCTTCCTTTCTTTCAACATTGTCTTAAAATTTGCAGTTTAATTTTATATTTTAGTCAGGTGCTAGCACAACAACTAAAAGTTCCTTGTAGGGGTGTGTGTGTGTGTGTGTGTGTGTGTGTGAATGCACACACATGCACCATCAAGGAAAAAACTTTATTTAGAAATGTTTAAACAATAAGTAATATCTTAAAACAATCAAAATTTTAAAATTATAAAATAAGAAAAATGGTTGCAAAATTCTGCCTCCCATAAATTAATAAATGAATCTAAGGCTAAGTATTATGATGTCTGAATGGCTATTGGTTGTTTGGGTTTTATTTTTTTCAAATTAATTTTTATGATCCATCTTATTCAAGTAAACGTTCAATTACTCACATAGATTTCCAGCAACAGCTCCTGGCATAGAGAAACAATCTCAGCAGTTTTAAACACTGAGGTTTACCCACGTTGAACCTCGATGATGATTCAAGTAATAGGGGAGCTTTTATTTAAATCAAAGTATAATACTTACACTATCTATATCTGGAGTGCCCAATGACAGGGAAGTAAATATTCATAAGAACTACATGAAACAAACCCTTATTTGAAAAATACTCTTAAAATTGTAATGCTCTCTCTGCTTGAATGACAGTGGCAGCATCCACTGAACAGTCACAGCGAACCTGAAAGAGAGGACTCGGCACCGCCTTAGAGAGCACTCTGCAGGTGTCCAACTGAGCTGGTGGGCTCAGGACTCCGCTGCTGTGAGTGACACCTCACGGTGACGCTGGATGGATCCCTGACCCCTCATGGTGCCACCATCCTCTTCTGGGGACCTGTGAACCAGGGGACCACCTGGTCCCTCTGGCCTCTGTGGGTCATGTGAAGAGCAGCAGACCATGTCCCCTGGGAAAGGCTGGGAAAGCCAGGATAAGCCTGCTTCCACCATTTTCCTTTCCATGCAGTGCTGCTTCCTCCCTATGAGCATGGAGGTCCCAGGTCTCTTCTCTCCCCCAGGAAGATCCTCCTTTCAACAGCAAGAAAGGTTTGTCTCTATTCTCTGGCCATGTGTGGACCATGTTCCTGAGGAGGTGGGGAATCTGGTGTGTGCGGTTCATGCAATCTCACACACACACACACACACACACACACACACACCATGAAGTCTCCCCTCCTCCTCTGAACAGCACTGAACAGCCCATCTCCTCCTCTGAGCACTTTCTCTGAAGCGGACACCTATACCTGATGAGATTCAGGCAGGATCTCCAGCTCAGCAGAAGGTTCTGGATCTCACTCTGCAGCTGGGAATTTCCACACTGCGAAGACACCTGAGCAGATTGAAGAACTCTTCCTGGAAGCTCTTTCTTTGGTTTTCTTCACATCCCTTTTACATGCTTCCGTTTCTCCTTTCGTTAGTGTGAATCTTCGGAACAACTTCTGAGCAACTGACTGGGTGACTGATCTTTCCTCTGCTTCCACGTTCCCACGGTCCACGTGACCTCTGGGAGATCAGGCAGGTGTTGCTTTTCATCTCGTTGAAGCCAGAGATTGTGACTGGATCACTTGATCTCTCCCGGCCTATCACCCGCCTGTCGCCTGCTCCAGCATTCCCATGTGTTCCTTCTGGTCCTGATTTCTTTGCTTCAGTCCCGCAGTTTTGTGCTGGAAGAGTCAGTTCTGGATTTTGCTAAAGATGAATGGTTTCTCTCGAACCATCCATTATTTTCTTCTAAACTTGTTCTCCGGGTACATAGACCTGAGTATCTGATGTATCATTTTCCTTCTCTCTGAAGACATTCTTTTAACAATTCTTGCAAAGCCGGTCTCCTGGAGACAAATCTCCCCACCCTTTTTTTTTCCTTTCTAGTACAGAGGATTTCACCCAGAGGAGCTGTACCTCTGAGCAACCTCTTCAGCCCTTTTTTATTTTATTCTTTAAATTTTGAGGCACAGTCCTACTAAGTTGTTTAAGATCTCACTAAGTTGCTGAGGCTGACCTCAAACTTGCAATCCTCCTGCCTCAGCCTCCCGAGCCTCTGGAATTACAGGTGCACACCAACACACCCAGCTCTCTTGATTTTTGTTGGTCACAGAAAGCTTTCTTCCTCCTTCCCCTCTTTTTTTTTTTAATTTTTTCCAGTGCTGGGGATCAAATCAGGACCACTGAATTATATTCCAGTTTCCCTCCTTCACTTTGAGAGATAATTTCAGTGGGTATAGAATTCAATGCTGGTGGGGTTTTTCCTTTCCTTCCACATGTGAGATATTTCACTCTGCTCTTTTCTTTCTTACATGGCGTCTTAGTCCATTTATTTTCTGTTGCTTTAGCTCAGACTGTATAGTCGATAGAGATTAGATATTCTGGGGGTTCTGGAGGCTGGAGGTCCAGGAGGCTGGTGCTGTCATCCTCTGCCTCTGGTGACAACCTTCTTGCTGCATTGGCACGTGACAGAGGGTGGCACAGGTGGGACCAAGCAAGTTTGCTAGAGAGCACTCCCTTATTACAAAGCCACCCCCTCAATGACCCATCAACCCCTTAACCCAGGAGTGGTCCAACCCATTCCTGAGGGCAGACCCCTCGTGGCTCGACAACCTCCAAATACCACGGACATATGAATTCAAGGAGTGAATTTCCAACACATGAAATTCAGGGGACATAATCAACCATAGCTCTTGATTGTGACTTCTTTCTTTTCCTTTTTCTTTTTTTTTTTCTTTTTTTCCCCTTGGTACCAAAGATTGAACCCAGGGACACTTAAGCACTGAGTCACACACCACATTCCCAACCCTTTTTATTCTTTGAGAGAGGGTATCACTAAGTTGCTGAGGCTGGCCTTGAACTTGCGATCCTCCTGCCTCAGCCTCCCAAGCCGCTGGGATTACTGGCTTCTGCCATCCACCCAACACCTCGTGGTTTCTGAAGAGAGGTCTAATTTAACTCTCATCACGCATCACTTATAACTCTTATCACTCGGGTTCCTGGACATGTCCAGTGTTTCCTCCCTCCCTTTCCAGAATTCCTCTGTGTCTTTGATTTTCTATAATGTGAACACGATGTGCCTGGAGAAGAGTGGTTATTTTGTGTATACAGCTTTAAGATCACCATATTCCTACAGGGCAAAAGTGGGAATTTACACACAGACACATACACACACACACACACACACACACACACACACACACCAGATCATGTCAGGAAATCTTCCCCTTCATGGGAACAAGTCTCAGACCATTTTTTTAAGAAGGAAATCCTGAAAACACAGGGTAGGTACCCCAGAGTCATCCTGTCTAGCCCTAGACCCTGCAAATAAACACTCTGAATTAGGTGGGGTTTTGAGTTTCAAGGGCAAGTTTCCCCCAAACTAAACACGTGTGCTCACACGCTTCTCCAGTGTCCATCTGGGGACAGGGAGGAAGGTGAGGCCTGCGGGCTGCCGGGATCGAGTTCAGGGTCTCCGAGTGCAGGGGCTGCAGAACTTCCATCTGGACGTGCGGGGCTGCCCGTGAAGCAGGTCCACGTCTCACACCAGCAGGGGCGGGCTCAGCCCAAGGGGATGGAGGAAGTCTGCTCTGGAGCAGAGCAGGGCTCTGAGTGACACCATGCACTTGGGGTCCAAGTCCCACCATGGGAAGGGGAAGGGCCACTGGGCTCAGTGACTCCATTGTCCCTTGGTTGGTGTCCACCCAGGGTCCTTTGTCAGCCCCCACGGCATGCACGGGAGAGCCTTCTGTGGTCTGCATCCTCCAGGCATGCTGGGAGGGGCTTGGCAGACTTCCGGCCCAGCCTCCAGGGAACTGATGTTGAGGTCTGGGCAGCTTGTCTGTAGGTGACTCGTGTGCATGCAGGGGCTTTGCAGGGTACCGCCCGAGCGCCTCTGAGGCCTCCAGACAGACTCCTGAAAAACGAAATCCAGGACAGTCGGGGACAGGGCCCAGGGGCCCCCCTGCTCGGGGGATTGCTATGTGTGACCGCAGAGATGTGTGCACACACCTGCCCGCCCTCTCACCAGCCACTCACACACGGGCACACTGGCTGGCACACTCAGACACAAGCTCTGACACTCACTCTGCACACAGGTGTACACGGGCTCTCCTGATACACCCGTGTGCACGCCCTCTTATTTGCTCACGCGCCACACACTTACACACTCATGCTCATTCACACACACACACACACACACACACACTTTCAAATGTGCCCACACTCACACCAGACACACACGCACACATTCACATAGATTCCATCCCCTCTCCCTCTCTCTCTCTCACACACACACACCTTTCTGCCCTGCTGGAGACAGAGGAGTCACCTAAAGAGGTTACTGTTTAGTCCTGACAAAGCTCTGCTAATCCACCTCCTCCCTCAGCCCCAGGAGGACAGGTGGACAGTCAGACACGTTCACCGAGTGAAAGTCAGTGTGACACCCACAGGGAGGCCACTTGGATTCTCTCCATGGCCGGGTTGAGTCCTGCTCGTGACCTGTGGTCCCCGGGGGCTGTAAACACCACCTGGGCCTGGTCCTGGCCTCAGCCCCAGCTCAGCCATGCCAGTCCCCCGGTGGGGGCTCTCTGCATAGGCCAGGGTGAGGTGAGGGCTCTCTTCCAGGGCAGCTCAGAGCAAAGCTCTCCCCAGACCTCCTGCAGGCCACCTGGGTTTGCTTGCTGGTCTCTTGCCCACTGTCACCAAGGAGATCACATTTTCCCCCAAGTCCTGTGCCTTGGATCTGGACATTCCCATATTGTTCCTGCCCCATCCTGTCCCAGAATCTCAGCTGTGGCTTCCTGTTGTGTGGAAGAACCCCAGGGGGCAATCCACTGCCATTCATGTTCCTTGGTTCTCTTTCCTTCAGTGAATTGCACTCACTGTGCAGCTTGGCCCTGGGTGCAGACCAGAAGGAGGGTTCTGCTCATGGAGTGGCCCTTCCAGGCCTGGGGTGGCGCTGGGTGGGGGCAAAAATGCATAAGAAAATGGAGGCAAAGACGAGCGTGGTAAGCAAGCAGAAGGCGTGCAGGGGATGAGAGGGGGTGGGAGCCAGGACGTCTGCCAGGTGTCAGGAAGGACCTCAGCACCCTCTGAGGTGGGAGGCCAGAGGACCACAGGGGCCTCGAGCTCCGGAGGGATCACTCTGGCTGCGTGTGGACCCAGGAGGGGCCAAGGAGGAGGCTAGGAGAAGAGATGGGGAGGAAGATGGCGGTGGCTTGGACCAGGGTGGTGGCCATTCTGCCCCCAGGGTGCCTCACACAGCCAAGTACTTCCAGGCCCAAACTTCACCTTGCCTGGCACAGAGCGCCGCCCTCTTGCTGCAGCTCTCCCTCCGCGTCCCATCTTACAACCCAGCTTGTCAGCCCTTGGACTTCCTCGTACGTCATTGGTCCAATTGCTACCAGTCTGTGAAATTCAAACTACTTAAGAGAAACTCCCCGGCCATTTTCCCTCTCTTCCCCAGCCCTGAGAGCAGACACTCTGGTCGTCCGCCAATCTCTCTCTCTCTCTCTCTCTCTCTCTCTCTCTCTCTCTTCAAGGCAGACACTGTTTGTCTGCCTAATAAAATCTCTTCTGTGAGTTCCCAAGTCCAGAGTGGTTTTTCTGGGCACTTTTTCACCTTTCACCCCCTTGCCTTCTTCTCCCAGGGCCCTTCCTCTTTCCTAGTGGCTCCGTCACCATGAAAGTAAGGCCTCCCCACAGCCACTGAGCACCTCCCCATGCCCCACAGTCCATCCCTTGGGAGCCCATGGACCCCCCCAGGCCCCAGAGAGGTCCATTCTCTCCCCTGCCCATTGACAGGTCCAGAATGACTCTTGAAGAGTCTCAGAGGCAACTCATTGCTGCATTCTTGTGAATCTTAAATAAAGACATAGAACTGAATTCCAAGCAAGAGGGTTGCATTTGACCCCCCACCACCGCCACACCCGCTTCCCTGCATTGGGGATTGAACCATGGCCTGGTGTGGGCTACGCAAGCGCTCTGCTACTTTCCTAGGCCCTAAAAGGGTTTTATCTGAGAAAAATACAGAAAGATCAGAATTGCACTTCAGGTCAGAATGGCCTCTGATGTGTCCAAAGAACAAAGGAAAAGGTCAAGAAAGGGAAAGCTATGTAAGTTGTTTTGAAAGACAGTTCATTAGTGCCAGTGGTGCCCTTCAGGAGCCCTGATGGGCGAAAGTCAGTAGTTACAGGGTGAGAACTGCGATCTGGCTGTTCCAGCTAAGTGCTTGCAGTGTTGGATTGGGCTCGGGAGACCGTGTATCAGGAGCTGCTCTTGTGTCATCTGCTGGCTGTCCCTGCATTGCTAGCTCTTCTTATGTGGCTCAAGTACTAAGCAGCTGTTAGGAACAATCGCTCGTGACAACTCCTGTTACCAGGCAAATTGAACTTGAGCGCCCTCCCTTTGTGGCCTTTCCCAGCTCTGTTTTTCCAGGGTTGGACATAGTGGCTCCACTTTGAATCTGACAACTTTCACACTAAAAGGAAAAAGTGTCTGTATCAAAGACAGCAGGCGAGGGGGAGACTGGCGAAACCCCTGCAGCCCCTTCCCCAGATGCCCCATGGGCTGGGATTACTGTGTGCTCCATCACTCACCTCCACTAGACCGTGAACCACTTAGGGCCATGATGTAATGGCTTTAAAACCCTCATCCCCAAATGCAGGCCAGGCTCCTGGTAAGCAAAGGAATGAAGAATGAGAGGTCTCAGGATTGGATGGGCCTCAGGACAAGTATAAAGTAAAAGTTCTCTTGATCCTCAGACACCTCTGTGCATTTCAACCTCCAAGTTTCACTGCAAGAGAAGCCAACTGTAGCATCAGGGGTCAGCTCAGACAATGCTTCACATTTCCACTGACATATCGATACCCCAAAGCACATCAATCAGTCCCATTCCAGCCAGACAGGAGAGGTTCTCAAGCCACCAGGCTCTTCTGCCACAGAGGATCCTCTGTAAAGCTTTTCTTAAAAAATAAGGCTTAACCTTTTCTCCGTCCTTGGGACATGCGGATGAGGCGAGGATGAAGAGACACACACACGATGTCCTTTGACTGACCAGAGCTTGGTTTAACCAGGTATATTTCAGAGACACAGCACTGAGCAGGGGAGAATCAGGAACGTCTTGCTGAACTATTTCAGCATCCATCCAGCTTCTCAGAGCTGACATTAAATTTACTGGATAGTATTAGTCATGAACCAAAATAAGGCACGGACATTCAAAATGTGAACAAGACATGTCTAACTTCTCCCTGAAGCCTGCAGCTGAAGCTTGGTCACTCCAAATAATCAATTTTGAATAATTTACTTTAAGTCAAATGAATGCATTTAGCTTCAAAGGATCCTGCTAGGTGCTAGGGAGGGATGCAAAGGGGATAGTCCTCCAAGTGACGCATAATCTGGTTTAGAGGCAGATCATCTTCCACAACTAGCTCTAACTGAGACAAATTCAGCAAAAAGAGTGTGTCCTTCAAAATTATTAAAAAGCATTCCAGGGGGACTTCTTGGTGCACCTCTTTGAAGCGAGATGAGAACCCAAACATTACAGGTGACGCACGGTACAGATGGGCCTAGACACACAGGTCTATGCTGACAGATACCCCACCATGAAGGCTTGAAACTGGGAGTCAGTTGTTCAAGGGAGAAAAGAGGAGACTCATGAGACAAGGTTAGGAGGATGCCCACAATGGGGCCAGTATAATTGGCCCAAAGGGGCCCAGTGGTCCTTGGGTAATGTGCAGGCCCTGGAGAAGATGAGAGAAAACACAGCCCTTCCACCCCTCCAGGTAGATCTAATAACTCCAGCATCTTCTGCGCCCTCTTTTTCTTTCTCTATCGTGGAACTGAACAGAGACCTGTCACTTCTCTTCTCAAGGAGTGACCATCTGGAGTGAGGGTCTCACCTGAAGACAGAGCATAAGGCAGCCCAGGTGGGCTTCCTGGCTCTGCCCCACACTGGCTGGGTGCCCTTGAGAAGAAACCATCTCTCTCTGACTCAGTTTCCTCATATGACAATCAGTGATCCCAATATCTGCCTCCAAGGACTATTGTGAGGGTTAAATGAAATAATGCACAGACAGGCATGTTGCAGTTTAGGTATGAGGTGTGCCCCAAAAGCTCAGGTGTGAGACAATGCAGGAAAGTTCAGAGGTGGAACGATTGGGTTATGAGAGCCTCAACCTAATCAGTGAGTTCATCCACGTGAATGGACTGATTGGGTGAGCTGTAAGCAGGTAGGGTGTGGCTGGAGGAGGTAGGTACCTTTGTGATATATATTTTATCCCTGGTGAGCAGAGCTCTCTCTGCTTCCTGGTGCCATGTCCTGAGCTGCTTTCCTCCGCCATGCCCTTCAGTCATGATGTTCTGCCTCTCCTCGGGCCCAGAGCTATGGAGTCAGCCATCCATGGACCGAGAGCTCTGAAACCATGAGCACCAAACAAACTCTTCCTCCTCTAAAATTGTTTGTGCCAGGTCTTTGGTCACAGAGGTGTAAAAGCTGCCTTAAGCAAGGGACAAAAAAGATCACGTGTGATAAATGGTTGCTGTTGTTATAAATGCCTGAACGTGTTCAGCTGGGGCAGAACAATCTGTCAACCACTGACACCGGCTGTCACTCGACAGCTCTACCAACACTGGAGCACTCGGCTGATCCTAAACACTTAAAGCATGCCACGGATTGGAGGTGGTTTGCATGTGGTCCCTAAAGGTTCGTGTGCGGGAATTTTGGTCCCAGATTGGTGTTGGAAAGTGGAATCTTTCAGTGGTAGGTCCTAGTGCAAGGTAATTAGGTCATTGGGGGCGTGCCACCCTTGGCAGGGATCAATGCAGTTCTTGAGGAACCCTAGTTACTTCTCTTGACAGTGTGCTATTACAGAAAACACCAAGGCTGGCCCCTTAATCTTTCTGGCTTCCTGCCTCATCGTGTGATCTCTGCCTCTTGCATTTGCTCCCACGTGATGCCATCTGCTATACTGTGGTGAAGACAGAAGCCTCTCATCAGAGCTGAGCAGATACTGGGGGCATGGTCATGCATCTCCTAAACTGGGAGCTAAAAAAAAACTCTTTTCTTTATAAAGTATCCAGCTTTGGGTATTTTATTATAGCAACAGAAAATGGACTAATATAAAATGTAACCAGTCAGTATTTTTGGGAGTTGTGGTCTCTCTGTTATTAACAATGCAGATAGTGGCTGCTAGGCTTTGGTAAATCCCTTTGGTCAGAGGATGAATGGGCTCTTAGCAATCATAATGAACTTTTCATATTCTGAGGCAGAACGAACTCAACCCTTGTTCAGTCTGTCCTTGGCACAATGCGCTGACTACTATGACATTATCAAAGGCAACCCAAACTTGGCTTGTTCATAAAAAACAAAACCCCAAAAGAAAAAGGCAATTTCTGTGACTGCAAAGAGCAGAGTACATTTTGTGGGTGGTAATAAAGGGATGAAAGAGGGTCAGGAGAACCCAACCCTGGAACACGATATGATGGACATTGTGGCTGAATCCCCAGCAGCCATTGCACTCCTTCCCTGCAAGAAGTGATAATAGGGATTGATTGTGCTGGTGGGTAGGCGGGCACATTAAAACACCACGCCCTTGAGAATGAACTGGCCAAGTTGATCTTGCAGTCTCCTTCACCTGGGTTAATGATTCATCCAGAAGTGAGCGTGTGACCCAATGCTGGTCAATGAGACATAGAGGAATCCACAGGGAACTTGCTGAGAAAAATAACATCTTTGTCGAAAGCAAAACTCAGTCAGAGCCCCTGTGATGCACTTACCTTTTTATTTGCTTGGCTTTTTTTTGTTTTGTTTTGTTTTTTTTCAGTACTGGGATGAAACCCAGGATCTCATGCACACTAGGCAAGAGCTCATCTCCAGCCCCTACCTCCTATCTTCTATATAGTCACTTGCAGGACATTTCCAGTTGCATACTGCAAGCTTCTAAAGAACAGGGATGACTTCTTTGTCACATTTTTAACCCCTCCAGTTTCTGGTTCAGGTGAAATGTTTAAACATTGATCATCACACAGGTGTGTTCCGTACATATTGGTTGGATCAGATTGCTCTACAGCAATGGTTCTCAGCCATGGGACACCCCCCACTCAACCCCACCAGGAGACATTGGGGTTGTCATGACTGCCAGGGGGAGTGGACGCTACTGGCATCAAGTGGGTCAAGGCCAGGGGACTGCTAAACATCCTACAATGCACAGGACAGTCCTCAACAGAATCATCCAGCCTGGGGTGTCCATTATGCCAAGGTTAAGAAGCCCACTCTGCAGACAACCAAATAGGAATTCTCTCTCTTGATTCATTTTGGTAAGACCAAAATAAATGTTTGAAAATAAAGATTTTTAATAGGGTAGAACCTTAAGCCACTGAATCTCAGATCACCTCAACTGATTAACAAACATACCTGAATGTTTCTCTGTTGATTGAGACAACCCTTTTCCATCAGTCTATGGTTCCTCCATGGATTGGCAGCATCTCACCCTGCAACAGCCAAGGTGAGTCTTCCATAAGCAGGGCAGTGTGGCTGGGTCTCATCCCCACAGGTCAAATTCTGTAGTATAATGGTACAGCCAGTAATGGCAGCCATGCTTGGGTCCACGTGGTGGGATTTCCAGCTGCATGGATGGTGGTAACTAAAATCCTTTGCTTTCATTACTCAGATGAAAAGCTTTCAACTGTCAAAGTGCATTCTCTGAAGCCCACCCTTCACATGGCCTTGGAAGCAAGGAGAGCCCAGAAGAACACGGTGACTTGGAAGATAGTTGAAGTAGACACGAGGACGAGAACTTGGCTGGTTCAGGCCGAACAGGTGGAAGGCCCAGCCCCAGCCAGGTGACCAAGTCCTCACTGGGACCTGAGGAAGATGGATCTGGTCACCATCCCTCCCAGTCTCTCACCCCATCCACCTCCCAGGGTGGCTGTTTCCTTGTCACTTCCAGAAAAGCTGCCCTTGCTGTTTATTCCCCGCTGATTTCACAGTCTGGGGTGATTGGCAGGCCCCTAGATTGGCTCTTCCAGAAACAGCCCTGGCCCGAGCAAAGCAAGCAGAATTTGTTCTGCAAACATAAGCAACACATCCATTGCCTCCCCACCCCGCACCAGCCAGCCAGCCCAGGCTTGGCTTACCGGACTTCAGTGTTGGTGGGGAAGGGGCACAGGACCCCCCCAGATACCCAAATCCAAGATGCTCAAGTCTTTTATGTACAAGGGTGCAGTATTTGCATATGACTTACATATGCCCACACACTTTAAATCATCTCTAGATTACTTTAAATGCCTACTACAAAGTCAATGCTATGTAAATTGTTGCTGTATTGTTTAGGGAACAATGACAGAAGTCTCCCTGTGTTCGGTGCTGAAGCAACTTTTTCAACTATTTTCTGTGGGAGGTTGGATGAGCACACAGCCATGTAGACACTGCCGGTGGATTGGTGGGGTGCTGTTCCCATGAACCCTCACCTTTAGCTCCAGGGGCACTTTGACCTGCCAAGTGCTCTCTGTGACTAGGTGTTTTTCTCGTCCTCAGACGCCCCAGATGAAGACAAGAAATAGGAGGAAGCATGGAGGGGTTCTTACCCCACCCTGAGCGGAGGAGGAGAGGAGGACAAACAGAGAAAAACTACTCTCTTGGGGCTCCTGGTAAATTCAGGTTTTAATTTAGGATTTGCGGAACGGCTGGCAGGATTGGGTGAAGTCCAGGATGGAGGCTTCGCCTCCTCCAGGGCCTGGAGCCTGTGACTTTCTTGCTGAGGGCCCTGCCCCCATCCAGAGACAAGGAACCTAATAAATGCATTCAAACTGGGGCGTCAATGACAGACATCACGCTGCTTCTCAGGGGGTTGAGAGCAGCAAGGGGCCTCTAAAAGAGAAATTCTAGACTGGGCTGTCAGCAGAGACCTGTCTGTATTCGTCCTGGAAAACGTTTCTTTCACTTTTCCATTTGCTGAGTTCTCTATTCACCAGTCCTGCCTCTTACCCTGCCATACACCCTCACTTTGGCAATCCCCAAATGGGAACACAACCACCGTTGTGTGAGATAGGCAGAGGTCTTCTTTCCTTTATATACTGGGGGAAAAGGGAAGACCAGGGTCTGGCGCATGTGACCCTGAATAGTGCTCACTTCCAAAAGGGGAATGAGGCATGGAAGAGAACCCCTTGATTTTCCTTCCCGGGGCTCAGCTGCTGCTATCAGAAGCTCACGTGTCCATCAGCCCCAGAAGCTCTCACCCGTGCGCTCTAGATCAAGGATGCACATGCACATGCGCACAGCCACGGAGCCTGGGACAGCAGGTGACAGAGGAGGGCAACTGTATGGACAATTCAGAACCTTGTGCAGTCCAGGAGGCTCCTCTCCTCCAGATGGAACACACAAGGGATAAGATGGAGCGACCTCTGCAGCTGAAGGAGACTTAGTGCAGTCTGAATGGGTGGCTGGGTTGGTTGGGAGCACACCAAGGCCTGGGCTTTCAAAATTCTTTCATTGGGAACATGGCCCCCTGAAATATGCCATATAGATGGGCAAGCTGGATGCTTTCCATATGCCCTCTGAGATAAAGGAAGAGAGAATGAAGAAAGGAAGGGAGGAAGGAAAGAAGAACAGAGGGAGAGAAGGAGGGAGGGAATGAAAAAGATGGATGGATGGATGAGTGGATGGGTAGATGGGAGGATGGACCAATAGTTAGATCACATTCCAGTCCCCTCATATTCACAGTGTCACTTTCTGAGGTTTCAGTTATTCACAGTCTAAAAATATTCGTATTTATCTTGATTTTTTAAGAGAGACAACATTCACATAATTTTTATTGCAGCATATTGTTATAATCATTCTACTTTATTATTAGTTATTTTTAATGTCTTACTGTACCTAATTTATGAATTAAACTTTATCATAGAAAAAAATCAGAAATCTGTGCAGGATCTGGTACTATTTGAGGTTTCAGGTCTCCACTAGAAGTCTTGGAATGTATCCCCCGTAGATAAGGGGGACCACTGTAATGTAAACATATTCCTCCCTTTGAATGAGGGGAGATTTGAGGCATTTGGGGCTTCAAAGATGTGAGTTGAGTTGAGCAGCCTGAGAGATGGGCCTCTGTGCTGCCTGGGGAGCCAGGCTCCACCATGTGCTGCGACAATAGTCAGGATGGCCAAAGAACCTGGAAGAAGGCGGAACAGAGCGGTCCCTGGCCCTGCAGCCAAGCAGCCAGGTTGACTCTCAGCTGATTCCCATGATTGCGAGACATTGCCGTCATCTTGGTTGGGGAAGGGGTCTTGTCTAAAGTTACAGCTCACGCATATACCTGTGGAGTCTGAATTGGTCTAGGGTGGGCCCAGGACCCACATTAAGCAAACATCACCATGTGGCTCAGAGGCAGGTGGTTCCTGGAAGGTTTCCATGTAGCCCTTGAAAACCAGGTTCCTAGAGGAGCAGAGAAGGCTGTGCTTCAGGTGGGGCCACAGAAAACATGTAGTTTTCTAAGACGTTGCAAAGAGCTAAGAGGAGCCTATGGGTGGGCTCACCTGAGAAAATAATCCAGCCCAAAGAACTCTTGGAAAAGGGCACAGTCACAGTTACCCCGACTCATCTGAAGGTTACGCAGTGCACCCCATGGCATGGACCAGGTATACAGAACTACAGGCAGGAAGCGGAGCTACCAGGAATTAACACAAAGGTCTACTGCATTCTCAAGGTCTAATCAATCTCTCCCTCATGGTGAGCCCCTGTGAACATCTGTTAAGTGATAGTCACCCACAAGGAGGGACTACTGATGAGTGAGTAGAAACCACACATTTTAATTTATTTTAGAAATCCTCAGCCTTGACAAGTCCATTGAAATCCTTTGGGGAGTTTTTTAAAAATTTTGTTGTTTGGGTTCCCGCCCTGGAGATTCCAATTTAATTGGTCTGGAACATGACCTGGGCTTTGTTTTCACTCTGTTTCATTTTTAAAACTCCCCAGTGTGTCTCACATGCAGTCAAACTGAGAACTGCTGCTCTAGCTGTTAGTGGACTTGTATGGATTAAGTTGAATCATATAAAATTGGCCTACAAAAGTGGCAGTTTCATATGGTTAAGCCTGAAACTTCTCTTTAATTCATTTCTGTGTTTGGTTATTGAAATAAAAACATCTGAACACAAATGAAGCCCGGGCAGCCCTGATTTAAGATACTGGATGAGACACATCTAAAGATGAGCTGGTCCCAGCTTAGGTGGGTGAGGAGAACCTGCCCTCTAAGGTGGCAATGACCTTCATAGAGGCCTTGAGAGGCTTGCTCCTCATTTTGGGCCAAATCATGAAACTATTCCATGTCTGAGAATAAATAAAAGATGTTAATAGGAAAGGCTTCTCAATCCAACTTCTATTATAGGAAAGGCTTAACTGGATTCGTGTGGAAAAGTCTCTGCTTACATGAGGATGAGTGCTCTAGAAATCATTTTCGCTTCCTCATTGGTAACTGGAAATCTGCGTCCAGCAGGGACCCGTGAAGAACCATCAGGGAGAAAGGAGAAAAGAAGGCAATGAAAGAGAGCCAAAGCCCAAAAGTAGTCACAAGGGAAAAATGAAGCTTCATCCTTTGCCTTCCTTTATGGTTCATGTCTTGCTTGGGAAGATGCAAAGTGTAAGAACCATCCCGAAGACCAACCTCACTTTTACCACCAACTGCAAAGTTCAGGAGGCACAATCCCTACCCTGAAACTCAAAAATTAATTATGAGTAGTCACAGGTTTCACCAGAAGTTGTCATACTCATGTTTACTGGCTGTTACAGGGAAAGGATGCAGATTAGAATCAACCAAGGCAGGAGGACAGAGTCTAGGAGTGTTCCAAATATGGGACATCCATTGTCTTCTCCCCCGGAGAACCAAGGCAGAATTACTATCCCAGCACTGATGAGGGACAATATTCAAGGAGTATTGCCCCTGAGGACTCTTCCCTAACATCAGCATCCAGAGTTGTTTTTTTTTGGGCTCCATTACTTAAACATGGTGGGTGACCCACATGGCTGACCTCAGACTCCAGTCCTTCCAGAGGTTATCTAAAATGGGATGACCCCAAATCTCCACCCTAAATCACATTTTTGGTGTAGCTCAAAACTCTAGACAAACAAAGATATCTCATAAAATGAAATTCCAAGGACTTAGAGATCACTTCCCAGAAGCCAGTGGTAAAATTCAGATCTCTCGTTAGGCAAGGTTGAAATTTTACTAGACTGTGGATGAGATTCCCTTCTGTCAAAGAAATCTCACATACTTCTCTTCACTGGGCCTTATCAGTGTAGGCTGACTGAAGACCTCGGGCCATTTGTCCTTCTTAGGTCAGATGCTGCCATCGTTTGCATCTGGAATGTCCTTCAAAGACCCATATGTTAAGGCTTGGTCCTCAGCTTGGTTCTGTTGGAAGGTGATAGAAACTTTAAGAGGTGGAGGCTAGAAGGAGATCTTTTTATTATTGGGGGTGTTCCCTTGAAGGGGATAGTAGGCCCTAGCCCATTCCTTTCTTTTTTGCATCTTGGTCATGAGGTCAAAGGCTTTGCTCCGCCACATCCTCCCTGTTATGATGTGCTGCCTGGCCACAGGCCCCAAAACACTGGGGATCAACTGGCCATGGACTGAACCCTCCAAAACTGTGAGCCAAAATAATCCTTTTCTCTGTGAGCTGATTATATCAGGTATTTGCTACTGATACAGATGCCACCTCCGAATTCTAATCTTAGTGAGCCCTAATTCTATGGGCCCACAGATGTGAGCAGAGGCTGGAAAGAACTGAAATTTTTGTACCTCACAAAGCCTCCCATGTAGGTGATGTCTAGATGCCTGAAGTATAAGCCAAGTCTGATCTCTTTTATTTTTTAATCTTAGGAATTTGTTGCTTAAAATGCAGGTCACCACTAGGTATAACATGAATTTGTCCAATAATTTAAGAATATTCATTTCTGCAACAGAAGACAAGGAAGAAAATGAGTTGCATGAAATTGATAAGATGAAGTACAGAGAATAAGTTAGCAAGTAGCTTGGGAGAGATAAGCAGAAGTCCTAAGAAATGTTAAGTAGATAATAGTTGGTAGCTGTCTCAGTCTGTTTACTGTTGCTATTAACACAACACTACAAGACAGGAAAGTTATAAAGAAAAGAGGTTTACTTGACTCATAGTTCTGGTCTAAAGTCAAGGAACTGCATCTGGTGATGGCCTTCTTGAGGGCAGAGTCCCAAGGTGGTGCTGGGCATCACATGGCAAGAGACAGGGAGGAGAGAGGGAGAGAGGAGAGAGAGAGAGGAGAGAGGAGAGAGAGAGAGGAGAGAGAGAGAGAGAGAGAGAGAAAGAGAGAGAGATAGATCTGGCCACCCTGGCTTTTACAACAGACTCATTCTCAAGATAACCATTAATCCATGTAACCACTAATTGTATACATGGATTATGGAATTCATGAAGGAGAGTACTAATCATGGCTCAAAGGTCCCACCTGAATCTACTTCTTAGTGTCTCATAACAAGGATTAAATTTCAACATTATTGGGCTGGAGCTGGGGCTCCGTGGTAGAGCACTTGCCTAGCATGTGTGAGGCACTGGGTTCGATTCTCAGCACCACAAATAAATAAATGAATAAAATAAATTTCAACATTATGGGTTTGGGGAAATAGCTCCATGGTAAAGCACATACTTAGCAAGTGTGAAGCCATGGATTCGTTCCCCAGCACCAAAGAAATGATAAATTCAACGTGACTTTGGGAGGGTACTAACCATAGCAGCAATCTGTATGAGGTACATAGTTGAATAAAATGAACTAGCAAGAAAAAATGACTAGCTATTTCTATATTGAAAGGAATGGAAAGACTAAGTTACAAGGTATGTTTCTCACCACCTCCAAACTAATGGTTGGGTCATCCTTATATCAGTCACCATTGGTGAAGTCAGTATGCCCTATTCTGGATCCTATGTGCTCTGCCCAAGAAATGCAGATAAAATCTTTAATTGTTCAATCAACTAGTCGCCAGATTACCACTGGGACCAGGCGTGAGTGCCCCTGCATTTCTCCAAGAGAGCAAATGTGTGAAGACCCCAGGTACCTGCTACCTGCTGAGCTGCTGTTTAACCTTTGCAGGGAAGGTTGATGTGGGCAGCAGAGACACAGGGCATGTGAGCACCATGCCACCTAGGATTCAGGTGGGTACTCTTTTCACTCCACCTGCACGCTATCCTGAGTGTGGCTCCCTACCCCACCACTTCCCCCTTGCTTTCTACTGTAAGTTGATTTGAGCACCTTCACTTGATCTGTGTGCTTTCTGTTTGGGAATCACTAGAATTGTTTCCAGGTGCTGTACTTGGCGGCTACCCCTGGATCAGGTTATTTCCTAGGATTAAGTGCTACAAACTATTATAAAACTTGACATACAACTGAGGGATGGACCCAGATGTCATGAATGGCACCTGCCCCTGAGCAAGGAAGAGGACAGTGCAGACAGGCTCTCTGAGGCTCCCTTGCAGACCCGGGAGGGAAGGGACTGAACATTTCCAAAAAGTCGAGGCACAGACAACCGTTGGCCTTAGTGATCCTCATGCAGAAGGATAATCAGAGTGCCAAATCGGGGTATTTGTTTTGCTTCATACCAAATAACCCTGTAAATATTTCCTTTTTAAAATGAGACAGGGCCACCATGACCATCTACCCTTAGTCCTCAGGCAGTTCCACCTGAGCAGGGTCCAGGACAGAGACTGAAGTTGCACCCCCTTCATGGGGATGATTAAGAAGGGCCTTGGAAAGTGAATTACTCTAGAAGAGGGATCTACCTGAAATCTACTAAGACAGGACCCGGGAGGAAGACCTGGAAGCAGGATAGCAGGAACTCAGCCCTGGGGAAGATGGGTGCTTGGTGAGCAGGGGTGCTTTTCTTCCTCTTTTCCCTCATCCCTTACTACACTCTTCTCCCTTTTCCCTTAATAATGCCCCCCCTTTTGGTTCTAGGGATCAAATCCAGGGACTCTCTACCACTTGCTGAACTACATTTTAAGTTTTTTAAGTAAAAAAAATATTTTAGTATAAAAGTTTATAGTGTTTTTGAGACAGGGTCTCACTAAGTTGTCCAGGCTGGTCTTGAAACTGCAATCCTCCAGCCTCAGCCTCCTGAGCCACTGGGTCTACAGGCATGCGCCACCATGCCCAACTAGTCCCTATAATTCTAAAATGATCCTGGGAGAGAGTTAAGGAAATAGATGTGGGATAAAGGTTCCAGGAGCATTGCAAATGACCAATAAATATGATATTGAACCCTAGTCATTCCAGAAATGAGGATCAAAGACAATAGCACAAGTCCTTGGGAGTGTCTGAAATAACTGGGGGATATGATCTCTGCTTGAACCAAATTCGACGCTCATAACTCCCTGGGTGGACCTGAAGATGTAAGGGATTCTGATTTCAGGTTTGTTTTCTTATGATTGTGAAATAACACTATTATACCAACCGAAGTTGCAGGCACTTGGAAATTGAATAAAAGCACAATAGTCAGGATTTGTTGTCTTGTGAGGTGAGAGTCCCTTGCCTTTGCCTTGGGACACTTGGAGGTTTCATTTGGAGAAACCGGAGTTGACAACTATCACTGTTTTGCTGGAGGAAATTTCCGGTCCCTGTGTTGCCCAGACTCTCTGCCTGGCTTGGGCTCCCCCAACCCCACACCCCACCCGACCTGCTGTGGACATGTCTGCCAGAGTCTGAACAACAGGGCTGATAAGCTGTCGAAACCCAGGTCCCTTCCTTACTAGCAGGGACCATCTTCTTCTCCCCCAAAAGAGAAAATTGAGATTTGGAGGTTTGGCAAAGAAGCTGGTTCCCTCTGACAAGAAGCTGAGGCTTAATGGCATCATTAAGAAATATCCAGACAGGAATGTTCACACGACCCCATCTCCTGACTCTTGTTGAAGGACAGATTTTATTCTGCGCGCTGGAAGGAATTTCCTATTCCTTTTTCTCAGGCTCCTCTGACTCCACTAGGAAAGACGTGTCAGTCAATGCTTGAAGCTTCTGCGTGGCAGAAACATCATAAGGCATTTCTCTTGTGCTTTGGTCCGTCCATATCCTGCCTCCAAAAGTGACAGCTCTGCAAGATGTCAGGGGTGCAGGAGGGCTGAGGGCCACCCTTCCAGAGGTCTCACAGAAATGTTGCAATAGTTCTGAATGTGAAGAGAGGAAAATTCCTACATTGTGAACGTTAGGGTTTTCCCAACCATTTTCTGGACAGAATTAGTGCAGGTTGGTTTCTAGGATTTTACTTGTCACCAGTATCGTGACAATCAGGGCAGCTTACCAAAACTTGCAAACCAAAGAGCAGGACCCTGTGAAACAGCAGCACTGGCCAAACCTCCTCCTGGGCTTCTTTCATAAACTCGAGTGGTATATTTTGCCTCAAGCCTTTGAAACTTACAAGCTGGGGTTTATGGCCGGCAGGGAGGTCCAAAAACACAGGCCTGCCTTGAAATTCCAGTTTGTGTCCACCCAGGAGCTGTTCTGGCACCACATGGAGGGGACAGGCTGGGTGCCAGGGCTGTGTGCCTGCTCCCGCCTGCAGATGATGATGTCTGGCATCTGCCTCTCATTCACAGTCCCTGAGCTTTGCCAACATGAATTCCTTTGGGAATGTCCCCACCAGGCACACTGAGAAGGCAATACCCAGGACACCCCACCACTCACGCTTCTGACTATGAATACACTGCTGTCAGCAGCCCAGAGAGAGGCTAGGCTGGTGGGAAAGCCGTGGGAGGCTGGGGACTCCTGAGTTCCCCATCAGCCATGTCAGTAATGACAGTCATCCATTCCAGAGTGTTACCCGGGAGTGTGCCTTCTAGGCCCCCGTGCCTGGCTAATGTGTCTGTGACCAGCCATCACAGGAACTTTCAGGGCTACAAGAGAGAACACCCCAGGCAAACTGGGACAAGGTGGTTACCCTACCTAGGTGTCCCTGAGCCCGCCATCATTCTTCCTGTAACACCTTGCAGGTGTCAATACCGCAAGCCCTCGTTCTACCAGGGGAAGGCCAGCACTCCTTGCATGATCTCCAAAGAGCATCCATCAGCCCTGGGCTGCAGGCTGCGAACTCCCAGGACTTCTAGCTCTGTGCCTTTGAAGGCGAGCCAGGTCCAGAAGCAGGCTTCCGAAGAAGGTCACAGGTACCTGCAGGTGGTGGGAAATCACACAGGAGCTAGGCAAGCACGCAGAACAGGAAAGGGAACCCAGGGGTCTGGGCAGAGCACCGGGGTGTCCCCTGGGACTATTATCCTCTCATTTTGCAGACAGCACAGTGAGGTGCAGAGAGTAACGTGCCCAACGGTAAAGAGCTTTCATTTTGCACCCCTTGATTTCAAACGTCTGGCCTCAGAACTGTGACAGAAGAAACCCCTGCCACTCTGGACCACCCATTGTGTGGTGCCACTGCCACAGGAAATTGACCGGAGGGATCTGGGATTATGGCCTCAGGGTGTGGCTGTGAGGGCTCTGCCTAGCTGGGGGGTCCTGAGGTCCAACCATGCTTATGCCCTGAGGTCAAGGTCAAACACAGTCCCTCCTGGAACAACTCTGCAATTAGCCGTGGTTAGCTGGAGCCTCATTCCCTAACCAAACCCCAAACTGCTATTTTCCTTTTTGAGCCTCAAGAACACATAATGGAAACCAGCGCTCCCTGTTGCCTCCTTCCCTGGCAGTGCCGAGTCTGGCAGTTTATTGCACCAAAAGCTACAGGAAACTGGGATGCCAAGCGCACTCCAGGAAGTCTCTGTCCCTCCCACATGGCACCCTCATTCCAGGTCAAGAGGCTTGGGAGTTTCCCAGGACAGAGTTAACCCAGTGACATGCTGGGCTCCCAGCCCAGGACAGTGAATGCCACTAGGCCATTTTCGTGACTCCTCTCTGCTCCCCATGACATCATCATTAGAGTGAAGTCATGGGCCCTTGTGGGAAGATGAAGCTACCAGATAAATAGCATTCATGGAGAAGTTTTGGTGACAGTGCCAAATGCTTTTATTAGGAATGTGTGTTTTGTTCAGCCAATAAAGCCAGGGGCAACAAAGACTGCATGTACAAACAAAAAGGCTTCTTAAAAGTTTTGAAGTGCCTATATTCTTGACCATAGTTACACAAGATGTTACCCCTGGGCACGCCTACTATGATGGCTGTCATTTTAAAAAGCTAAAAATGACAAGTGTTGGTGAGGTTATGGATGAATTTGGAATTCTTGTCCATTGCTAGTGGAGATACAAAATGACACAACTGCTATGGAAAACACTAGGTTCATGCCTGTGATCCCAGCCACTCAGGAGACTGAGGCAGGAGGATGACAAACTCAAGATCAGCCTGGGCAACTTAGCAATATGCTGCCTCAAAATAAGATGAAGGAGACGAGATCACGGAGGTCCTTCCGTCTAAAGATGGCAGCCTCGAGGGCAGCAAGAGGTGCCATGGTCTGCGGACAAGCATTGGTAGTCCAATTGCTGTTGTCAGAAAAATTGGTTGGACCGCGGCGTGGAGACAGAGACTGGCCTTCACAGAGGTATAGGTTGGATTCATTTTTCGTCAGAAGAAGAACTTCAGAATGCAACCCAGCAGCAAAATCGTATTATGGAGGAGAGATCTACGTTCAAGCTCAAAGACGTAAAATGTTGCAAGGTGATCAAACAGCTGATGAAGAGAAGGATTTCTGATTATTTTCCATTAAATAAACAACTGAGAAAAATAAATAAAAATAAATAAATAAATTCATACATACATAATAGAATGAAGGGAAAAAATGACTGGGGATGTAGCTCACTACTAAAGTTCTTTCCTACCAAGGGCAAGGCCCTGGGTTCAATTCCCAGTACTATAATAAATAAATATAGTGGGGTGGAGCTGGGGATATAGCTCAGAGGTAGAGCAACCCTGGTTCAATCCCCAGTAAAATGAATTAAAAAAAACACCCCAAACAAACAAAACCCCTAACAATTACCAGATGATCCAGCACTTCCACATCTAGGTATATGCTGAAGAGAAATAAAAGCAGGGATTCAGATGTATTTTCACATCAAAGTTCATAACAGTATTACAATAACCAAAAATGGAAGCCCCCCAAGAGTCCATCAACAGACAAATGGGTAAACCAAATGCCGTATATCCATTCGATGCGCGATTCTCCTGCTGTGAAAAGGCAGGCTGGCATATGTGAGGCCTGGATTCCATCCACAGCACTGAAGGAGGAAAAAACTAAATGAAATGTTGATGTGTGCCGCAACATGGACGAATCTTGAGGACATTACTGATGTTATGCTAAGTATAATAAACCAGTCACAAAAGGACAGACACCCGCTTCCACTTATGCAAGGTACCTAGAGAGGCCCATTTCACAGGGAAAAAAAGGTGGAAGGGTGGTTGCCAGGCCTGGCGGAGGGAGCTTGGCAAGTTGCTTAGGTGCACGGAGCTTCAGTTTTGCAAGATGAAGAGCTCTGGACCTGGATGGTGACAGTCGCACAGCAGTGGAAATGTCATGAACCTAAAAATGGTGCAAATGGCACATTTTATGTTATGCATATACGGATACGATTTTTAAAAAAAATCAAAGACCAAAACCAAAACCATCACTGGGGAACGTCGGGAAAGGGACATGGGAATTCTATACTCGTTTTGCGATTGAATTGTGAATCTAAAATTATTTCAAGGAAAAATTAAAATATAAACAGACAAACTATATGAAGGGGTAACAAATGTATTTATAAACACATAAGAAAAAATTATGAGGATACGCCAAATGTTTTAGATCGGGGGTTTGGGGTAACACCTTTTTTTTTTTTTTAATTTTTTTCTACTTTTCTGAGGCCTTGCAAAATGAACACTATTATCACAATGTGGAGAGGGAGACTTACCTTCCTAACGTTCCCTGCTACTTTTCTTGTAACATATAGACGGCGATTCTCTTTTTGACATTTAGTGACCAAAACAGTCCCATTTTAAGACCTCTAACAACGTGTACAGTGTCCAACATATTAAGACACAAATAAATTTCTGTTGAAGAAATTATAATACTATCTCCCTAATCAGCAGTGAGATGAAATCCAGACACCCCAATCTCTGGTGACAGAAACAAAAGGCTTCAGTCACAGTTGATGCTCTGTTCTACACAGGAGAAATGTCACTGCCCGAACAGACGAGGGCGTTTGCACTAGTGATCAGGAAGTTTTTCTACAACATTCAAACATAATGTTGGGATTTTGGGGTCTTCTATCACTCCACTCCTTTCCATAGTCCCTGCCAGCCTACCCCAAAACTTCAGAGAAAGGTATTCTCCAGAGGAAAAACCATAATGACAAGGTTTGACCAAAATTCTCATCACCCAGTTATGTGATTGCTTGGGGTTGAATTGTGTCCCCCCAAAACAGACACATTGGGGTCCTAACCCCAGTACCTCAAAATGAGACCTCTTTTGGAGATGGTGATCTGTTACCAACTATATGTTTATGTGTCCACCATTTATATTTCAAAGTCCTAAGACAATCATATGAGAAATCAGAACTTTTAGGAGGAAATTAGGTTTAGATGATGTCATGAGGGTGGGACCCTCTTGAGGGAATTAGTGCCATTATAAGGAGAGGAAGAGACCAAAGCTTTCTCTCCCTCTGTCATGCAAAGACACAGGAAGAAGGCAGTTGTTTACAACCCAGGAGGAGGACCCTCAGCGGAATCCGATCATGCCCACCCCTGACTGTGGACTCCCCAGTCTTCACCCAGTCTTGTTATGGGTGAAGCCAAACTGATTGAGACAGGATCTTATTGCTGAGGTTATCAAGTTAAGATGGGGTGTTTTGGGTGGACCCTAATTCAGTATGACTGGTCCTTAGAAAAAGAGAAATTTGGATGCATAGGCACACAGGAAAGAGGATGCAGAGGTTCAAGGAGAATTCCATGCACAAACCAAAGGAACACTGGAGGCCACCAGCAGCGGAAAGTGGCCTGCTACGGATTCCTCCCAAGGCACTTAGGAGAAGTCTTCCCTGAAGTCCCCTTTGATCTGGAACTAGAAACTTCCAGAACTGTGAACCAATGTGCTATTCCCAGTGCACCTCTAATTCGAGTTGCTTTCTTACTGCATCCCTGGCAACCTGGCCTTCAGCCCACCTTTCCAGTCAGCTGCTTTCCTGACAAACCCACTTCTGTTCACCAAGGGGGAAGCACAGAGCCTTTGGATTCAGCTCCTGTTAAAGTCTCCTTCCGAAGCTCAAATCTACAATCGCCATTTTTTTTCACTTGTACCACAAAGACACAATTCATCATGTGTGTGTGCCCCTCCTGCCCTTTGCTTTATTATTTTCCAAACCTATGAATTTCTTATCAAAACTAACTCCTAAATGCTAACACCTACCTAGAAACCCTCTCCTCCAATTGCAGTTCCACAGTAGGATCCCATGACCTTAAGGACTAAGGGCAGAAAGACATGTGGCCCTGTGGGGACTTTTCCAAACAACTGGTTACACAGCCTTGCATAGCCCCAGATCAGGGTGCCTGGATCCCACCCTGTGAGCATGAATGGTGCTCATAGCTTGTGGTCTAACCCATAATCAAAAAATTCACAGCCCATAAGCCAAAATGGAAAAGATGGTTGGTGGGTGCCAATGGGATCATGAGCCTGACTCTTTAGCATGGTGGAGGAAAGGCCCTCAGCCTTCCTTTCCTGGATTCTGCGGGACTGTCCTGCCTGTGCGTGTTGAGATGTGAATGTTGCTTCTCTGGCCTTCCTAGAAGGTAGGACACGGGACTGACAAACAATTAGCTGTGCCCTTTCCTCTCTGAACTGGCAAATTATTTAGCAATGTCAGCACACATTGGGTCCAGCCATAGGACAGAGCTGGAAACCAGAAGGAGCTGTCTATTCATGTAGTACTCAACAAACATTTGCAAAGCACCTAATATGTTCCAGGCACAGCTGGGTATTGGGAGTTCCTATGCTTGCAGAGCACATAGCTGGGGGTGAGACAACTCTTATAAGAACACCAATCCTACTGGATTAGGGCCCCACCCTTATGACCTCATTAAGCTTTGATTGCCTCCTTAAAGGACCTATTTCTGAATATAGTCGCAGGGGAGGTTAGGACTTCTACAAAGGAAAGGAATGCTGTGTCTTCTACATAGACACAGAATTTAGGGCCTAACAGATGGAGTCCAGTGAAAGAAATGAAAAAATGTCCATTACATTTGGCAGTGAGAAAGTTCCTGGTGATGCTACATGCTGGAAGAAGAATCCAGAATGCAGCAGTGCAAGATGAATCAGACAACATTAAGAAATTGAAATCAATTTTAATTTCAATAAGCTTCAAGTCAACATTTCTAATAAACTTGGGTAGGTAGAGATGAGAAGGGAAGAACAAGCGTAGATCCTAGCCAAGTGTGTCAGGTCAGGCGAGGGTAGTACTGGAGGGGCTTACGTCCTTTACATAGGCTTGTGGAATACAGCTTTGTGGGGGTTTCTGGGGCGTCTCCTTGCTGAATCACATGCAGTCCTTCTAAGGACAGAATAAGCATTTCTAACTCTTTGTACCAAGACTATTCGTCCATCCACTGAGGTGGCTTTCTGTGCTCCCAGAGGGGTATCCTGTGAGGCTTGTGGAAATCGAAGTCTGATCTTAAGAGGAACGTGTGCAGAGACTAGAAGAGGGGCATTTTGCTCCACACCTTTGCAGAAAATGAGAGCAATTTCAAGAGCAAAGGCTCTCGAATTTTATATAGAGTAAAACAATGGGCACACAAGGTATTTGACATACTAAAATGGAATAATTGGAGAAAAAGCCAAGAACAAATAGCAAAGAGAAGCATGATTGTGATTGTCAGAGAAAGTTTAAGAAAGAAAGGAGATGGCTCATCAGTGGAGCACAAAGGACCTGCCCAGTCACTCACAAGAGCAGGGGACATGCTGAAAAGGTCATTGTGCTGGACAGTGAGTTTCAAGCACGGTGGCTGATGTGTTACATCTAGATGGAAGAAAACCTGAACACCAGGGAAATTTCTGTGAACATTTGCCAAAGATTTTGAATGATGAACTTAAACTAAGAAGTTTTGGCATTTGCACTGGTTCTTCAAGGGAGGTTTAAAACATAAAAATAAAAAGCATGCACATTTTTGAGAAAAAAATACTCACTGATCATGGAACATGGTGTTTCTATTATAACCCAGAAAAAAAGCATCATCATTTGCAGCAGAAAACGTCAACATTATTTTGAGTTTAGAAAAAAATATCCATTTCAAAACCAAAAGTGCAGAGAACGGGCTCATTTGTTTTCTTAACATCAGTGACATTGTTCATGCTCGGTTCATCCCACAAAAGCATAGAGTTGATCAGATCATTTCGTGCATAAAGACTAAAATGATTGGCAAATGTTAAATACTTCTAAAGAACTCCAGCTACGATTCATGTCTCAAAAATGACAATGCTTTGGCCTGAAGCTAACTTTCTGTCATACAAGTTTTGGTGAAAGAATTATTTACTGCTCTCAGTCACCAGTCTATTTTGCCAGATACGATTCCAAATGACCTGTAGTCATTACTATATTTTTTAAATCCACTCACAAAGGAATAGGATGTGCCACTATTGGTAACAGTTGAAAGAACATGATGAACTAGAATTCTTTGGAGAAATAGTTAATCCCAGCGTCAGGGCAAGGAAAATACTAGCTGAGCCTGGGGCATCTGGTAGTTTCAGAAGTTAAGCAAGTGCTCAAAAAAAGGGGAAGCATGTCAAAGGGACCCCAATAGCCAGCCAGAGAGAGTGGCTCACATGCCGAGTGATGTCATGGGCCTGCTACATACTCCCTGCTATAATGTGGGAGAAGGCACTTCCCCTCTGTGGAATTCCTTACAAACATCACAGCTCCAGTCTACTTGTGATGAAAATAACAGACAACCCAGGCCAGGGGACACCCAATTCACACAGGCCAGTTCTTCTCAAGACTCTCAGGAGAAACTATACAAGACTGGCCAACCATCTCACACCAGAAAAGATGGGAAGAAGACATGACAACTCACTGCAATGGAGTACCCTGGATTGGATCCTGGGGCAGGAAAATCTCACAACATCCAGATGAAGTCTGGAGTTGAGTGCATAGTAAAGGTCCCAATGTTAATTTTTTTGTTTTTGACAAATGTTACCACGGTTGGGTGAGATGTCAACAATGGGGGAAACGGGATGACAGGTATTCAAGAAGTCTCTGAAGTTTCCGCAACTTTTCTGTAAAATCAAAATTACTCCAAAATAAAAAATTGATTTTGTTTTTTTGAAAAAGGTGAGTTCTGTGTTAGTCAGCTTTCCATGACTATAACAAATAACTGAGAGCATCAGCTTATAAAGATAAAAGGTTTATCATGGCTCACATTTTTAGGGGTTTCAGTCCATAATTGATTGACCCTGTTGCTTTGGGCCTGTGATAACAGATTATGATGGGATTGTGGGCTGAGCAAAGACTTTCTCCTTGTGACTGGGAAGCTAAAGAGGAAGAGGAAGGGTCCAGGACATCCCCCGGTCCTCCTCAATGTACACCCCCAATGACCTAAAGACCTCCCCCGAGGCTCCACCTGCTAAAACTTTCATGACTTCCCAGCAGTGCTGCAGGCTGAGCCTTTGGGGCCATTCAAGATCCAAACCATAGCAAACTCCAAGGGCAAAGCAGAATTCCACAAAGGCATTTTGAAAAATGGTAGTAGCAATAAAACAGATGTTCAGTCTCTCAAGGGGATGAACTCAACTCTAATCTTTGTTTTTGTGCTGTTGGTGCTGTTTTGGTGTGGGATCAGTCCCTCAGGAGGAAGGCAACTTTTGTAACCCTTTAATGCCCATCAAGGCTGAGAACTCAGATCTCTGACCCTACACAACAGCACAATGCCGTCACGGTCAGCTGGTATTTCTATAGCACTCTCCTGTACTGGACAGTTGTGTCCTTTAGCTCCAATCCCTAGGTTGCAGAGGGTTCTTCCACTAAGTCTTCCACTACTAAATGGCAACAGTGGAAAGAGAGTGGGAGTCGGGCCTCTGTCTGGAGTTTGTAGGAAGGCCCTTGCTAGACCTTCATCTTTGGAGCACTCAACGCAGTGAGGAGTGAACCAGAGATAGAACTGAGGGGAAATAGGAATGGCTAGATGTAGGGGTGAGAGGAGAGTGCAGTCCGGGAAGATGCCCAGGTTGGGGTTTTGGCCAGAGGGAATCTGTGATGCCCCTGACCTTAAGAGGGGCTCAGGAAGAGATTCCCTGGGGGAATGAGAGCACTGGTCTTAGACACACTGCCTTGAACGTGGACTTTCTCTGGAATGTAATAAACATGCCTAATGCATGATGGGGTCAGCAACAATACGTGTTTTGCAAGGGAATCAGAGATTTTATAAACCCTTGGTATAGCACTTCCAGAGTTAAGTGACTCTCAGTTGTTTCTCTGGTTCATTTGTGAGAGTCTGTCCGGAGATCACCAGACCCTGAACCTAGCTCCAGGGTCGACTTTCCCTGGGTCTGCCAAACACTCCATATGGTCAGATGTGGAGACTTTTCCTCCCATTTCTAAAGACCCCAAAGTTTCCACCCTAAAGGTCACTTCCTAACATCTACTACCTGAACATCTTAAGACTTCACTGAGTTAAGTCCTCCACCATGCCCAAGGTGCCATGCCAGGTGCAAACCTGGGGAACTTTCAGACCTGGTGACAGCAGAAGGACCCTTTAGCACTGGAGTGGGTTGAATAGTGTCTCCCCCAAATTCATGTCCATCAGAAAGTGGCCATATTTGAACACAGGGTCATTGCAGATGCAATTAATAAAGATAAAGTCATACTGGAGGAGGGTGGGCCCAATGTCCAATGTTGAGTGTCATTAGACACACTCAGGGAAAAACACCATTGAAAATGAAGGCAGAGAATGCCAAGCATTTTCTGGGAACCAGAGACACAGGAGGTGGCAAGGAAGGATGTTTTAGTCAGCTTTTTCGCTGCTGTGACTAAATGATCTGACCAGCACAATTATAGAGGAGGAAAGGTTTATTTGAAGGCTTATGGTTTCAGAGGTCTTAGTCCATAGAAGGCCAGCTCCATTCCTGGGGGCTCAAGGTGAGACAGAACATCATGGCAGAAGAGCATGGCAGAGGGAAGCAGCTGGCATCATCAGGAAGCAGAGAGAGAGAGAGAGACTCCGCTCTCCAGATACAAATATATACCCCATAGCCATGCCCCAATTCCAATCTCCTCCAGCCACACCCTACCTATTCAATTAATCCCAGCAGGGATTAATTCACTGATTGGGTTAAGACTCCTCTTACAACCGAATCATTTCACCTCTGACCCTTCCTGCATTGTCTCTCATGTGAACTTTTGGGAACACCTCACATCCAAACCATAACATTCTGCCCCTGGTCCCCAAAAGCTCACACTCATCTAACAGTGCAAAATATCTTTAGTCCACTTTCAAGAGCCTCTATAGCCTCAATAGTTCCGAAATTGCTCAAAGTTCAAGTCCACAGTCTTTCCCTGGGCCTGCCAGAGAAAGTAGTCTCTGAGGCTCAGGCAATCTTGTGTTGTGAGCTCCTATAAAATTAAAAGAAATTTACAAATATCCAACGTATACAGGTACTGAGTAACCATTTCCACTTACAAAAATAGGGGCATAAAAGGAAGGAATGGAACCAAAGCAAGACTGAAATCCAGCTGGGCAAACAAGTCCGCATGGCATCATGATGTTCTCTCCAAATGGCATGTGTAGCTCCGCCCCTGTGGCCTTGTTCATTGCAGCCCAAATGGCCTTTCTGTTGACTTGCCTCTGCTCATTACCTGCAGTTTTCCTAGGACGATGTTCCACATTACTGGCATTTCTTAATCTCAGGTGTTTCCACTGCAGCTTCGGCTTCCTCCTCACTTCTCCACACTTTGACTTCTCAGGGGATGTCCACAGGGACTCCGACCCTGCTGCCCTTTGCTGCCCTCCCAGGCCTTCCCTTGAAATCTTGGTGGAAGCCTCCATGACCCCCTAACTCCAGCATCCCACATTCCTGCAGAACCAGCACCACGTGGTTGACACAGAAGTCTGCAGTCATCTTGAACAGCAGCCCAGCCTCCAGGGGCCCTTGCTGAAGCAACCTCTGAGGGCCTCCATGGCTGAGCATGTTGAAAAAAACTTCCTAGGCCCCCTTGTGCAAGAAGGGTGCCCCACTGGTCTCTCCTCAAGAGAATTTTCAGATTTACTCCCGGGGAGCTTGAGATGGGTGTGGCCTTGACAGCTCCCCGAGATGCCCTCAAGTCAGCTTTTTCTTTGTCTCTAGGCATAATCTTTAGCATTCCTTTAGCATTCCTTTAGTGGTGGTAATGTCTTTAACAACTGCAATTTCCTTAGCCCTAATTTTACTCCTGTCTTTGAAGCACCTTTTTAAAATCTTTTTGCTTTGCTTTCTGCTCCTGATTATCACAATAAATTTGGATAAAAGCCACCAGCAATACCCATGCCACTTCCTGAATGCTTTGCTGCCTAGACATTTCTTCCACCAGATTAAGAAGTCCATTGCTTCTAAAATCAGCCTCATAGAAAGTCTCTGGACATGGGCAAAATGCAGACAACTTCTCAGCCAGAACATAATGCAAATGGCCTCTACTCCAAATTCCGATTGAATCCTCCTTTTCTGAATCTTCTTGATTCTGGTCTTCACTGACCATGGTCCTATTGCCTTTCTGGTCTCCTGAGCTCTCACCAGAATCGGCCATTAATCTCTGCTTACAACAATCTAAAGCATTTCCAGGTTGTACTGCTAAGCATCTCAAAATTCCTCCCACCAATTCCAGGAAGCTCAAAAATCTTCTGAAACACATGGTCAGGTTAGTCACAGCAACAACCCCACTTCTCAGTACTAGTCTCTGTCTTAGCAACTTTTTCACTGCTGTGACTAAGAGATCTGATCAGAACAACTGTAGAGGAGGAAAGGTTTATCTGAGGGCTCATGGTTTCAGAGGTCTTAGTCCATAGAAGGCCAGCTCCATTCCTAGGGCCTCAAGGTGAGACAGAACATCAAGGCAGAAGAGCATGGCAGAGGGAAGCAGCTGGCATCATCAGGAAGCAGAGAGAGACTCCACTCTCCAGATACAAATATATCCCCATAGCCATGCCCCAATTCCAGTCTCCTCCAGCCACACCCTACCACTTCAATTAATCCCATCAGGGATTAATTCACTGATTGGGTTAAGACTCTTAAAATCCAATCATTTCTCCTCTGAACTGTCCGGCACTGTCTCACATTAGAGCTCTTTGGAGATACCTCACACCCAAATCATAACACTCCCCAGAAGCCCTGGAGACCGTGTGGCCCTGCTGACACCTTGTTTCCAGACTTCTTGTCCCTAGAATGTGGGGGAATAAATCTTGGTTTTAAGCAATCAAGTTTATGGTGGTTTATTATGGCAGAACTAGGACAGGAACACAGAAGGCAAACATGGGTGAGAAGACAACCTGCCACTCCAGAGGCACTAAATACACAAATGGACAATGGCCTGACCATATATGACTATGACAATGGAATTCTGACCCTCAGCTCTGCAGTAACAGCCACGAGCCAAACCTTTGCAACAGTTGGCCTGGAACATTCAGGACTTGGTCAGGGACCATCAGCTTCCCTAAGCTTTGCTCTCCCAGCTTCCAACTCAGAACCAACTGGAAAGAAGCCAAATAAGTTCCCCAAACTAGTCACATACAATGTCCTGCTTCTAGCCAGGTTGCCTCTAGGCTCCTCATGCTAGCAACCTCCCATCAGAGCACACCCAAGCCTTCCACTTTTCCACTTCACAGCTTCCCCACTCTGTCTGCCCTTGTGTCTCTGTCAAATGCAAGTGATGGTGGCCGACTCCCTTGCTACAGTCAGGTCTGAGTGAACCACCTCTCTGTTCTCAGTGGATGGGCTTCATTGTTTCTGTACCTCAGGTTTGTGGGTGTATTAAGTTACTAGGGCTGCCATAGATGGAGTGGCTTAAACAACAAATTCATTTTCTCAGTATTCTGAAGACCAGAAGTCCAAGATCAAGAAGTTGGCTAGCTGGGTTCCTTCTGAGGTCTCTTGGCAGGCAGATGGCAGCCTTCTCACTGGGTCCTCACATAGGCTTTTTCCTCTGTCCTTGAATCCCTCGTGTGTCTCTCTGTGCATCCAAATTTCTTCTTATAAGGATGCCAGTTAGACAAGTTTAGGACCTACCCTAAGGACCTCATTTTATTTAACTTCATCACTTCTTTAAAGGACTTACCTCTAAATAAAGTCACATTCTGGAACATGAGGGGATAGGGTTTCAACATGAATTTGGGGAGACACAACTCAGGCTATAAAATAGTGGGGAAGTGACAAGGTCAGTTGGGGTGAGAGTTGTGTGAATGCCATCTTGATGGTTTACATGCCTCCTTGTGAAAATCCACTGTCCAGTCGATTGTGGCTCCTGGATGGTTTGCACACAGCATGGCAGGGAGCTTGGGCTGACAAGACTGCAATCAAGGACAACACACTCCTTCAGAGTCAGTTGCCTTTTACTTTACTATGGAGCTTGGCTCTCAGTAACACCAGCCTAATGAACAACTCTGTGTGGAGGGAGTGGCAAGGTAACTGTCCCAGCTTATTTGATTGTCTCCTTATCTGGACAAATCCCTTCAGGTCACTAAAGGAAAAAACCAAATGGATATGCACGCATTTGGTACAGGCTTTACCACTGAGGTCCTGATTCCTTAATTCCAGGGCAGTGAAGGGAGCTATGGTAGAAGGATCTGTGAAGGATCTGTAAAGGATCTTAGTACCCGAAGTCAGGCCTTCCTTCTTTAAAAGAAATCTCATATTTGAAAACTTATGCTCTGGATTAGGGGAGTATGTTCTTGTCCCTTAACTGTCCCTCCAGAAATCCACTAATGTAAGTAAGTTGTGTAGCTTCTTTTAATATTTATTCTAAGTTCTAATTTTTCATCAGTCCATTCATCCATCCATCCAACAACCTATCACCCACCCAACCATGCATCCACCCAACCACCCAACCATCCCTCCATCCATCCACCCAACCATCTATCCACCCATCCATCCATCCCTCCATACATACATACATACATACATACATACATACATATGTACATATGTACATACATACATACATTCACCCACCCAACCATCCATCCACCTACCCAACCATCCCTCCATCCATCACCTACTCATCCACCCATCCATCCATCCACCAGGGCCTCCTTTAATTCTAGACTTTTCTGTGTTAGTGGAAGGAGAACTGAGCTTAGAGGCAGATGGCAACAAGCCATGAACTTTTCAGTACATCATTTCTTCATTCTGGCCTCAGTTGCATCCTCAATAAATAAGAGCATTTGCACCTGGCCCCTGCTTCTTAAAATTATTCCCCCAAATGTCCCAAAGCAGACAGGACAATGAAGGTTGTACTCATAAAGTTCACACTGATTTTACATCTGTATATGTGACACATTAATTTTAAAGAAAACTGTTTTATTTTGTTAAATTAGCAGAGTTACAAAAACCATGCTCAAGAAGCGGCACTGTGCTTATCCTGAGGCTCCATGTGTTTCTTGGTGACTGCTTCAAACTCCTGGGGACTGAGGCCCAGAAGGGAGTAAATTCCAAGGTCCCTGTGATTCTCTGACATGGGCCTGACACTGTGAGAGAGAATGGCTCATGTAATGGAAGTGGCCGTGGGTGGCAGGGACACTGAATGGGCTATTTGGAACGCTCTGACTCAGATGACACAATTCATCCTTCAGTGAGGGACGATTGTCCAGCCTGGGGCCCTGCGTCACCCGGCTGTGAGTAACGGCCACAATCCTTCTGGAGCATCTTTCAGCTCCACATCTACTGTTTCGCCTGGTTCCCTAGGACTCCCTCTTTTCATATGCAAACAAGAGCCCTTCTTTTGGACTCTATTCTCAAAAGAGGAAATGAACTTGAAATGGAAAAGAACTTGAGGCCATACTCTATTTTGTACAAATGAGGCTGAGAATGGGGACTCAAGGGCACAGGCAGACTTGGGACCAGATGGCCCTCCTGAAGCATCACTATGCCAGTGGACGGCGACAGTCTGTAAATCCACTGCTGTGATCTTGGTGTTCCCCAGTGTTCATGTTGAAGCTTAGTTCCCACTGTGAGGTAATTCAGGAGTGTGGGGAGACTACTCCAACCTCAGTGTTGAGAGGTGGGGCCCTTGGGAGGTGACAAAGATTAGATAAGGTAATAAGGGTTGAGCCCCAAGGGCAACTACTATTGGGTATGCAGGAAAAGAGAGACCAAGGATGTAGGAACACATGCACACTCCTCCTCTCTCTCCATTTGATGCCCTGTGCCACCTTGAGACTCTGCCAACAAGAAGCTTGTTTTGGCCTTGGGCCAGAACCCTGAGCTAAAGCAATTTCTTTTCTTTATAAAGTTACCCTGCCTTAGGTATTTCATTATAGTAATGAAAAACAGACTAATATATCTACCAAAAGCAACACAAGAAGGATTGGCAAAGAGAAAAGTCAGGCTCTCTGCCCACCTCCACTTTCCCTTAGGTCAAATCATTTTGCCAAACTCCTAACCAGTTAATTGCTATCATTGACAGACCCTTCTGAGAGTCCAGAGAGCCATCCCACTGTCCCAGATACAACAAAGGGTGTTTTTCTCTCTTTTCCTTTCTCAAGTGGTGAATTCCCAAAATGATCATTTGTTCTGTGTGTTGATTGTGAGTTACTGGACAAAGTTCGCTAAACTTTTCTGTAAAATTGAGAAAGCATGACACTGTGCAGGGCTCTTGTGAAGATTGAATCAGGGGTTAGCAAACCATAGCCTGGGAGCTGTGAAAGCCTGAGGTGGCCTGTTTTCATATGTCCACCAAAGATAAGAATGGACTTCACATTTTTAAGTGGCTGTAGTACAAAAACAAAAAACTAAACTGAAAAAAACCAAACCACAACAAAGAAGAACATGCAACAGACAGTATGGTAATCCTGTAGGCTTAGGGTATTTACTATCTGGTCCTTAGCAGAAAAAGTTTGCAGATCTCGGGGTAAAAGGAAGAAATACTCTTGAAAATAACTGGTACACTGAGTTTAGCACTAAGGGAACATAGATAAAAGGTCACTCCTCAAATAGGGAACTCTCTAAGAGTAATTTAGTTGTCAGAAAAGAGTAAATGTATTCAGCAGATAAAACTTACATGTAGACTATGCAAATCTTACTATTGGCCTTCCCCCTGTCAGCCTGCTAGGGCTGCCATAACAAAATATCACAGCCTGGGCAGCTTAGACAACGGAAAGGTATTTTCCCACGGTTCTGGAGGCTGCCAATCAGATCAGGTGTTGGTGGGGCTTCTCCTGAGGCCTCTCCCCTCAGCTGGCAGATGGCTGGCTGCCTTATCCCTCTGCCATCACATGGTCTCTTCTCTGTTCAGTTCCCCCCTTGTCCCCTCTTATAGGCAGGCTGGTCAGATTGAATTAGGTTCCACCCTAATGACCTCACTTTAACTTGGCTCTTTAAATGCCCTATTTCCAAATACTGGAACAATCTGAGGTACTGGCTAGGGCTTCAACATATGAATTTGGGGAGGACACAACCCAGACCAAACACTCCCCTTAAATGAGACATTATAATTTTCCAGTGCTGACCCCCTTATTTAGAAAAAGTAACACCCCACTAAGAGGTGCTATACTTGTGTAACGATGGGACAAGGCCAGTGTAGTTGTAGGGACCTTTAAATGCCAGGCATCTGTACCTTTCCTAAAAGAAATATTATCTTCCTCACAGAAATACTACCTGTACCACAAAGAGCCATTTGCTTTCCACATTTCCTAGCCTCTTGCTCATAGACAAGCCCTTAAGACTAGTTTAAGCCAATGCTGTAAGAGGAAGTGATAAGCCCCCTCACAGAGTACTCGAGGGCTGGTGAGAAACCCTCCAGCTCTCCCTTTCTTGCTGCAGCTGCCAGAGAAGCTTCATTTTAAGTAGCTGGAGCCACAAGTGGGAAACAGCCTGGATCCCTGCGTCACCACATGGAAGACACCTGCTTTGGAGTCAGTGAGCCTCATAAAAACTTGTGGAGGAAATAAATCTTTAGTGGGAAGGTCACAGAGATTTGGGGTTTAATATGTTACTAAAGTCAAGTCTGGTAGCCAGAGGGGAGAACGTAGATGAACGGGTCATGGTCATGGCAAGGCTTTCCTGCTGAGACCTGCCATGAATTCATCACCCAACTTTACACAAGAAGCCTTGTTCTGGTGACAGGATTGCAAGCTGTCCTTTTCCAGCAGGCTCTGGCAACAGATCTAGAAAAAAATGATTTTTTTTTGTTACAACATAGAGTTTAAATATAAGCCAAAGCCTTTGTTTTCAAAATAGCTTTCAGGTCATTTTCTGAGTAGGGAATGCAAGTAGCTCAGGCCCTTGAATCAGAGCTATTATTTTTTTTCACCAATAAGTAACAGTTTCCTGGCACCGTCTTTTCTACAATGTGCATCTTGTCATTGTAAACTGGTCTGCTCCAGTTGCTCCCCCAGGTTGCTCCACATCAAGCCATTCTGTGCCCCCAGATGTGGGTCCCCAAATGCCTCATTATCTGAACACCGACTCAGATGTGGCTACTGGAGAGGGGTGATGGTGCAAAGCCCAAGATGCTGTCCTCTTCTCTTCCAAAGACCTCTGCACAATCTCCCCACTCCTCCTTCCTGCATGCCCACAGGCAGCAAATCTCAGCCCTCACGTGTATTGGGAAAACATATCCACAGAAAAGAACAAATATGCACCCCATTTGTCTCTGGAACCAGATGTCTGAAAAGCTCCCTTGACAAAAAAAAAAAAGCTGCCACAAATAATACAGTCATTTACTGCTCAGGAAACACGCTCCTTTCATTGAAAAGTGATGACATGAAATTGAACCAGCTCCCAGTACTGCTCTGAATTATTCTTACTGTGCCTATGGCACACAGAGGATCCTACAGAGAAAACAAACACAATAACTGACTTCCAGACCACCCCCCTCAAAAAAACATATCCGTCTTGCACTCTTTCTGAATTTGTCTCACTTTGCGATATGGCTATGTGCAAAACGTCTTATTGATTTAATCTGGTAAAGCCCAATAGACTTGTAATAGCCAAAGTAGTAACAAGCTATCCGGGGGTTGCTGCTTACCTGGGAGATCTATCAAGGGTGATAGAGTCCGGTAAGAAAGCTATTTCCAGCTTTGATACTTGGTGATGGGTGGTGGAAAGAGGGATGTTCAATAAACTGCCCAATAAGGAAACTTACTCTCAAATTGTGCAGAATCTCAAAAAGCTGCACAATTTTGAGTATGACTTAAAAATGAAGATTAGATCCTTGTAGGAACCTCAGAAATAACTGTTAGAATGACACCTTCATCTGCTGTCATCTTACTCTTCAACCACAGCGGCCACATATAATTTCTCTGTTCTCTGAGAGAGGAATTTATGTTCCAGACCGGTTCTGATGCAGCTCGCCTGGGGACTCTGGATGTCCTTAAACTATGGGGGGCCCCTGCTTCCTCTTCATTTAAACCCCCCCCCCAAAAAAAACCCCTGCAATTGAACCAGAGAAGTTCCTTTAGTTCCTTTAGTTCCTTTCTGCTCTAAAATGTTGTGGTTCTTACAAGAAAATATCAAAATTAGATACTTGCTCTTTTATCTCCCCATCAAATCCAGAGTGAGATTGTGTGGTAGAAATGGGGGCCTCTACGCTTTCCAGCCATGCTACCCCCCGAGGCTCCTTTCACACTGTAAAGTGTACACGAGGGTTAAACAAGATGGTAGGCATGAAAAACGTGTGTGCACGGTTAGCAATGAAGCAACACCTGGGACAACCCACACAGCTCATCTAGAACCCTCTCAATCCCATCCCATCCCTCCTCACCCCATCCTTGACCCAGGCCTGAAGCAGGGACAAGATCAGAAGCCATGTTCGCAGGCATCATTCTGCAGGTGATGTTTTCCTAATCTCCACGGGAAATCTTAACCCCTCGAAACTATAAAATGCTGATTCATCCCAAACTGCCATTTGCAGCACGTCAGTCAGAGACTTCTGAAGACATACCTGGTGCAGGTGAAATAAAGCTGGAACCCTGAAGTAGCAAATGCCCATGATGATTCTATTATTTACAACCTTCTTATTTTAAGAGGTATGAGCAAAATAAAGAAGCAGTCGTAGTGAGGAAAAAGTGTATTTCACAGTCGTTATAAAAGTACATATATTTAACAATGGTGACATAAACTTACTCAGGACCAAATCATACAATTACAATGGACTTTTCCTCCAAGACTTTGTGACCGGTTGACAGTTCGGTCATTCCCATCAGTAGCTACTGAAATCACAGGCACAGACTGAGGAGGGGCAGTCACGGGCCAAAGAGACAACACGCTTTGTACTTACCAAAGGGATAGTCAAGTTTTCCATATAAATATAATAAAATAATAAAGAATTTAACATTTCTTCTTTCACTTGGTTTCATAGATTTGTCAGGTGCTCACACACACCAAAAAATACAGCTATTCCCTTTCCTCTCACTGGGTTCAGAGTAACCCTGAGTTCAGAGTCCAAGTTACCAGTGGTAACGTGGTCAGCGAGCGGTAGACATCTGCGGCCTTTCTTGAAGTGTGCGAAGAATGGGAAACACGTTTTTTCACACGCTAACAGCGACACAGAAGCACGCACACTTGTGAGGAAAGTAAAATGCAAGGAAGAGACGTAGGGGCGACAAAAAGTTCACAACACACAGGTTGGCATCCCGCCATCTTGCAGAGCAAGGCAGTTGTGGTTGGAAGCCATCTTTAAAGAAGGATCCTTCACCATCAGAAATCCAACATTTCGTGTCAAATGGTCAGAGGGTCTGTCAGATGGTTCTTTTCTTTTCTCCACTTAAAAAGCTGTGTTCAATGTGAAGTTGGGAACCCAGTCTGAAGCACACAAAGGAATAGCAGCCGGGATCCTGACCTCCTCCTAACATGTCCTAGAGCTGGAGTGAGCCCCTCAGAGGGAGTAAGCAGCCCTGGGGCTTGCCTAGGTCTGCCCAGACTAGGGCATCTTGGCAGCTTCCAGCAACAGCCAAATCTGTTCTAGCCTTGCTCAGTCAGAGTCATGAGGGGCCAAAGAAAGTCTCCACCAGTAAATGAGAAAATGGTAAAGGTCCATCTCACCGCTCTCTGGCTCAGGAAAATGAAGGAAAATGAAGGCTGGCTTTGTGGTTCTCAAGGGACTGGCCTGTTTTGGAATCACTGAAATCAATGGACTGAGATGACTACCTTAGGGGTGGCCAAGCAGTGGCCTAGGGTCACCTCTGCACTAGTGGAAAGTCAGAGATTCCAGGCTGTTCTGTAACCCTGTCTCCTAAACTAACTGCTACGCAACCTGGGCTGATTCTCCCTTGTAATTCTGCTCACAGCTAAGTCCCCTGCCAAGAGCTGGGGCCCCATTCCCACATGGGGACAGCCACCATCAGGCTCCAGCTGGACACAGTCAGACAACACTGGGGTCCACAAAATGCACACACAGGGACGGCACGGTCATGAAACCGGAGACGCATCTTTGGTTTGATCCTTGGCAAAAGGTGTGAAAACACAACATGAACTGAAACCCTGTTGGAGGGACACAGGTTCCCTCAAGGAAGAAGCTGTCCGTATCTGAACATGCTCCTAGCCTGCACGCCTCTTCACAGCTCACAGCCAACTAGCTCAGCTCTAACCCATACAAATTTTCTGGGCAACTTAAAAACTGGTGCCTTGTCATTGTTGGCAGGTTGCCACCTCCTCCTTTCTCTCTTTCTCTAGAGAACCAACTGTAACAGTGTTCTACGCCTTCCGGAAGGATCAAGGTTCTGTTGATGCAATGGGATGAAGACAGGGTGGCTGGGATCATGCCCCCTCCTGCAGGCTACTGAAGTCCGACACCACAGAAAATACCACCCAGCCAGTCTTCCATGCTGAATCCTCTCCTGAAAACATTAATTTGGTGGAACTGCTTTTCATCTCTCCATCTGGGTTTTTAAAAAATTATGCTATATTGACTTATCAACATTGCATAAAGAAAAATCTCTTTGGACAAGATCATTCAACCATCAGAAAGTTTTGACCAAATAAAATAAAATCTGCCAAAACCCTGCTTGGGAATGAGTGTTTCTGTCAGTCTTTTTCTTCCAGAGTCCACACTGTTGGGTTCCATCCTTATCTGAGTCTCTGCCTGGTCTTCCTCTGGGGTTCCTAAGGCCTGCTGCTCCTGGTCACGGCTCCTGCTAGGCTATGGGGATTGGCTGTTAGGAAAAAGGTTGCTTCACTCCAGAGAGGCAACAGTGGTTGGGATGAATGACCTTGCAATACTACTGGTCCCGTGAGACTGTGACCAACAGCTGAACAGAGAGTAATCCACTGAGAGGCATGCACACAGCACAGAGTGAAGAAAGATCTGGTAACAGTCTCTAAATCTGAGTGGCCCAGGTCGGTGTGTGGTTTTCAGCCCCGAGTCCAGCAGGGGTACATGGAAGAGGCCTTGTGAGTGGGCAGGAGGAAGGAGGGTCCGAGACTGGAATTGGAACTGCTTGCCTCTGCAGCCGACCTTCCTAGTGATTGCCAGCATCTTGGGGGTCCCTAAGTGAGGCTGGATTGTGCAGGCTTTGGGTCTGTGGATTTTGGCTGATCCACAGGTGAGATGCTGCAGGGCAGAGCAGGTGAGGCTATGAAGGATGCTTCTGCGAGGTCTTTGTTCACGTCCTGGCAGATGTGTGGAGCCCTGTTCCATTGCTTTCCTTACAGAGGCTCAGATCTCACAGGCGCAGGTTAACACTGGCCCTTGACCCCATCAGCCATGTCAAAAGAAAGACTTCCAGGGGCTGTGGGCTGCAGTGGGGGCATGCTGGCTTCTAGGGGCCTCTCTGCACAAGGCTGCAGGCTCTGGTGGCGCTTCCTTAGCATCTGTCCAATGCCCATCATGGGGAACCTGCCCCGGCTCTTCATACAATTGGGGCTCCCCAGAGGCTGCGTGTGGCCATTGCAGGGAACTGGAGGTGGGGAACACACACCCTCCTCTTTGGGTGGGCTATTCTTATCTTCATGAGCAAAGGAAACCAGAGTGGGATGCAAGGGAGTCTGGAGAGGTGACGTGCTTGCAGACAGTAGCCCTGGGGAGAGCGTCCTCTCACTGGAATTCCTGCGAGTCAAGCTCACAGGTGAGTTCAGAATCCTGTAGTGATGGGAAGGGGACAGCAGTTCTATGTGGTCCTCACGATCCACAGACTCAAAGGACCGCACCATGTCCAGCATCAGGGGGTCTTCCTTTGGCGGGATGCTGGCACTTCCAGGCCCTTGTTGATGGGGTTCTGGCTTCTTTAAAATCCTGGGGGTTCTGGGGGGCGGGATGGGGATGAACTCCATGGAAGAAGAAGCCACACAATTGGAATCTGTGGTTTTGCGGAAAATGTTCCGACAGCCGAAGGAATCTGCACAGCCAGAAAACAAAACCATTAAGAGCCACAGAAACCACGCACATGGCCCTCCTCCCACCTGCGGTGCCCTCCAACCTGGCTGAGACACGGAGCTGGACCTTACAGTTCAGTCGTGTTAAGGGCGCTCAATTGTTGTGCCATCAATCCCCATTAGCCATGTTCACCTTCCAGGTCTCACACTCTGTGCCCATTAAACAGGGACTCCCCATTCTCTCCTGTCACCCCTGCAACCCATCCTACCATCTGCCTCTGCAGATCTGACCACTCTAGGAATCTCACTTCTAGAGTATCGGTTCTTGGGTGGCTGGCTCCCTCCACTCAGCACCATGTCCTCGGGGGCCACAGATGCTGCGGCATGTGTCAGGGCTTCCCTCCTTCATGGCTCCCTCATGACTTTGATCCCCACAGAGCCTCATCCCACTCTAAACGGGGTGTTCATCAACCAGCCCGTCCCCACAGTTTCCATCTCAGCTTGGCACAGACCAGGACCCAGGTTTGCAAACTGTGCCAGAAAAGAAAGGGAAAATCCCCACATGTCCACACTGGGTGTCAGCTTCTTTTTTCTGTGACATAGTCCGTAGGCTCTATGGAGGCCTGGCTGCAGGTGCCAGCTGCTGCCCGTGGGGAGGATTTTGGGAGCAGTGGAGGGCACTGTATTCCTCCTTGCCTCACATAAATAAATCAAGGGACACCAAAATAAACCTTGTCCTCAGAAGCACACAGCCTTGAGCCCCATCGGCAGGAAGAAAAAAAGTTTCACTAATGGCCGGTGCTGCAGCTGGCCATGAGCACACCTCCCTGCCAGGCCATGGATGCTCTGTGTCAAGGAGGCAGGCTGCTGGGGGCCACACCAGGACAGTGACTGCCGTCACCCATGAGTCCCACTAACTGCCCGGCAAGCCTGAGTTGACCTTAGATGGCGATGGCCCTCTCTGAATCTTGGTTTCTTCACATTTAAAACAAAAGGATTGGAAAATGTGACCTCTCTCACCCACTTGGTAACCAGAACCTCTCCTTTCCCTCATGGCAGGAAGTCAGGAGGCCCCTGGCTCCCACGTCCCCTCTCTCAGCATTTCCCAGTGTGTGTTAAGTCCGCACCTGGAGAGCTCTCCTACTTCCTCCCACACCCATCCTGAAGGCTGTAGACCCACATTTATTGTTTATCTGCAACTTACTAGATTCCAAATCAAGCAGAGAGGCCTACATCCGTATCTCACTTTATCTACCTGGTGGTGCTAACAGGTAGGAGCTGTTACAGGGAAGGGCACGAGTGAGGACCCAGGGTCTGCAAGCAGCAGAGCTGAGATTCGAACTAGGTCTGAGCATCCCACCCCTCTACCCAGTAGCCCAGCCTCAGTCACATGTCCATGCCTCACTGGGGCCACTTTTCTGGTAAAGGTTCCAACAAAATCATGTCCCAGTCTAGGCTTCCACCCAACACTCTCTGCTCCTGCACCCCAATCTCTATTTCTGTACCCCAATTACTATCCCTGCACCCCACTGGCCATGCATACCTACCTTTATTCCTACACCCCAAACTCTACTCCTTAACACCTTATGGTCTCACCTCTCGTCCCACAAAACCATATACCCCAATCTCCATTCCTACAACACCTTGACCCTAATCTCTGCTCCTGTAGCCCCATGTGTCCCAATCTGTGCCCAGAGTACCACATGCTCCGACATCTGCTCCCACATTACCAAGCCCAGTTTCTGCTCCTATGATACCCTTACCCCCGTCTCTGTTCCTATATTGCCCTGAACCCTATTTCCCAAATCCTTCCTGCACGGGTGGCTAACACCCCGCAGCTTGGCTCACGACTGCTCTCCTGTCGCCTCAAATGTGTGACTGCTGCTTTCCCAAGGGCACAAGAGTCACCTCTGTCCTGGCCCACACGGCCACCCTGTCAGGGGAACACAGAGGACTCACATCTCAGCGTGAGTGCCGAGGGGGCCCCAGGCTGAGCTACCTTTGTCAGGAAAGCCAGACTTGGAAGCCTTGCGGTCCTTCAGCAGCACCTTGGTGTTCTGGATCTGCGTGATGAGCGAGGCAGAAGGCTGTCTGTACGAGGGCGGGTTCTTGTCCATCTTCTTGGCAAATGGCCGATGAAGAAAATCTCTTTTTTCTTGTTCTTTGGGCTTTTTGTCCTTCAAATCAGAAGCAAACGGACATGTTCACATACACACAAGGACACACGATGGGATTCCTCTTTGGAAAACCATCCAAGCAGACTGGAGAATCTCCAGCTTTTCCTGCTCTGTGCTCTCCTGTGTGTTGAATGAGGGAAAAACTGAGGCCCAGTCCCTCTGCCTGGGCAACGAAGGGCCTTGCTGTCCCCAGCTCCCTGGCCCTGTGATGTCTCAAGGTGTCCCAGCAAGGGTGAGGCCACACTTAGGAGGCCGGTTATCCTGGCACAAGCTGAAGGAACTATATGAAGCAGGTCAGGACCTGCAGGACCTCCCATCTGCATTTAAAGTGGCACCCCGAGATCCCGCCCACAGTACAGCTTTGCAACTTGAGGTACGGCTGCTTGCACCTTAATACCAGGTCCTGTTTGTTCAGTCAAGCCAAGGAGGCACTCAGGACAACTGGGCCAGTCTACGGAGCCCCAGCAGGTCCGGGGTGGGCTTCTGGCCCTTTCCATCCTCCAAGCCTACAAGCACGCACTTGAGAACCTAAAACTCGCATGGACGTCACCATTTTTTTGCTCTACATTTTACCCAAACACAAAGAGATCATAATCCCTCTGACGGGAGAGAATTTGACTATTTGATGTATCTTTAGCCCCACAGCCCCTGTCATAAAGCCAGGCACTTAGAGAAAGCATAATGAATAGTTCTTGAAATTAAAAAAAATAAAATAAAATAAAGGCCAGCGAAGGCTGAGCTGAATTAAAATTAATCAAATTCCAGTTTCTGGGAAGGATGTTGCCACTAAGAAGCAGCAGCTTGAGGTTTACTGTTAAACACACGCACTGGCACCCCTGACCTCCCCCGGGTGAGGGAAAAAGACAGATTTCCACATTTCTGCCTCCAACTTCAAGAGTATTTGCAATTCAAGAGAGCGCATCTATTTTTCATTTGTGTTGTTGGAAAGCTTCTCAAGGAAACATCCCTTTGCACTTTTACAGAAAGTGCCTTTCCAAGGAGGACGTTCAGCGCCTGTGCCGAGCAGGGCTTTCTATCCATTTTTCCGTGGGAAAGAACAACAGGGAGCAATGGGAAGTGGGGGTGTGGAGCCTTCAGAGCCCCGACCAGGAGCAGGAGCTCCCTGAGGATCTAACCCTTAGCCAAAGTGGCTCGTCCCCAATGGAGGGCCAGGTGGGACAAGAGAGGTGAGACTTCCTCAGCACCGTAACTATCGCTGCCAGCCTTTAATGGGGACACAGAGTCACATGCTGCACCAAGCGTGACCTGCAATGAGCAGATTCTGTTGGCCCCTTTAGAAACTAGGAAATGGACTGGGTTGCTAAATAATTCACTGGGAGCAGGCTGAACACCCCGATTTTCTTTTTTTTTTTTTTTTGGACCAGGGATTGAACTCAGGGACACTCGGTTACTGAGCCACATCCCCAGCCCTATTTTGTATTTTATTTAGAGACAGGGTCTCACTGAGTTGCTTAGGGCCTCGCTAAGTTGCTGAGGCTGGCTTTGAACTTGCGATCCTCCTGACTCAACCTCCCAAGCCGTTTGGATTACAGGCGTGCACGACCACGCCCGGCTGAACACGGAGATTTTCATAGCCCTAAGATGGCACTATGAACGCTTGGCTCCAGGCCCTGCAAGGCCTGGGGTGGGTCAGGCCATGCCAGAGGTGCAGAGAGAGCCAGATGCAGCGGCTGAGCAGAGGCTGGAAGCGGGCTCCGGAGAGGAACATGCGTGCCTGGAGGAGGCACGTGCTTCGGGTCGCTATCCGGTGCTGTGGTTTGAATGTCCCTCAAATGTAATTGCCACTGTCACAGTATTAAGAGGTGGAACCTCTAAAAGGTGATCAGGTCCTACAGGCACTGTCCTCCTGCCTGGATTACGGTCATTACTGCAGGAGTGGGTTCTTCATGGCTGGAGGAGGTTGGTTAACCTGCGAGTGGCTGGTTATCCTGCAGGTGGGTTCGTTTTCACAGGAGTGGCTTAGTCGTCTGCGGCAGGAATGGGCTCTAACAATGGATGAGTGCATCCAGCTGCTTCTCTCTTGTCTCTGGGAAACGCTTCCTAACCACGTGACGCCCTCCACACGCCACAATGTGACACAGAGGCCCTCACCAAATCCTGGCACCGAGCTCTTGGACTTGCCAACCTCCAGAAATACATTTCTGTTCTTTACAAATGACCAAGTCTCTGGTATTCTGTCATAGCAGCACAAAATGGATTAAGACATGGGGAAAGCTACCAAGGGGACTGTGTGCTCCAGGTCACCTTGGTCAAGGCCAGGACAATCGCAATTTTTCACTGTTTTCCACTCCTTTGTTTCCATGAAACATGAACAGACCTCCTCCTCTAAGGCAAGGAGAACAACCCCTTACACACACGTCCCTACCCAGGACCAAAGGGGACACGACTGGCTGTCCTGAAAAGTCCGGCAGAACTTCCTTTAGCTCTGTTCTCTCTGATTTTATATGAAACTCACCATTTCTACCTTAAGCAGGAAAAACCCTAAATGCACTTTTGTGATACATTTTTGAAACACTACTTGATAGAAAAGATCAAATTGCTTTCACCCTTTTTAGAATTGTTTTTAAAAATTAATCAGCAAAGCTTCCTTCAAGCTGCTCTGTGATCCCCATGACTAGAGAGCTCTGGCAGCTGGAGGGGTCCACTTCAGCTCTTTCCAGCCCTCTTGGGGTCTCAAACGCTTAAGGCTCAAGTTACAACATTTTTGGGGCCAGCACTGTCATCCGGATCAAGTTCAGAAGCATCAAGAGGCATACAAGGCATGAGAGTTTGCTGTGGAAGGAGACCAAGGGTGGCCTGTAAGATCAAATTTCTCCTGTAACCAAGGGATCTGTGACAATAAGCAGAAAGTCCTCGACAGGAGCAGAAGAAAGGGAAACTTCACTGCTAGACAGAAAATTCTGGGAAACCCTGCTAAAGTCATCCTTACTAAACTTGACCCCAGGATCCTGCACCTGGCATGTCCACTCCAAACCCCCAGAACATCCTTCCCTAGGCTAAAAGAATCAGTGATTTCATAGTAACTGGTTTCTATGAAAAGTGATAAAAAAATTCACAACTGACCACTCCCCAAAGGGATGAACCCTGCATCAGCCCATGCAGAAGGGCCAACAGCCCTGAGTCAACATGTTGGTTTATCACCAGCTGAGTCTATTACCCTCCGAGCACAAGTTACCAAATACAACCGATTGCCCAATTATACCTTTGCATTTGCATGGCCTATTTTCTCCAGAAGAAACTTCCTAGGGAGCAGGATGCTAAACTGCCTTATGTAATAGGAAAAGATCTTCAGAGGGACTAATTACACTCCCCTCTCACAAGCACGCTCCCTACCCAGCAATGCTGCAGCCTGCGGTGACCTGGCTTCCCTCCATTCTCCCTGGGCACGCTCCCCAGCACCCATGCAAGCTCAGGGGCCAGCAAAGGGCTTCAAGCTCTTGGCTCTGAGTACATCTTCTTTGCATCCCTGTGGCAAATCAGGGAGGGGACCCCAGGAAGCCCCAGATGCAAGCCACACATAATACAGCTTCTCATTTTCTAGAAACTATTTCCACCCACTAGAAATGGGCATGGACATTTACAAAACTGGATGTTTGGAAAATATGGACCCACAAAGGAGTATCTATCCCAAACTCTTTTAGTGTCTTCTATCATTTCCTGGGGAAAAGAAGTGGGGGTGATGACCCACTGGGCTTCTAGAGGAAGATGTGAACAGGCTCCAGCAGCCAGTGAGAGAAGGAGGCCCTGTCCTCTGCCATTGAAGTCTGAGCTCAGCGAGCTGGCCCCCTTGGACACTTCCCTGACAGCTGTGGGCATGGCAGCCACTTTGAAACAATTCCAGTCTCCTGGAGCTCCCAGGACACCAGCCAGGACAGCAGCTGGACAGTTTGGAAATCTAGAATCCGTCCTTGGTCCTCTCTGTAACTTGCTGGGTAACCTTGGGCAAGTCATGTCATCTCAAGGGACATGTTTCCTGGCCTGCAATGGAAAGTGTGGGTCCTCCCCACTCTGTGAGGATAAGCAAGAATCCACACCGCACCTGCTTCACTGCCTGAACAGCAAATGCACTGACTTAACGAGGATGGGTGCTCTGAGCCTCCACATCACCCCAGGCTGAGGGAGAGCTGCTGCCTGGGAAACTGAAGAACAGGCTGCGGAGAGCGATTCTGACAGCAGAGCCCTGCAGGCTGAAGCCAGCCGAAGCTGCCTTCCTTGAGTAACTCTAAAGTCCAGCTCACCATGGGTTTTTCTGGAGCTTTTTGACTGGCAGCCCCAACCAGCTGTATGGAGCATTATGGAACCAGGTGCTGACCACTAACACCTGGGATGGCCCAGGGGCCCACGTGTCATTGGCTGGTTGGTTTTGGTTCCTTGCTGCCCATCACATAATGGAAAACATGGTTTTGCCACAAGGAAAAAATAAGCAAGAGTAAATTGATGAAAAGGGACTTGGTGCATAAATCAGGCCACCGAGCCAGGAAACACTGGACTGTTGCACACCCCCACCTCACACACAGGTACACAGGCATGCGCAGCTGGGTGTGCGGTTACACGCCCGCTCAATGAAACCACCTCAGCTCAATACAGAAAGCATCGGCCTGACCTAAAGGGACTCAGATAAACCTGCCCACAACAGGTTTTTCTTCATGTTTTAATTCAGGATAAGGACGGGCATGTATAGTGTCTGCTGCCCTGGGCAGAGAATGAGCAGTCCTCAGGGACCCTAGTGATGGTTAATTTCATGTGTTAACTTGGCTAATAATTTTGGTACCCAGCTGTTCAGTCAAACACCAGACTAGATGTTCTAATGAAGGTAGTTTTTAGATGTGTTAACTTTTAAATCAGCAGATATTAAGAAAAGTAGATCATCCTCCATAAAGTGGGTGGGTCCCATCCAGGCAGTTGAAGGTCTTAAGAAAAAAAGAATGAGGTCTTCTGGAAAAACAAATTCTGTTTCCAGATGCCTTTGGACTTGAAACTCAGCACCAACTCCTCCCTGGGTCTCAGGCCTGCTGACCTGCTCTGCAGATATCCAACTGGTCAGGCCAGAATCACATGAGCCAATTCCTTAAAATGCATCTTAATCTCAATTTCTCTCTCTCTCTCTCCCATAATGTGTGTGTGAGAGAGAGATGTGTCTGCTTCTCAGGGGGACCTTGACTAGTACATCAGAACCCACCCTGCCCTTCCTTACCTGCACAGCATGGAATTCAAGGTCTCTTGTCCAGGTGTCCAGGGAGGCCTGTGAAAAACAGCATTTTTCAGCAATTGAAGCATCTGTATCTGCTATTTATTCCCTAAACCCTACCCCCTACCACTTCCCCTGTAGCTCTGATTGAATATTATTCATTGCAATGTTTATAGAAAAAAAAAATTAACCCTCTAAGTCCTAGCGGCAGTAGGCAGCAGATGTCCTAACTCAAGTGCTAGAAAGATTTTTTAGGTAAACTTTTTATTAAAAGCTGAGACTAAGAACAGAAGGCGGCTCTAAAGAGAGGCAGGCAGTTAATTTCTTTTTTTTTCTTTTTTTTTTTTGGAGAGGGGTACCGGGGATAGAACTCAGGGGCACTCAACCACTGAGCCACATCCCCAGCCTTATTTTGTATTTTATTTAGAGACAGAGTCTCACTGAGTTGCTTAGCGTCTCACTGTTGCTGAGGCTGGCTTTGAACTCGTAATCCTCCTGCCTCAGCCTCCCAAGCTGCTGGGATTACAGGCATGTGC